>CADDXX010000200.1:1176772-1403353 GCA_902810485.1 Alauda arvensis | reverse complement strand
TACACAGCACATTTCTTCAAACCACTGTGGATTTCAAAGCACAGATTTGCAGTGGAAGTGATAATGTCTTCCCTAGCACATTGTCTGAGAATTTGAGGATTGAGGATTAGAGGTYCTTTGCAAAGGTTGATCATCAAAAGAACAGGCAAAAGGCACAGGAACAACCACCAATTACAGCCACACATTTTAAGTGCTTTCAGATATAAGCAAGTTGCTCCACRGACCCAGACAGGGATTTTTTTTGGACATTAAAGAARCACTAAGACTCTYTCAAAGGCAGTTTTTGAGTGATAACTTGTTTTATCATGGMAATGTGGTCTAGAAAACAGACATTATAAGAAGCACACAACCACATCTGATGTGAAGCTGCACTGAATGAACATTACATAAAAATGAGAGYAGAAAACACGAATGCTGCATGCAATTGATACTACAAACAACTAAAGATGCAGACTGGGATTATAAACTGGAGTTTGGCTATGATTTATTTCTTTCACTAGATACCTAAAGGAAGACTCAGATGTATTGATGCTTGGAAGAGCAGGGTACATACCCTCCTGATAAGAGAGGCCTGAGAGCCCATAACTGTGGTCAYTGCTGAGAGARGTTGAGACAGGTTCCACTGCCAGTATAGGAGAGGTGTGGTTTACAGAGCTCAGAATGCCATCTGTAAAYAAGGATAATGACAGTTAAACACAGTACTTTCCACAAAMAACAACATCTACATTTTTATCACTTTTCAGCTTATGGGAGAAGGATGATTACAAAGAAAGAATGGCAAATAATGAACTTCAYTCAAGTCTAAAATACAATATTGCAAACTGTTTGCTAAATAAACAAAATACTACTAGATAAATCAACGTTTCAATATTTGTATTAACTTCTCATTTTCCAAATGACTGATGCACCATTTATGCCACTGTACCAGACATTTCATTAAAATCAGCAATTTCAAGGTTAGCATGGAAAGAATTATTTCAAGCTCCATGAACAACTGAGGTAGAAATAAAKCACTGTTTACTATAAAAGAAGACAAAAGTGAAGAAAAATTACTCTTAGCAGAAAGTAATAAGTAATAACTGAAATAAAGTATTCACCACTAGAAAATGTTACCTTTTAATAACATTTTAAGGCAAACCTGTGTTTAATTTCAATGTGTGTTCTTTGTCAGATACTCATGATTTCTGGACTTGCCCTGTGCACTGAAMTTAATCTCATTTAAGACTGAAGGCATTAAAGCTTCCTAAGTAACCAGCATTAAACCTGCCTGCTTACATAAGCAACAACATCAAACTGTACACATCCATTTGAGTACCAGTGTRCAACACAAGACCAAGCATCTTTGATCTCCTAAAAAAATTAAAAGTCTATCTACTACTGTTTACTTTTACATGGTTGCTGTAATTAAAAACACCTGTGAAGAAAAGAGGATTCTGTGAATGTGTTTAGTGGGGTGTTTTAGAAAAACAATAGTACCACAGCCAAAGTTAAATCAGAAAATCCTAACATGGTTTGGACTGGAAGGGATATTAAAGATCATCTCATTGCAACCCCTAACTGTGAGCAGGAACACCTTCTGCTGGACCAGAGCCCCATCCAGCCTGTCCCAAAACACTTCCAGGGATGGGGCATCTACAACTTCTGTGGGCAACCTGAGCCACTGGCTCAGCACTCCCACAGGAAAAAATGTCTCCCTAATAACTAACCTGAACCTGCACTCCTAATAAAATTATTTACAAAACTATTGCTATATGTTATTCCTCACTCTGAGATATCTTGCTTGAGTATTACAGAAACATCAAGACTCAGGTGCCAATTCYACTGTGCACAAAGTGACTGACCAGGATGCACAGCTGCTCACCTGTGGAGAATGTGGGGACTCTAAATGTCCACTCAGTTTCAGTGATCATCATACAAGGATGCATCCTTGAGTCTTCTCGAAGRTCCCACACCAGCAATGAACCATCCACTGTTCCAGCAAAAACTAATGTTGCTTTACTGGGACTAAAGCAGCAACAGATCACCTGTAAAACAGTAAAAACATGCAGGGTTGATATTATGATAAAGATCAATGGTTTGATGAGCCTGAASTAGGTTTGTGAGCATGGAAATAGAGATTACATGTGCTTATGGCAGAAGGGAATCTATTTGAAAAGGGAAGTAGGATACAACCTTCAGTAGGCCTTCCCTCTTCAAAACAATCATTGTGCAATCTGCATCTGCTGTCACAAAGCTGAAAGAGGTGACTCAACTCTATAGGAATGATGAGTAGAGAAAAGTCCTAACAGTATCTGAGCCAGATGTTTTACTTCCATTTCCTCTTCAAGCAGGAAATAGTCCAATTTAAACAAGCAAAACAACCAACAAAACACCATGACCATCACTACAGTCTAGTTCTGCAGCACAAAATAGAACAAGAATAGTCTTTGCTCTCTAGGCTCAAATATGTTTCTCACAAGATAGAAGACGACATATTTTGCAGCAAGACAAAAAAAGACTCCAAGTAAAAAGAAAATCTTTAAACAAAGTCTTGTAATTGATAGACAAATAGACTGTGTTATTAAAACATACCTCTGAATCACATAYTAAAACTTTCTGAGGTCTGGAGGGCTGCCAGATGTTCCAAACACATATGAGACTCTTTCTGCTCAGCAAATCAACACCTGCCTTTTCAGGTAATCCATGAGCAGAAAGCAAGGTCTGCCTCTGAACTTGAGATACATACAAGCAGGGTATTTTTCGGCCTAAACCATGAAAAAGAAAGCCAAGAAAGAAAAGTAATAAATGAAAAAGCAAATTCACTGCAGATGAAAAAGCATATTCAGCTGCTATAGCAACAAAAAAATCATGATGCAATTATGAAGAATATTTCTATTAACACTCTGTTGCTTTGGAAGCTATACAATAAAAAAGCAKGGACTAGAGAAGGAATTCAAAATACTGGCAGTAGAAAGCAAAAAGGAAGAGAGCCAGGRAATTAATAGAATAATTATTCTGAGCATAAGCAAGCCAAGCTGATCTGATGTCAGTATATATACTGAAAACAGTAAAYTGAGTGTCAAACAGGCAACAGCACAGGCCAGGGTTTTTGGGTTCATCTCATGTTCATGTTAGATGACGTAGGGTTCTGTGTTATAATAGGCCTTCCTAACATAATTACAGATACTCTATTTTTCACTTATCATCTAAACAGCTACTCTTTATATGGAGAAGATGYAATTGCTTTTCAAATATATCAGGCTACAGTGTCCCTGTTGAATAACCTGCCTTTATTTGTAACTTTGGCCCTACTGTCAKCATAAAGAGCCCAAACAAAATTACAGCCCTTGGGATGGCCCTTCAACAACAGGGACAAGAAATTACACACAGCATGTTAATTGCTGGCTTTATTTCTGGTAGGAATAGATGGAATACAGTTCTTTTAAGATGCTCTGATGTTCCCTATGTGAAACCAATCTGCACAAGAGTTCCAGCAAGATTAGTGCAATTAAAAGGGAAGTGGGGTTTACATCACCAGTATATCCTGATATGTGCTGTTTGCACAGTAATGACAAAGAACATGGCACTTTGCATAAGAAAGAAGAGATCACTCTGTACACTAAAAGGTGTAGAATAAAGTTCCCTTACCATGGAGGAATGGCTGGTTAGTATTTAACTGGAAACAGCTATCACTAATAGACAGACTGGTTTGTCGAGATCTTAGTTTCCTGGGTTGTGTTGCAACTTGATCTTCCTCTAGCAAAACAGCAACCACCTTTCAAACATAATTACATTTATAGAAACAAAAGGGTCATCTTATCTTCCAGCTTTTCTATTTGTAGCTTTGTAAAGTTATGTGGATTAATTTAGTAAAACTTTATCAACTGTCTTGTTCATTTTGTAACTTTGCACATACAGCTGTACAGACACAAAGTTGCACAGCTCTRATTCCATTCCTTTGCAGAGAGATTATTCTCTTTGATAACAAGCATTATTTAAGTAATTTATTTAAATCAGTCAGAACAAGAACTGTAAGTGAWCTGTCACACTGTATACTTATGCACACAGCTCATAAGGGATATTAAGGATGTAAGTGTACCTGGCAAGCAGACCGGAGAAAATTTGCTAATCTTTGTGAATCAATTTTAGGTGTTGGAGCTCCATTCACTGATGTGCCCTGGCTCTTGATGGGACCTATGAAAAACAAAAACCAAACTTGAGGCTTCAGGGAATCAGTTAAGAAAAGTGTAAGGACAATTTAAYTTTTAAACAAGAGCAGAGTGGCAGGAATCAACTTATCTTGAGCAGAAATAACAGCGTTGAAGAACAAGATCTGTTGGAGACTCATTGTTGCTGCCAACACAAATATCAAGCCAGAAGGAAAAACTATTTCTGCCACTTATTTTTCATACCTTCCCCATGAGGATTCAGAGTGCCTATGTCAGCTTGCTAACAGTGCAGCCTGCCACTCTACAGATTCTCAAGTACAGMTTCACAAGTAATGGATACCAAAGAGAGAGTTTACATGACATGCACTCAACCATGAGTGAATAAAATTAAAATGTTCTTCACCTCCAGATACAAGAGCACTTTCTCCTGGATGCTGTGTCCATTTCTCCAGGGTCTCAACTTCCTCAGTCTGAACGTCTCTATCAAGATTGTCCTCATTACACTGAACGTAGGCCTAAAGTAGAAAGATAAAATTATCAATCTATGGGGTGACACAGCTAAGAATGACAGCACATAACTGAATAGAACTTAGTGATTTTAAAWCTGAGATTTAAATCTCAACCTCTTCTGTTTGTGAACTCAGACCTGAGCATGCTGACACACTGTCACTACTTCATGCTTGCACATTTTACCACATCTCACACCAGAGTGCTAAATAAATAATATTGCACAAATACAGAATGTCTTCCATGATGTGTAAACACCAAATGCAGCATATTTGGGGACACTGAACCACAGACAGATAAAAGGCCATGTAGAAAATGAGGAAGGAAAATGAGTCCTGTTAAAAAAAGTAAATTACCTGTCTGGCCAAAAGTTTCATTGCTTTATAGTAATTGAGGCTTAGAGATGARTATGATTAATTTATTACTTTATGTCCTGGTAGCTTTAGCAACTTTATTTTTWWGGAAAATTMTTTTCCCTCTGAGGATTTAAATATTAYTATGTATTTGTTACTCACCTGCTTAGTGTTCATTTTACCAAAATTCCTGATATACATGTCATACTCATTGACAGGGGGCAAATCCAGTAATGAAAAACTAACGGAGAAATCCAGGTCAATTAGTGGGAGAAGTTCTGAACTCCGTTTTCTTCAGGATGAATTACAAGAGAGAAAAAGAAAAATGGTTAAGACCAAACATTAGGTATTCCTAAAGAAAGACAAGCTGATTTTGTATCTAGCAATCCTTTAATCTATGGGAATTGAAGTTGTACTGAAATTAATTAGCAGATCAAAATGTATCAATAGAAATACACTGACTGTTGTTAAGAGTTTTCATTTAATGTTACAYTGAGATAAGGATCATATTGGAAAATGCAATACCATTGCAAAWGGCAAACTTAACATGGTTTATTACTAAAGCCAAACCATCAAAAGCTCAGCAGATCATCTTGCCTAAGTACTCCAAAGCTGTTCTGTGAGGTAACAAATGAATGTCTCTTTCTTCTACAKTTCAGACAGTGCCTAATGCTCCTAAATTCATTTTATTAACTCACATCACTCATATGTGTACATGCTTTATARAGATCTTCTATGATGTCCTAGCTTTGCTACACACAAACAGGAAAAGAGTGACAATCTTTGTCACAATTCACACAACCATCAATCTGCTTTAATGCCATAAAGCTGCTAAGAGATTTCATTTTAAGAGTGAACTGCTTGAATTACACAAAGATGTCTGCTTATAAGTCAGTTCCAGGCTCTTGCTGCAGTTCAGCCCTTGACAATTAGACAATTTTTTCAGTCTCCCTTTCTCTCTCTTGCACTTGCAGGTTTTTTAATGTACTTAAAAGTGATGCATAAATACAAACCAGACACAATTATGGATCTATAGCAATTCCATACCTAAACACTCTTGCAGATGCATATTCTAGTTACAGCTTCTTCCTGAGGCAAGATGGTATTTCAAAAAGGAAAAGACTAGAGCAACAAGAGCTAGAATTTCATCAGGATTTTAAAGTGAACTTTTCTTTATGCATAGTTTTCACATCTCCTTTTTGCTACTTGATGACATCTATTGCATATTGTTACCCACATTTTTCTCTAACTTGTGCTTCCTRATGCATGATCTCTTCACAAACATGGGCATAGATTGCTGAGATCTAACTCAAACACATGAAAGTTGCTTCCTAGTTACAAATCTTTATGAAACATGCAGACAAATCCTTAAAATAAACTAATAAGTATTTATAATTTGCAACTCCCAAGTGCCACAATTTATTTATGGGATGCTTTCAGTCTATTTACTGGTAGTAATGTATTATCACAGCATTAAATYCCACACCCCCTTCCTCTTCCCATGGAAATGCTCATTATCTTCACAGGCTGTGTATGCTGTTAGCATGCAGAGTTATAAACACAGTCTTAATCAGTCAYGGCACCTAATCAGCAGAGGCTGACAAACATTCCAGAAGGCAATTCTCCAGAGATGCCTTTGTGATCTTCGTAATCTGCCTTAACAATCTAGAGAGGAAGCCCAGACAATGAACTTGTGGAAAATTTGAGCATATAATTTTAGCATATAATTTAATGTGAATTAAATGACTTAGACAATAAAATCTCCCTTATGTGAGAATTAGCCACTGATGKGCAGCCATGGAACAGTGGAATCTGGTATTTAAAATAACATTTAATAATCTTGCCTTATACATCCAAATATTGTAACAGAAMATTGGAGATATATACAATGCTCCAGACAAATCTGGAGCTCCCAGGAAGTTCCACAAAAAACAGGCATCAAWTTTTTTTCTTTAAAATACAGAGATGTCTTAGGAATCTCAAATCTAGATYAATTTTAGGTCAGTAATAACATGTTTTTACTGCGATCAATGTTATCCCTGAAAGGGAATGTGCTATTTTGGCAACTATATGCACYATATATTCCTGATTATTTCAAGAAGTTACAGTTCTGCAGAGACCTGATGGTAGCTAAAAAGGTTCTTTAGCACTTAAGTCAATATCTAATTAAATGACTGAAGCATTACACAAAGGAATTACAATCCTGGCATCCCATTCTGTAATAAAATGATGCACATAAACTGATGTATAGATACATTTCTCTTATAAAATGACATGTAGCAATACCTGTAATTTATATATACTTAATAACTAATTACTGCTAGTTAATAAAATATTTGATTCCATAAGCCTCAAGTTTATAAAGTTCACATATTTCAAATATAATGGAAAAAACTGCATCTCACACAGTGAGCTGCCATTTTGTGTGGATTATTTAAAAAACACTCACTTCTGCTTACTGGCCATACTTCGGCTGCTTTGTCTTTGGTTTGCCTTCTGGAAATCCATGAATATTCCACAAAAAGAGCTTCTGACAGAAGAATCTTGCCTTTCTGTSATATTRTAAAACACAGTGTTACAGTTCACACTTGGAAGTGCATGAAAATGTTAMGMAGGAAGTCTGAAAAGCAGCAGATTTGTTACAACACAGGTGCTACAAGTTCCTGCTTCACATGTTACTCACATATTCAAGTGCTCTATCACCATTTTCAGTACAATTATTTTAACATCAGTAATGGGCCAGTACATARTCCTTACAATGGCTCTTAATCAATCAATTCAAAATGACTGACCATTGTAATTTTTACTTTGGAAGACTGATGCAGAAAGTGTCTCTTTTTGTTCTCTTGCCATCAGCAGGTGCCTTGCTCCTCTGTGTGCAGTAAAACATTCTGTGATCAATTCTAAAAATTGCAATGAAGTCACACAGACCTCACCACATGCACACTACACCTCTGAGTAAGAACTCAGGCAGAGGAGAACCTCACCACACAAGCTTAACTGATGTCCTTAGATGAAAAAGGAAAACATTGAGAACTGTTCCTAGAAAAGCCACAGTTAACAGAGCAACTACAACAACTGATGTCACATCTGTCTTACTCCCTTTCCTGGCTGGGTTGTAGCTAATTGACCTTAAGATCCAACTTCCAGTCAGGACTAATGGTGCTTCACTTTCTCAAAGGATGACTGCCTTTTAAAGCAGTATTTACAAGTATTTACAATACTTGTAAACTGCTTTTAAACTTATAAAAATAATTGCCACACTGATCAACCACCATTTTAAGCAAACAAGATCAATAGCTCATCAAAATAAAAAAAAAAAGAATGTGTTGTGCAATTAAGAATAAACCACCAAGTGCTACAATTCTGAAATTTAAAAATCATTATCTATTTTATATTGTTCATTAGAATAATAATAATTGCATAAATCTTCTGCAAGAAGAAATTCACATTACAGTATGGTGGTTCTGGCTGCAATAGCCATCAACTGAAAATCTATTAACAGAACCAGAGACTCTTCTAGGCTGGAAAAGACCTTTAAGAGATCCTGAAAAGACTYACAGAAACTCCATGCTATTCTTCCATGACTGTACTAATTTTGAACCAGACTAAAAAGCTATTCAATATTCTTTTGCACAATGATTCTGTGTGGTTGTTCACTTCAGTGCAGACTGCAAAGGAGAACCACAACTGCACTTAAATAAGCAGCTCTGGCACTCGCACGTGTCAGATCAACTGAATGCCAGACATTTCAGAAAGAGATTGCATTCAGAAGTGATAAAGTGCTATATATTTGAGTAGTATTGATATTTTTCTTGCCTTCACTCCAAAAACAGTTACTTCAACTTTGCTGAAAAGAAAAAGGTGAATTTAATGCCAGCGGAAGCCCCAGACTGTTCCAGCACTCCTCAAGTTTTCAAAATCCAGACTCTCATATGCTCCTCTTACCCAAAATAAGACATATTAAATGTCAGTCTGTACTTTTTATATTTCACAATTTAAATGATTAGTAATGCCTCTGAATCATTTGGTAATGTGGCCGTTACAGTGCTTACCACAAATCTACATGATTCATCCTGAGGACCAGATTTTGGTCTTTAGGCAGACTTTTAGAAAAAGTGGCCAGCTGACTTGTAAGTTGTATGTGTTACTCATGCATTTCATAATGTATCTATTATCTAGTCACATACCCATGACTGGTTCTTTTTTTTCATTTTCCAGTTTCTTTGCCAATGGAGTAAAAATTCTATCATTTTCTGCACTTATTGCTCTTCGAATTTCTTCAATTTCTGATGTTCTGGAAAATGGARCCTCTCTTAGGTTTTCTTCTGCATCTCCTACTTCACCACTTTCATCATCATCATCTTCAAAATCATCTTCATAGTCCTTTGAAAGTAACAGAACTTCCAATACTTGGTAAACACAGACTATAGATGCATTTTTCAAGATCTTTTACAGAAATTATAAAATGGTGTCAAAATAAAAACCTCATGCAGATGGCTATAAATCCTCTGATTGAAAGGCATTCTAAAATAACAGATGGAAAGAAAATGGCATCTCTTGATTRTGCAGTAATTTTAATCAAGAAAAGATAATCTCAGTGTTGTTCCACAGTGTCCAAAATAGTCTTTTTATTTAATATCCTGAAGTAGACATGTTTAGGTGAATTATGTGCTCTTTAAAGAAATAAAATAACAGTGTTCAGTGGCATAAACACTTCAGGCTGTATGAAGTTGTTTATTTGACAGTTTAAATTCAAGCTGTCCTTTAATGGCAGGCTCACATTTACTRAACTGCCACACTCCCTATCTGTGCCTAATGGTCACCCTTTAATTAATCCCCTTAACTAAGACAATTCATGCCATGCTGAAATAATCCCCTAACACATATGATATGAACTGATCATATCAGTGCTGATATGTTCAATGTGCTGATTTTTCCTCACTGACTGCTCAAGGGCTGCTGCAGTGTCCAGCAATCACCACTGCTGACACGAGTGGAGATGAATTCTGCCCCCACTGAACAAAGATGGTTCTAGTTCAGCTCACACATCCCACACACTCTTGTGTCTTAATAACTTTAAGGTAGACAAAAGAGAGCTAAAAATAGGGAATTCAATTAAGCAAATTAGTGAAGTGAATGCTGTGTGCCAAAACCTTTCTCCCATGATATTTTTTCAGTGATAAGCAAACAGGCTTTTTTATTTTCTACTTGAAATTATTAGCTCTGATAATTTAAACAATTCAGCATTCTTCACAGAAAGTAATTTAAAGAACTGAAATCAACAAAGGGAGAGAAAATGTTTTGTGAGCACTTCATCTAAAAAAAACAAAAGTTGGTTCCCAACCTCTGATGAAAACTAACTAAATATATAGCAGAAAGTTTCTAAATAACATTTTAATTACCCACTACCTACTGTTAGCCAAATTAAGACCACTGTCACCAAAAAATAACTAAAAACCATAAAACATCCTGTTTATTTCTGTGAACAAAGTTATTCTCCATTTTGATACTTAAGAATTACTTCAGATGGACAACTGTATACTTTTACTTACTTCAAAGTCATCTTCATAATCTGGTGAAAAATCCTCCTGTCCTGTGTCTGGATTGGAGATGTGTGTATCTTTAATTTCCTAAATGAGAAAAATTAACAAAACTGTTAAATAATCTTACAAAAAAACAAAAAAAAAACTCTTATCTGCCAAAGCTTAGCATAGAATAGATTAATAGCTGCTGTTCTCAGATATTTCTACATTTTCAAGCAAACTTGAAATAGCATATAGTTAATACAGATAAATAAAATTTATATTATCATGTAATAATTACTGAATTAAACTAATAGTACTGGAASAAAAACAGAACTCAACCTTCCCTTCCACAAGACCAACTGTTTTCCTACCAGTATTTTTATTGGAAAAGACATAAAAACTGCTGTGCTGCCTACAATTTCATTGCTGGTGCTAACAACAAAATAAGATTGCCCTACTCTTTTGAGGACTAGACAAAATTATCCCTACACCTAAATTATACTGGGGAACTCAATCCATTAATAAACTAGTGCAAGTGTTGAAACCAGGAAAGCAGAGACATAGAAATAACAAGAGAATAAGATAATTTTTATATGTAAATAATTTTGCTAAYATTGAATCCTCTCCTTTATTTGCATGGAATAAGATTTATGGTATCCCTGCAGTAACTTCAAATACATACCCTTTCTCTAGATTAGCAACTTGAATAAAACAATGCCATTTATTTGTGGCAACTTTCCTAGTTTCAACATTTATAGTGTTTTATTAACAGACTAAATCCCTCAGTACAACTCAGGTTGAGAGAAATTTCTCTGACTTCCTGCAAGGTCGCAGTACTCAGCAGTAACTAATTCATACAGTTTAATTCATATAGTTTTAAAAAGAATCCTTATTCCATTTAGTCAGACACCTTTAGTAACACACTCAACAAAGGTGAGTCTTTATTAGCTATTAGGCTRAAATTTGAAGTTTTTATTAYCTATGATCATCTCATTAAATGCCTRCAGAGCTCT
The DNA here is from genome assembly GCA_902810485.1 of Alauda arvensis. Taxonomy (NCBI): domain Eukaryota; kingdom Metazoa; phylum Chordata; class Aves; order Passeriformes; family Alaudidae; genus Alauda; species Alauda arvensis. The sequence goes on along the minus strand of CADDXX010000200.1, from coordinate 1,391,804 downwards.
CAGCTTTATTAATAACACAGATGCATCTGGTACACATATGGTTTTTACAGAGTAAAAACCTCCTCCTGTCAGTAGTTGTCTGGGTTCCTACTTTAAAGAATTTAYAGAGAAAATCTATATATTGTCAATAGAAAGCAGGATTAGGAACTCATGCTGGAATACCTGAAAGGCTGTGACATTTGGAGCAACAAACATACAAAACAAATCAGCAGCACAGAATGCAAACCCCTGGAGTTTAGGTCTCCCTGTTGAGTCAGGTAGGAGTTAAGTAGGAATTTTACCCTCCTGGGTTGCCTCCTATTGCCAGTGAAGACAGAGAAGATAATGGAGAAGGAGACCAAATACAAGAGGACTGAACTGCCCACTTCTCTCCACAAATTACAAATGACATTTTGATCCTCACCACAGAAATTCACACTCAAAGATGAGCTGAATCAATCAAYTGAAAATATCACAACACTTTTAAAAATGTTTATGACTGTTCCAAATAAACCCAAGTGTATACAGCTTCAGACTTGCTGAAAAATTGGTTCTGCCTGCACCTGTCCATTTAAAAATGTTAAAATAAATAATTTCAAAATATAAAAAAAATAAATTCCTCTTCCTTAGTTTTACCTCTTGTCTTGTGTCCATGTCCTCTTTTTCAATGAGTTCTCCTTTATCTTTTACAGTCCTATTCAAAAAGAGAACAATTTCATTGGTTAACTCATAAGAAAGCAGTTCTGTTTCAGTTTTGTTTACTGGGAATTTTGTTTGTTTTAGTAAAAAAAAAGTATTTTTTCTTGAAAAGGAAAACACAGTTRGAAATTTCCAATTACCTGAAATATTTCTACAAGTATTATTATAGATCTCTATGACACAAAAGGATAAAGAAACAATCAAGTGATTAACCAGCAAAGAATTCAGGAACTTTGTCCAAATTTAACAACTATAATTGCATCAAAAGGCAAAAAAAGTAGTGAGGAAAAGAAATTCATAACTCCACACATTTATTACTTGCAGATTAATATCTGCAGCAAACCAGAGATCAAGATCAGGTTGGTGCAGTATGCTCAAAAGCTATAAATCAAAGACTGATTTCAAACCTGTTTTTTCATTCAGAGGTCTTATTTATGAGGACAATACAATCAGGGTAAGGAGCAGAAGCAAATAAACAACAAGCTTTGCTCCTCAATAATCTATTTGGTTATTTTGTAAGTAGAGAAAGTAGAGACTATCTCACTTCTAGAAGAGAGTATTTTCACTTCTTATGTGTTTGTATATACTGCTGTTGTGATTGACAAACACAGGAAAAAGCAGCAATAAAAAATAAAATTTGACTGGATCCTGTCATAAAAAATTGGAGTGATTCAACATYACAGTGCTTGAAGCTGAACCAGGGTTTCAGGACCTCTCAGTAAACCACATTTCCTTCCCTGCCATTCAAGACTGGCTGAACTCTTCTTTCCCAGCTCTGCACAAACAATGACTCAGCCACAGCCCCAGCAGCAACAGCTTCAAAACATTGCCTGAATATTCACCAGGTAGCAGCACACCAACATCCTATCTGTCCATCCCAACTAGGGTATTCTGAAATATTCCAACAGGAATACACTTCCAGAAATTCACCTCAGCCAAAGTGGTCTGTCCCATCCTTACATCAGGAACACTCAGCCAACACTGGGAGTGACTTCAYTGCCARTGTCCYCAGAAGCAAACAACCCAGACTTGTWCTGAGCCAGGAAGCTAAACTGGGGTTTAAGAGTGTGAACTGCAATCAACAATGCACCCAAAGAATTAGACTTCAGAAAGTTGTGTAAGAATTTCACAAGGCTCAAGAATTAAAGAATTCAGAGTACTAGAATATATAGGAAATATCTCTAAGAGTTATATTTGCTAGTAATAAAACTTAGAAATATAATCCCAAAATTTAACTGATCCTGCTGAGGGTGTCTGGAACTTTTCCTTTCATATTCAACTGCAAAGTTGCTATATATATAAATAGAATGTTTTAGATACCATCTAGGATAGGAACTGAGTATTGATACTCAAATTAAACTGAACAACATAATAGAGCCCTGTGCAGTTCATCATGAACCTTTCATGTGTCCACATGACTACACAGTGAATTTCCAGGTGGTAACATACAGCATTTCTGTCTCCAAAACTAAGTGCCCAGATTAACATAAATGTATCTTACAAGGACTGAAAAATATCTCTTGCTACCCTGCTGAAGACAAATAATGAAAGAAATACAAATACACATATTTTAATCTGAATCATCTTAGAGGCAACACAGATATTTTTGTAATTGCTGTACTATTGGGCCTATGAAAAAAAATTATATTATCCCCAGATATGTGACATTAAGAATTTATGCTTATTGGTTTGGTGGTGACTGAATCTTAGCAGACACCATCTGCTTTATAATTGCTTTATATCTCTGATTTATATATATTTAACTGCATATAATTACTTTAAATCTCTGAATTTACCTTACAAGCTGATGGCTCATTTCTTCTTGAATCCTCTCCTCCTTTTTGTATTCACTGTTCTGTGAAAGAAGTCACAATATTCATGAGTCAGAAATGCTGGGAGGGAATATGTATATAAACCTGTATTAGTAGTACTCTCATCAAACAGTAAAAAAGGTTGCTAATGAATTGTTTCAATTACAGACTTTTTTTTATTTCAGTCGTTGCTTGTAAGATGCTCTGAAAAACTGGCAGGGGCTAAGGGCTGACCTTGGAAGGCTGAGGCCAGCCTGCTCCACAAAATGAGATTTTAACAGCATGTACTGCAATTCACACAAACTGGATGGAAGGACAGAGAACAGTCTCAGGCACTTTTTATCCCTATTAGAGGGACTTGAATCTTAAATTCTATATTATGAAGGTTTGCTGAAGTTTGAAAAGATAAGGAGCTGTTTAAGGTAAAGGTCTTTGTCTCTATCCACAAACAAAAAACAAAATATAACTCTGGGACAGAAGCATCAGTGTGTGCGTTCTCTAATAGACACCTGAGTAAATTTCCTAGGAAGTCAAACATTGAGACTTAATGTTTGTCTGCTGAGGTCARTCAGTTACAGGAATCACTCATGGAGGGCCCTTTCACTGAAAATTACTCACATTGTCACTACAAAATGTATTTCTGAACATCTATTTCAGAAGCTTGTACATCTTCACTCTTTAGGCAGCTGAAGAAACTACCCAAGGCAATCTCAACTGTTGTTTGTCTCATTAAATTTATTTGATTTTAAGAGTTACAAATTACTACAGATGCCTTCTCTCAGCTTTGTTGAATATGTTGAATAAATACTTATAAAATCAGTAAGAAACTGAAAAATTATTGATTAAGTCTCTAGGATATAAGGTCATGCTCCATATTAGAAACATAAAAGATAGTCTATGGCTTCAGAAGTAGTGGCAAACTCCATAAACATAAAGGGTCTATATGCACATGTCTTCGCTCCCTCCACAGACAACATAAAAGTAGCTTCTATTAAAATCATTCTTTTTGCTACAGAGGCAGCCAAAAACTTTAATGGACCTCAAGCCTTATGACATCTCCACTTTGAAGTGTTTGCAAAAATTTCAAAAGTCACAGCAAAACAGAATTTTATGAAGACACTTCTAACATATAGGCAAATTTTTTGTTTAAATTTTATAGAAGGAATCAATTCTGAATTAGCATACTTAAATGCAGATGTAGTGTTTTCATCTACCATTTTAATCTCAAATTTCAGAAAATGTTGACTTAAAATCCCAGCATTTTTATCATTCCCTTACTGACAATATGTTAATAATTAAAGTAAATGCTAAGGTAATGTTTTAACAAACCTACCTTTAGATCATATTTCTTTCTTTCATTTTCTCTACTTTTTACTCTCTCATTAGCTTCTGCTGCTGGCTCTTCTCTGTCTCCATGGGAAGATTTTACTTTAGATCTCTTTGATTTATGTTTTCCTTCCTCTTCCTTTGCATAATGTTTATGACTTTTCTCTTTAGAATGCCTCTCTTTTTTTGTCCCAGCAGAATGCTCTTTTTTTTCTCTGTGTTTTCTTTCTCTCTCTTTATCCAATTCTTGATGTTTCTCTAACTTGTGTTCTCTAACTTTGTGTTCACCTTCTTCAACTTTGTAGGCTAAAACTTTCTCAATTTTCTTCATTAAATCATCATCCTGCAAAGAGGAAAATAACAATAAACAGTTAAAAAGTTCTCCAATACTGTTCTATCTTCACAAACCTATCCATATTTGACCATTAAAATGATTGAATTTTAAGTACTCAATCTTTCTGTCCCATGGATCTTCCAGCCATTTTTTTTTTATTTCCTATAATAACAAGTTTCCATTTATGACTGCACTTGAGATTCTGGTGTTTCTTCTAGGRCACTGCACACTCTGCTACAGAAAATTCTTTGAATTATATGTTCTTAACACAAAAAATTAATTATTGCCCATTAGGTGGTCTGAAGTAGGATGTACATTCATCAATWACCCTTGTAATAAAGGCATAAATAGCAGATGGAAACTTCTGATGTAGCTGTACAAAAATGAAGTATTGTTTGCTATGAAATTTTTGTTTCATGTTTACTTTAAAAAAATAGAAGAACAAAATATGTCCTTAAAATCAGGTAGCTGAGATTTAATTTGTTTGTGTTTTGTACMCTTGTCATCACCTTACTATCTATGCACCTCTGGATTTCTTGGGAGTTTCAGTCTGATCCAGTTTCTTCATTATTTAACAATTTTATCTCACTCTGTTAGGAAACACTTCCCTAACTTCCTTTACCTTCTGTGTTTTATGTCTTCTTTCTCKCTCTTCAGTTCTTGCTTTCTCCTCCTCTAGAAAACAGATGTATAAATGAGGGAACAGGTTTTATAATATTCAAACTCTGTACATAATTAACTCTAGCATGTAAAAAATAGCATTTTAGCAATGTGTTTTCTCTACCATTATGAGCTTTCTAAAAAGGAATTCTGTTGAAATTCTCTCTCCAAAGCTGGTTACTCCTTCTTCTCTCCTAATGAATCCCTCCAGTCTTGTGTAATTGTAAGAGTAGTGACAGTAATGCCACTGATTTCAGAAATCACCCTGCAAGTGAAAGGATTACTCAGTAGAGAGTGTTTAAGAACTGACCAACAATCTTCTGACATTCATATTCTCTTCAGAGGAAGGGAAACAAGCGTAATTTTTTTTTAAAGCATCAAAATAAAACTAGGTTACCACAACCTTCCCTAAAATACACATGCCAGCAGGTACTCACACCTACCTGTTTTATCCTCTCTGCACAGATGGGGTAAGGTTTCAGTACACCCATCTAAATATCAAATATTTCCAAGTACAACAGTACCCCAAAGTTACTTACCCAAAYGATGCCTGATTTCTCTTCTTCTGTGATGTTCTGTMTCTCYTCCTTCAWATGATTTCAGATAATTTTGTGGCTCCATTTGCTTTATCTCATATGTCTTGTGCTTTTTGTCTCGTYCTCTATCAGTCTCCCTGTCTTTGTGTTTTAGTACGCTGTGTCTCTCCTCTGACTCTTGAACCTTATCTTTGTGTCTCTCTYGTTCTTCTCTCWGRTGYTCTTTCTCCCTTTCTCTMTCTCTYCTYTTGTCCCTGTCCCTTTCACTGGATTTAAACCTCTCTCTCTCTCTTGTTCTTTCCTTGCTCTTSTCTCTGTCTCTGTGTTCATGTCTGTGAGGGTCAGTGTCCTGAACACTCCTCTCTCTCCGCAGTTTCTTTTCTCTGTGTTTTTGGTCTTCATTTTGACTGCCTGGTAGTAATGCCTGAAATAAAATAAAAGATCTATCATTATAATTCAGCAGTCTATTTTTATARGAGTATATTCATGTGAAAAAAAAAAAGTTGCTGGATTACTAAATGTGTATTTAATTTCCCAAACCATATGAAAATGCTGATATAGTTCTAGGCTTGCTTTGTAAATACTAACATTATTGAAAAAAGACTAATAAATGCGATAATAATAATAACACATATTGGAAAACAGCTTTTAAAAAACACAATACAAACCTAATATGAATATCAGTGATGTAACTGACTGCAGCCTGAATGCCTATGTGATCAGGGGATAATGTAATTAACCAGTTTAAAAACACAGGATAAACATGATAGATTTTGATAATAAATACAGTAGATAATATATATTTTAGGAAAGTGAATAATATACACAAAGCAGAGTTGTCACTTGGATTTGGATGACCAGCAAATCAGACCCCATTGATTGCTGTGTGATTACTGTAACAATGCATTATTTGCATTTATCTAATTTAGAAATTTGAAGGTATATGACTCATGTAGCTACAAAGAGCTCTGGGTAACGCTGGGCTGGAGAGATTCTACAGTCAGTGATGACAAGGAACTCAGCAGCTACACATTAAATCCATGTATCATTTATATTCAATGATGCAGATTGGAAGTGTCTGGTGCACCAGGAAGTGCTGAAGAGCTGCTGCARATCCCACAAGGCAGAGTGGCTTGTAGAACACACAGTCAACTCTTCATGTTTAGACAACCAATAAATTCTAGTGCTGTAAGGCAGCTTTAACTAGAAGAAATAAAATAAATCCACCTTTATATGTTTCCTAAGTTCTTCTGCTTTCCAAGTATCTTCTTTGGTTCTTTTCTGGAAGAGAAAATGCAGAAAAGGCTGAGTAACCAATTTGCAGAGAGAAGTAAATCATTTAACAATTAATCATATTTCTAAGGATCAAGGTACACMTGGCAAGTATCACTGAAAGGATCATGCAAACAGGAATTTGATTCAGCTCTAACACCTGTTTAAGTAAATCTCACTTGACTGGACCTGGAAGAAGCCTGAAGCTCAGACTACATGTGTAAATAAACTGCATGTGAAATATTTGCATGTAGCACTGAAGGTAAAAAGCAAAAAGATAATGAACCWAATCAAAGTACACGTGATAGTTTCACTAGAGTGCTCCCTAATAAAACAGGTTGTATTTCTTCTATCTGCATTTGCAGAACTCCTGCACTTGGCTGCTTGACTCCCATTAAAAAAGACAAAACTAAAAAATCAGATTGTTTGAGATCACTAAGGGGAAGGAGGAATTTTAATCTATGAATATTTTAACTAGTTCATTGTAGGATGATGACCATATCCAAAGTGACATGATCATGCTATCCTTATCCTCAAATTTACACTTGGCAAAAGCTACTGAAGATTAACAAAATAATTATTGATAAATATTGTAATGATGAGCTGCACTGGTGGAAGGAAATAAACATATGGCGTCCATTTTTTTCTTAATTAATTATATGGAGGCAGTATTTTAACAGTATAAATAATTATTATCTACATTATCATGTAGAATAATTAATTATTCTACATGAAAAAAAATCATGTCTTCTCAAACTTGGATTTTATAGAAGATTGTAGTGGACTGGTAAACCTCWAAAGTCAATGAGAAGTCCCAATAAGGCAGTATTTGTAACAAACAGAAAGTGCCCCTTCAGTTTTATTTTCTTCTGATACTTACAAAAGGCAGAAAAACAAAGAATGCAAATATTTACTATTGCAGAAAGTCAGATGAGAAAGTAAAACAAAGGARATAATTTTCTTAAGTCAAGCTTGAACAAAGTCTAAGAAACTCAACAGAACTTGCATGAATGTAAGTAACCTGGAAGGAAGAGAGCAGAATGCTATATTAGAGTCTCAAACAGTAACCTATTTAAAATCACGTTTTGGTTTTAGACAATATTTAGGTATGTATCAAAGAAAGAAATAATGCTAATGATGATAACAGCATAAAATCAGCATAATCAACAGACAACATCAGATAAGGCAGGTTCAGATTTATCTGAAAGCTGAGCCAAAAAGCGCCCAGCAAACATTCACACTGGTTCTCTGGTACCCAATAATTTGTACCTGTCAGTTTTCTGGGGTCTGCAGTTTTCACCTCCCCACCGCAACCAGAAACTGTTGCTTTTGTGTATGATGAATCTGCAATTAAATCTCTGTTTTTGCAGAAGTGTAATAAACCAACAGGAAAAAAGAGATATTTTATAAAGGGYTGAGACCTCTGTCCCTCTGTAAGTAAATATCCACACAAACTTACAAAAGATTTATTGAGCCTTCTCACCTGTCTGCTGATTTAGAAGKACTTATATACTCATTTAAATCCAGATTAAGATTAGTTACTTAAATGACACTGGGGCTTATTTTAATTCATCCACCTGAGAGCATTCAGYTCACATGAAATGCCATAGATTGACTGAACTCAAAAAGTGCTATGAATGTTTCTACTAGTGAAGAATCTGTCCTTTAATACAAAGAAAAAGCAGTCAGTGGAAAAAGAAGCCTTGCTGCTTTCGATAAACTTTGAAAGAGATCAACRGGGGTTTCTTCGCTCACAACTAGAAAGAGAAGAGGTTTTCAGAACACAGTTTTAAAATTATTTAAGAACTCAGTTAAATGTGATTCTAAAGAACAAGAAACGGAAGGACAGTAAGACAAAATTCTGTCTTTAATTTTTAAGCCAGAGAAAAGTACTTTATTTTTTGCATGCAATCATTTTTCTTATTCCCAGTGTGAGTTGCCAATTTGAGAGCCCTCAAATAGGTAAGAGCACGATTGATAGAAGCGGCAATAGGAGGGCTCCTCGCTCAGTGTGGCTCCTCCTGCCTCTGGCTCTTTGGCACTCTCACAGCGACACACCTGAAATATTTTACATCAAGGTTTATTTTTTCCATCACAAGTCGCYAGCTCACTGCTTTGGCACTTGTACTTTYTCAAGTRAAAATGCCACACAGTAATTGTCGTAGCACGGCCACGCGGTTTTGTCTCCTTTATTCCGGAGCTCTACAAACGTTCAATAATTTARCACCGAAATGCAAAAGTTACGCGTGTTCCCGAAGAAGAACTAAAGCCCGACAATTAGCAGTTACAGGAGCATCAATTATTAAACACACTTTTAGGCAGAACGTGAAACAGCGGGCATTTCCGTAAGCGCCTGTCTGCAGGTGGATGAGCGCTCGGAGCACCCTCACCCCTCTGCCAGAGGGAGAGGGATTTCCTCGCTACGGGGGTGGGATTCAGCGCCGTGCCGACAAAACAAAGCCACCCGGCCGGCCCCAGACAGAGCTGCGAGGGTCCTGGGGGGCAGCAGACGAGGGCTCCGGCGCTGCGCCCCGCCCCTGCCCCGCTCGCCCGGCCGCTGCCCCTCACCTTGTCCCCGTCCATGGGGCCGGGAAGCCGCGTCCGCGGGCCGGGACCGGGACCGGGCGCTGCGTGCGGGCCCGCCCCGGCAACCAGGCCCGGCAGCCGCTCGCCGAGCGATGGATGCGCCGGCGCCGCCTGCAGGCGGCAGGGCCGGGCTGGGCCGGGCTCCCCGCCCCGCCGTGTCCGTGTGAGCCCCGGGGSGCTGCGGGGACAGCGCTGCCAGCGAGGCACGGAGCTGATCCTGCTCCTCTCGGCAGCGCTACTGAGGCACATCTGGGGTCTGTGCCCCGTTCAGGGCTCCTCAGGACAAGAGAGACATGGAGCTCCTGGAGCCGGTCCAGCGGTGGCGATGAAGGAGATGRAGGGGCATCTCCCCTTTGAGAAAAGGCTGAGGGAGCTGGCTCTGTTCGGCCTCAGGAAGAGACAAGTGACTCCCGTTAATGTGTATAGTTACCTATGGGAGGGTGCCAAGAGCATGGACCAGGCTCTGCTTGGCGATGCTGAGCAATTGGACAAGAGGCAATGGGCAGAGATTGACATTTCCACATGAACGTGAGGAAGAACTTTACTGTGTGGTCACCATGAACTGGAGCAGTTTGCCCAGAGAGGCTGTGGAGTCTCCTTTTGGTGATATTCCAGAAGCTGTGCCGTGTGCTCTGGGATGACCCTGCTTGAGCAGGGAGGTTGAACTCGATGATCCATTTGTCATATTCTAATTTCAAGAACTGTAGTACATCAATCACCTCTTTGCTGGAAAGAGGTGCGTTAATGAACTGCGATGGAAAGACCAGGTGTGCTCCCTTCCAGCCTGACCCACTCTGTGATTCTGAGTGGGTTTCTGCAGGTGAGGGCWCAGACCCTGTGAGTTGGGAACGGGACACCCTCAAAGCCCTAAAGCACTGCAGTTCTCCTCTGCAGCGCTGACCTGTTCTAGGTGAAGTCTGTCATGAAACCATCCCTCGCCGTGGCTGACTCACTTTTAATAAGATTGTGCACCATTACTGCAGGGCAAAAAAAAAAAAACCCTGTAAAAGAGTGCTATGCTTAATCTGCCACTTATCCAGATGCTGTGTGGAGCCACGTATGAAGAACACTTGTATAAATAAATTTAAATGCTAATAATTTTCCCCCAGTGACAAGTACAAGAGCTGATTTCTGCAACAAAGCGAAAGTGGCAGCTCACCAAACACACCCGGAATGAGCTCGATGCTTGCCTGCAGCAAAGGTGTGTGCCATTTCACAGCAAATATTTACAACCCATTAACACGTGCAATTTAAATGACCAAGTGAAAATTCCTCTGGGTTTTTTTAAACTTTGTTCCAAATTTTCAGAGTGTAAAAAAAACAAAAAAAAAAGTTAATATGTAACTGCTACTGCTAATATTGATGGTTGTAGAAAACTGACTATGGAGGGAGGGGAAAAAAGCAAAGGAAGAGGCATTTTTGCATTTGAGAAACATTCTTGCCATAGTTCAATGGGAGTTTGTGGCTGACTTAAAAGAGATAAAATTTAACCCYTTATACCTGGCCTTAAATAGGCAGTTGACAAGTACATACAAATCCATGATACCTTGCCTCGTATTCATGTTTCCAGAATAAATTAATAAAGCTGTAAAAGTTTTCACTTGTCCAAACTCTGAAATACTTTCCTTTCTCATGTAGGAGAAAAGTAAATCAAGCATGCAATTATGAGCAAAAAAACCCTACCTTGATATTTTCTTGGAAAAAAACAAAACACACAAAACAAACACAAAAACCCAATTTAAAAAAAAAAAAGCCCAAACACACCATTAAATGTACGTATGACTTTTAAGGGCTACATTACATCCACTAAATATAAACATCTATGGATACTAGAATATTTAGAAGCCTTTTATGGATTATTTATCTGGTTTTGGCAGAACAATAATAATCTCTAAGCACCTGTTTTGGGGAAACCCCCAATATCAAGACAGGCTGAGGGGTGAAAAGATTGAGAGCAGCCCTGCTCAGAAGGCTTTGGGGTGCAGGTGGGTGAGAGGCTGGACATGAGCCAGCCATGGCTCTCACAGCCCAGAAATCCAAACATGTCTTGGGATGTATCCAGAGCCCCTGGGCAGCAGGGGTGGGGTTTCTGTCCCTCAACTCTGCTCTAGYGAGAGCCTGACTGGAATATTGCATCCAACTCTGGGGTACCCAGAAGAAAAAAAGACATGGACCTCCTGTAGTGAGTCCAAAGGAAGTCACCAAGATAATCAGAGGGATGGAGCAACTCTCCTACAAGGAAAGGCTGAGAGAATTGGAATTGTTCAGCCTGGAGGACAGAAGGCTTTGGGGTAATTTAGCTGTGGCCTTCCAATACCTGAGGGGAGCCTACAAGAAAGCTGGAGAGGGACTTTTTACAAGGTCATGTGGTGACAGGACAAGGGGCAGCACATGTAAACTAAAAGAATGTGGATTTAGATTAGATATTGGGAAAAAATTCTTTACTGTGAGGGTGGTGAGTCACTGGAACAGATTGCCCAGAGAAGTTGTGGATGCTGCATYCCCAGCAGTGTTCAAGGCCAGGTTGGATGGAGCTCTGAGCAACCTGGAYTAGTGGAAGATGTCCCTGCCCATTGCAAGAGAGTTGGAACTAGATGATCTCAAAGGTCCCTTCCAACTTAAACTTTCCTATAATTCTATTATTTTATATTTTCTTCCATGAACAAATAAAAATAGGCATAAAAGCAGTCTTGGATGAACTCAAAGAGCTCTTTAGCCATAGTGGTGACAGKGTTGTAAACACATGGAACCAGGCATCTGCAATATTAAAATTTGTGCATGCTTAAATGTATCCACCATGTATTAAAATCAATTAGTAAATGTAGTGGAGTAAATGAATACACCMGTGGTTTGACTGCTTTTATAAAACATGTGTTAGACTTAAGTGAATRCAGGCAATAAAATGACACATATCTGTTGTGTAAAGCCAGCATAAAAGAATGCCCTAGATTTTCTTTTCAAGAAAAGTGTTGTAAACAAGGGGTTTGCTAGCCCTGAGACTTTTATTACAATTTTAGCATCTACAGGTCTTTCTCTTGTCTGGCTTGGTACATATATCTCCTTCTCTACCTGCACTGTTATCTGAAAAAAATATGAAGATTAAATAGCACAGCTTTTAATATTCTGTAGTAATAAACTTTGTTTGTTTTTATCTTCTCATGTTCCTCTAAGTCTGTAAAGCAATATTGCATTTTTCTTCACCTCTGTGGAATGACACATCACAGCATTTAACCAAAAAGTTACTGGAAATATTGCCCCTCAGAGGGACAACAGGACAACATGGCAACTTTCCCCCAGACTTAAAAATCATGACTCTTCTAGTATTAAGAAAAAAAAAAAAGCTTTTTTTTTTCTTTTAATGATGAAAGGAACTTGTTAGAATTTAGGCTTTGTAGGGCTTTCCCCCCCCTTTTTAAAACCACTTTTTGCTGAAGTCTTTCAAAGATGAGAAAAAAATTTAAATATTTCTATCAGCAGACAAGCATAAATAACGTCCTGCAAAGTATCAAAATGCTTTTGTTAGTTYTCCAGGTTCATAAATAGAAACAACAAAAATGTGGATGTCTGCAGTGAAGTTTGTGTCTTTAGTTTTGAACTTGTAAGAATCCAATGAGGGGTAAAAAGGAGACTATGATTATTGCAGAAACTTGTTAAGAAACATTTTAGTGGAAAGTATTTCTGTCTTCAGGAACAATAAATATTTGAGGATCTTGKCAGTTTATGCATTCAGTGAAACTGAAGCCAGCCTGGGTGATAGCAGGGATCAGACATACATAATTTTTCTCCAAACAACAGAAGCTCAGGTATGTTAGAGTCTTCTGACTCKTCTTTGTGCTATATATTAGATAATTTGAAGCAGGCAGAAAATATTTGTGGTCTACATTAGATAATCTGTAGCAGGTTGAGACAGCTGCATAAAATCAAATACAGAAGTAGAGAGTATTCCATCATGAGTATCTACTAGGATAAAATTTCATGTAAATTATATTTTCATTAATAATTCATTTTTTTAAGGATAAAGTTCCTCAAGCAAAAATTCTCAGATTTCTATTCAATAAAGATTTCAATAACTCAAAAGTATAGAGAGAACCATGAGACTGAAATAATGCTGTAGGCAAAATAAGGTGTAATACCACATATTGTCCTTCAGGGAAATAAACTATTACTGAAAATGGTCAGGAAGTACCAATTAAAATTGYTTCCAAAATAGGTTTTATTGTGTGGAATCCAAAGAAGTTGGGAAAACTTAGGTTTTCTTTTTTTACCACATAAACTGAATTTTCCCAATTTTTCTCATTGTCAGAAATTATGTACAAACAAGACCTTTTGGGAATTTATTCTGGAGGGTAGTGCTGGTACTTACTGAAGAAAAAATCTTCATGGCAAACAGATGGTGATGCAATGTAAAGGTAAACATAGCATGACACTACTTTGCAAAGAAAGCTATGGGATTTGAAAGAGCAAAAAGGAGAAGCAAACACGTGGCTAAGAATGGGTATAAAGGAATGTGCAAAGAAAAAGTATTAATTAAAATTCTAATAATGCAACAGGACTAAAAAAGGATGTGAAAAGAATCAATTTTTTAAAATGAAATAAATATAATCAGCTGTGCAGTTGATACAGTATGGGATACTTAGGAAGAAGCCAGAGCAATCTCTGGGCCATAARGGATTACCCTCAGGAGATCCTGATGCACAAAAGACTACCTTTTTAAATATTAAAATATAGGATCAGGAAATATGTGAATTAACATTAGAATAAACAAATAATTAGTATTTATTGAGAACATTTTATTAAAAATTTTGTAATGGAGTAACTAGTCCTAATTTATCCCCTAGCAGCAGACTTCATATCTTTATTTTAACAAGATTCTTTTGTCTCTATTACAACAATGGCTATGCTAATTTCATACCACCCAGTTTCTTCATCAAAATATTGTGTGGGCCCAAGTCAGTTATCTACAGAAGTTCTTAGAAGTCAGTGGTAACCTCTTTATCAGAACTTCCTCTTGATGTTACAGATAAACCTTATCAACTTCATGCTACAAGATATTACTTCTGTTTTCCWACTTGATTGGCACATAATCACCCACTTTTAGTTCTGATTAATCAAACTTCCACATCAATTAATGAATTACTCTGTGCAGGATCAGTGCTAGGCTGCCACATCTACAATTACATTACCTTTGTCATCCTAAATGCTCTTACAAGATTAATTTTTATTTCCTATTGTGTTTCTCCATTGTATTAAATTTGACTGTATGGGGTACTCCTCTAAATTCTATCCAGCTCATTTTCAAAATACACACTGSACATCCATGAGAGCAGAATGAATTTTACCATTTTAGCTTATGGTAAAATGTTACTTGCCAAATACCACATTATTCAATCACTTTTTTTCTCTCATTTTGAATTTTCATTTTAATTTGTAGTACAGTTGTATTCTGACTCAGACACTCAGGCCGGATAGGGAAATAAAATGGACAATGGACTCCAAGGTTGAGAACAAAAGACTTGAAAAAATGAGTGAGTATTAATAGTGTTGGTTGTAATGAAGGGAGCCAACAAACAATGTGGCCATTTGTACTAGGTGCTACTGAAACTAAGGAGTGAGTGACACTAAAGTCACATTATAAGCAGAGTAAGTAAGTAGAAAATAAATTCAATAAATGCAAAAAATCACTCAGATTTACTGCAGTTAATTTCATTGCTGTCCAAAGGGGCGATACCCTCAGTTTAAGGTCACAAGCTTTCCTAGGGTCATATGGTGCTCTTCAGTTCCTTCATGGTTACAGCCTGTAGGTGTTTTGAGTTCTCTAGAAGACCCAGAGTAAATTATAATTTCAAAGCTTGGATTAACACCTAGTTGTAAACCACTGATTTTTGTTACATCTTTSGTTGTTCTCAATATTCATCCTGAGTAATCTAAACACACAGATGGGGAACATACAGTGTCAGCAGTAAAGAGAAAGTAAAAAAGAGCAGGAGTCTATGGCCAGAAATTGTTTTAGCTTAGAGTGGTMCATTGAGTGATGGCAGGCACAGAGGGATTTTGAAAAGATGAGAAAACAGAACACCAYATTCAGTTGTCAAAATATGGATTCTTTTTCCAATTCTGCTGTGCAACATAAGCAAAAACTTTTCCTTTGATACTATTGCCTTTTTGACTTTCCCTTTCTCTGGATAATTGACATGAGGTTACTTTCACTCCTTAAAAAAAGGAAGCTTATACAACTTTCCTATTTGTCCATTTGTGTATGTTTTCATAACTTTTCAGCCTATTGGGTAAAGTCATTCTCCCCTCTTCACTGCCTGCAAATATTGAGTCTCAAAGTCCTATATATTTTGTGAAAATTGGCATCTGAAGAGAGGACAAAGGACCCTCATTCCCACTAAGTGAAAGGTTAGCTATTTTAAAGCAAAAACAACCAAAACAAAAAACCCAAAGCAAACAAAAAACCACCCCACCATATCACATCCAAAAAACAAACAAAAAAAAAACCCAACAAAAAACCACCAGCAAACAAACAGCACCCCCAAATCCAAACAAACAAACCCCCACCAAAACCAAACCCCTATTAAATGCTGAGTTAATCTGTGAGTGTGTASCAGCAAACCGATTAGGACACAGCTAAGGACAAGCAACAGCTGCCTCTTACGAAACTGGTGGGTAAACTAAAGTTATTGGAAAGGGTAAAGGAATGATAGGAGAAACGGTGTGGGAACCAGGTGTTAAATATGGGACACAAGCCCGTTATAAAATCAACTTTTTCGGTTTAACAAATCCCAAGACAGTGGGTGCCACCCTCGGTACCTCGTGTGTGYTAACAAGATGACAGAGAGGCAGCTTTATGTGAGGATGTGTGAGCAAAGCTTCAGGAAACACCTGTTGTAACTAAGGCGCGGAGTGACCAGCGTCTGGTTCCTCTGCGACATTGATCAGTCTCTCCTCTAATAATRCCCAGAAGCAGGGAACAAATCGAGACACGAAGGTGGTTATCGCAGGGCGTAACAGGTAGAAACCATCCGGCCACGTACGTGACTGAATGGGAGACGGTGTGGTTCGCCCATGAGGAAGCGCACACACGCCTTGGCACGCTCGTCCTGCTGCCGCCACCCACCACGAGCCCGTTTCCCGGCGGTGGCCCCCACAGCCGCGCTCCTCGTCCCGCATTCCCGGRGGCCGCGCAGCGCTGGCCCCGAGCGCGGCAGGGCAGGCGGCCCGAGCGGACGCGGCTGCCGGCGGCACTACGAACCCGCGCTTCCCGGGCAGGCCTGCGAGGGAGGGATGAGCGAGCGGAGGGGAGGGGAAGAGGCTGCCCGGGGCGGGGGAGGCGGCGAGCAGAGGCGTTCGTGCGGCGGCCGGGCGCCAATAGCGGCGGCCGGGGCCGAGCCGCCTCCTCCCGGCGGCAGCGGCGCTCGGAGCTGGGCCGGCCGGGCCCGGAAGCGGCGGCGGGTGGTGCCGGAGCTCGGTGAGCGGGGCCGGGCGCGGGATGCGAGGAGGCGCCGCCGCCGCCCTGCCCCCTGCCCGCTCGCAGCCAGCGCCCCAGGAGGAGGAGCGGCGGGAGGAGCGGCAGCAGCAGTAGGAGCCGCCGCTGCGGTAGCATGAGCGGGGCAGCCGCTAAGCAGCCCCCCGGCGCGGGGTCCGCCGCGGATCCTGCCGCGGAGAACGCGGCGGCTGCGGACCCTGTGCCGGAGTCGCCTCCACCGCTGCTGAGCGTGGACGTGACGGGACTGGTGTCGCAGTTTGCGAGGAGCTTCGTGCTGATCTTCCCCGTGTATGTGCTGGGCTACCTGGGGCTGAGCTTCAGCTGGGTGCTCATCGCCCTRTGCGGGCTCTTCTGGATCCGCAGGCACCGCGGCGGCAAGAGCTCCCGTCTGGGCCGGGCGCTCGCCTTCCTGGAGGACGAGGAGGAGGCGGTGCGGCTCAGCGTCTCCTCCGCGGATCTGCCTGCGTGGGTGAGTGGCCAACACCCTTCGGCGCTGCCGCCAGCACCCGCGCCCGGCGGGCCGGGGCCTGTTASCTCCCCGGGACCTGCGGGACACCCAGCCCCGCCGCGGTGCCCCYCGCCCCGGCTGCGCCACAGGCCGGAGGCCTGGCGGGAGGGCTGAGGGCATTGCATCCCCCGCGCCCCACGGCTGCTTGTCCCGGATCGCCAGCCTCTGCCGAGACGGTGCAGCGGCGGGAGCGGGCGGGCAGCGTGCCCCTTCCCTCCCGGTCTCTCTCTGCCGGGTTGGCCTGTCCGTGTCCCCTCSGCACTGACGGCGGTGACAGCCTGAGCCTGCCGTGAGCGGGGTTCCCCTCGCAGAAATAAACTTTACTGCGGGGTTTGGGTTTCTCTGCCCTCAGGTGCCAGTGACGCGCGGCTTGCTTCTAGTGAGGTCTCTCAGCAGAAGGAGGATGTTGCGGCTTGGGCCGTTCCTTACAAAGTTGAGATGAGAGGGAAATAGAATCGGGCTCTTAATTGCTGTTAGGTCTTTCAGAAGAGTGTTACCAAACGGGGCATGAACCAGAAGTGAGGTGGTGTTTCTGAGTGGTTTCAGGGCTGTGACATGAGGGCTAAGGTACAGGGGCTGCGGTGGCTTTATTTGTGCATTGATGTGGTGGTTTTTTCAAAACACTTTCTGCTTAGCTTCCTTTGAAACTTTTAGGCTTTCTACTATGTCTTCAGAACTAACATTACTTAATTTCTTTTTTTGAGCTTAAGTTCACCTTCAAAGTTGAATGCCTTTTGTTTGTAATTTCTCCTTTGGAGGATTAATGCTGTTTTTGATGCGGCTGCCAGCTGCCGGTGCCAGTGTGCATCCAGGCCTCCCTGTGCCCTGCTCTGCCCCCGTGATGCGCTGTGCAGAGCTTGCTGCTCTCTTAGTGCCCATACCCCGAGTCTTGAGAGTTTCTGATTCTTTCCGTGCGATTCCTTTATTGACTGCTCTCTGCTCCTGACCTATGGTCACCCACGTCTCTCCTACAACTCTCTGCAGTGACTGTGCATCCAGCAGTATTGAGATGATAAGAGTCCAAGTAGCTGTTTGCATGTGATCAGATTGATGTGATCTGTTATAGCTCTACTRAGGAAGTTATAGGAGAGAATAGAGTGGGTAGGTGTGAGACTGGAGTCTTGTACTCCTCTTTCATCATATCTTTTGCCAAAGTTCTGGTGGAAGATCATGATAAAAATGAGTACAGTGTACAGGAGATTTTATCTCTTGGAACAGAGATGTGAGTGTCAAATAATRTAGTTAATAGCTCTTACCTTACCTATGTGTTGTGTGGTTTTTCCTGTAATCACACAGCAATATAATGGTAATGTTCTGACATTGAAAATGAATTAATTGAAGCAAGATTTGTAGTGGAGGCTTGTATATAGTAACAATCTGCTGGTAACTAAGCTGTAGATATTSAAACTTAGTGCTGYRTGTAAGTTTTATTTTAAGTCACAATTCGTTACCTTTGATAAAATAGCAGTTAATTTCTGTGTGGAKTTGTCCAAATAAWGATTTAGGGCCTCCTGATTGTAKWCAGAGGCCAAAAAATCGAGTGCTGKCTRCAAGCACCTGCAGATATCCCATGGCACTGTGAGAAAGCAGCTGATCAATATGCAGGGTTTTCCCAAAAGTGTGACCYTCTCACACAGCAGTTGGCAAATGGTGTAGGTTTTTTTTGGCTGTAGTTTTTTTTTGTTATTTCTTCTTCCCTCTTTATACATGTTCTTAAATTTTAAATGTCTGGATTCTTTCCTTTCTGTTAATGTGTTTGCTATGTTCTGGAAGCATCCTTTCTCCAAATAAATGCAGCTTCCAGAATAAATGTAATCTGGAAACCAGAAAACTTCTGAAAACTGAAGACCTGCTTAAATCAAAAGTGGTCTTCAGTGTCTGCTGTCATAGTCCTTAAGATTTATGTGAGTCTTACGCTGCTTCTGTAATGCATCTTGAAAAACTGCTGTTCTTCCTTCTGCATTATGTGTGTTTTCCTGGAGATTTATGAATTTCTGTCATATTGAAATAACGGCTACTGGATAGAACCTGGCATCTAATAGGGATCAGCTTTATCCATCATAGTATGAACTCCAAACTGAAGAATATTCCCTTGGTTTCTGATTATGGAAATAAATTGCTTGAGTAGGACAATGCTGTGTTTTAAATATAGGAAACTTCTAGGACTGATATTGAGGTGGTAGAATTATGTGGTATCTCAGAGATTTATTTGTCGTGTGGTATCTTCCTGTGCCCTTGATTGGARAAGAGCTTTAGCTTTGTGTGTTAGGTATGATTCCCTTTCCCCACACACCTTGGTATTGTCTGTTGCTTTAGTGGTTCATATTAAGTACTCAGTAATACAGCATGGAGTTTTTTATTTTTAAAAAAAGTGATCATTTCAGGAGAATGTTTTTCTGCTGGCAATGTGCTCAGTTGCAGTTTGAAAATGATACTGTTGTGCCACTACACTAGATAGAGTTTGTAATGTTAATTACTAGTTTCCTAAATTAGATTTACTTCTTCCATGAGCAGGTGGTTATATATCAGGAATATTCTGTACTGTGCATGTAAAATGAATAATTCAACATTAATTTGACAAGTTACATTGCTTAAAATGCCAACACAGAATTCACTACAAATAAGTATGTGCTGAAAAATACTGCATTTACTGTCTTAAAAAAAATAAGATCTGTACTCATAGACTTGCTAACACGTAGTTACAGCTGTGCTGCGTGTKTGAGAGGTGTCATGGGTTATGTGGGGTAGGAGGGAGCACAGGTGGGTGCTTTTCCAAATAATTTAGAACTAGGCAGCAGAACTTACAATGAGGAAGAAATGGAGATTAAAACTGTCTTTAAATAATGACATTTTTAAAAATGAAAAGATCTTTTCTTTAGAGAAAGACATTTCCCCTTTATTTGCAGCATTTTTATGCACCAGATGTATTTTATACTGGAATTAATGTGATTTACACACAAATGTCTATATAAGTAAAGAGGCAATTTAAGTATCATTATATAGAGGGGCAAAGGTAGGGAACCCGTACTCTTAAGCTTTTAAAGGCCAGATATCATATTGCCTTTTATTTGTAAAACAATAATGGAATTGAATAATCTAAGGGGTATAACAAATTTACTTTGTTCTTTCTCAGATCAGCTGAAAAAGTTAATCTCATTTTTCCATTTTAGCAGTGGTTCTTGTTGCTCAGTGCCACTTTCATAACAAGCCAACATATCRTGTTCAACATGTTTTTGGATTACTAAAACTTTGGCTTCTGTTTTCTTCAATATACAGATAAAAAGCCATGCTGAATTTTTTTTCCCCATATAAAATGTAAATTTGGCCTGGTACCAGCAGCTGTGTCTGTGTGCAGTCTGTCAACAATCAGCAGGTGACCAAAATAGGAACAAATCTTAGCATTTTCAAAGAACTGATTCTGAAAACAAATTTAGACAATTTTTTTTGTAATCCTAAGTATGTATTGTACAGACACTGAAACACTGTATGTGATTGTAGTAAAASTAGTGACAAGCTAGAACATTAATTACAAGTCTTCTGCACCTTTTTGGGTCCTACACACTTGCTTAAGTTTCTGCTCTAGTTTGGAATGATTTTTATGTTGGGTTTTTTTTCTTCTTGTTTTGTTTTCTCATATACTTAAGAAAAAGRAAAAAAGCCTACCTAAATCTAAATAGGTGTCATCACCTTTTAAATTAAACTTATTTGGAGTACTATTGTAAAGAAATCTGGTTGGCCTTCATTCTCATGGGAATCTGTATGAAGCTTTTGCAGATTGTGGTTGTTGTGGGWCACCACTGAACTGCKGTACCACTGCTACACCTAGAGAAARGAGATAATGTCTARTGAKATGATTAGAGCAACAAAGACTTTGGTTTTTACTGGTACTGGAAAGGCAGAGACAGAATTTGTGTAAGAAAAGTGGTTTGATAGCTCTGGCTGCAGGATCACACCTGTGCTGAGTGGCATTTGCAGAGAGGGTTAAGGTGATGATGATACAGAATCTAACTTGCTAACTAGATATTAGATAGATGGTTCAGGACAGGAATCTCCAAAGAGTCCCTGCTTATGGATTTTATGTAAACCTGACAAACAGGTGAACTTCTGCAATATGAGTTATTTGCTGTAGAAGAAAAGGATGTTCCTCTTCTCATTATACCTTTGGTTACTGCTGTTACTGCTGCAGCTGTAGGAGCTGTAGGAGGGTTTTTGTACAGCATATGAAATTGGAACACACTGAGACATTGTGACACATTGTTCTGATCCATTCTCCAACTTAGTTGAGCGTGTTAGATGGAATTTACCAAGGAGTGATTTATAAGAAATATTACTCCCATGTACAGTAACTTAGTGTTAAGCAGGTTCTTATCAGTTTGGGTGGTGATTACTGCAGCTGGCCCTTGCTCTGGGCTGTCAGCCTGGATCTGGAAAGGGTGAAGAGGTGTGAGTAAGAATAGAGTAGTAACTTGTGAGTACTTAACAACTGAACTCTGTGTCCTTCTTCTGCCTGATTAATTTTAAGCTGTGTTCTGTTCTAGCTGATTCATAGTATATGAATATGCACATATGTGTATTGTGGCTTGTGTGTGTTTTTGTGCTTGGGCTTTCTTCTTRAAGGAAGAAGTTTAATTTGGTTCAGTATTACTTCTTGAAATTTAGRTAACCTGAGTGACATCCTAAGAGTACCCCATAGTTAGGGGAAATATAAATGATGRGTTTGGGAATGGAGAACCAAAGCAGGGGACAATTGATCCTATCTCYCTGTTTCTCAGAGTTTCAAGCTGASTCTGTTAAAGCTATGCTGAGATGATGTCTGTCCCAAAACACCTCCTCTCACCTAGTAATGTGGTGAGCCTCACTATGTGGTTGGTGTATAAGGATCCCTTTCCAAAATATTTATGGTAGAAACTCACATGTTGAGTTGATCTTCATGAACATATCAAACTACTAAAGAAAAACATCAGCCTAAAGGTATTAGTACACCTCTTGAACTCTTTGTAGGTGACACAGGSTTTCTAAATATATATGTATAATACTCTTTTTTTTGTCTAACAAATTACATAAAAATTACTACTGAGTTTTGGGACTACTGTAAATGTTYTTTAAATATGCAGTTTGTCTGAATAACTAAGGATGATATATACAGGTCTCTTTAGGGGGTTTTTTTTGTTTGCTTGTTTGGTATTTTTTAATTTTGCATTTTAGTCTCTTAGTGTTGTTTCCATGCCTAAGTGCCTTTGCATATAAGGACTGGTCCATCTTTAACCATATTTGAAAATGCAGGAGTCAGAAATATCTTGTCTGTAGAGACTGAGGTTTTGTGGAAGAAAAAGAAATCTAGGATAACAGTCAATCTTTTCTGCCTCTTCTACAAGATTCTTCTCACTTTAAATTAGAACTGCTTTTAGAAATTGTTAGCATATCATTGTGTGGTGATTTTTTAATTTATTTTTAACATGAGAGCTTTCTGGGAAATAAAGTTGAATCAGGATTATTGTCAAAACATTTTTATTGCAGTTTATAGTAATGAAAGCCTATTTTATACATTTGAAGTGTTCAAAACAATTCTTTGGTGTCTTGTTCTTTTTTCTTCAAAATGAAAGAAGTGGTGRCATGTTGTTTCTGGTAAGATAAAGTTCTTTGACTTAACCTTTAATGTAAACAAAATTATTTATCTCCCATTCATCAATTCRTCACTAGTTCTCTGGTTGCTGAAATTGCCTTTGGCATAACTTCTTTTGATCTTTGCTGGCCATATACCCATACTGAATCTTGTTTTTTTTTGTTTTTTTTTTAAACTTTCTTGTAAATAATAGCAAGTTTTAAAAGAATGGTAATTTCTAAATATCCTCTGTAGTGTCTGAAATGAGTTTTTCAGAGTCTTATAACTGTATATAAAGTTCTGAAAGCAAATAGTTAAGGATTGTGAATTAATCTGTACCACTTATTTCGTATGTTCTGGTATGTAGATAAAAGGAAATCAGTAAAAGAACATGATTCTTCTGGATGTACTACAGAAATAATAGATTTGGTATGAGATAGTTTAGAGACAGAGTTGTTTGACCTGTGGTGTCTTTGTCTTTGCTTTTCTCTACTCTTGGACAWTATAAATTAAATCTGTTATTACCCTTTCCTAAGGAGGTGGAGAATGAACACCCCTCCAGCAGCTTTGGAGCTTTCCTGAGGCCTAGCAGGGGCCAGCTTCTAAGGGTTATGTACCAAGCTTGAAAGGGTAGCAGAATTTCAAATATTGCATGTGTGGGGCTGCTTTTGCACATTCAGGGTAAATACTGAGCCACTTCAAAGAAGAAAATGAAATCCTTATCTTTGGCTGCTGTTTGTGAACACTTAATGAAAATAAAGGATATACAGAGTTGGTGTGTTCAACATAGAATCAAATGTGAATAACATTGGGAAAACGGTGCTTTGATAAGAATAGAGGGAGAGTGTTTTTATTTGAAACAACTGTTTGAAATTCAGTAAATTCTGAAATGGAATTGTTTAGAGAAGTCTGAGACTTTATCGTTTGTATAGCTTTTAGCTCATACGGCACTTTGATTCTGGGTAAGACTTTCTGCAGTTGAATGAGGAGGGAGTTCTGTAAAGTTGAGAAAGAAAATGTTTGATAAGAAACAAGAGGGAGGAATTAAACCAAGCATTTGTTAGAAGCRTGAGAAATGGTGAAACCCAGTTGCCAGATTTATGTGTTCGACAGCACTAAATGCTTTTCTTGTCTTGAAGAGAAAAAAAAAGGATCTGCACTTTCATTTTTCTTAGACAGTCTTAACTATTTTGAGGAGGCCTTGACCTCTCACAAAGTTCTGTTGGGGCAGCTAGGAAAAGATGATAGTGTAATTAAAGATGTTTGTTTTTTGAAAATAACTAACTTAAATTTGTTGGACGTTTTTTTCTGCCATATTCTCTGTGTTTCTTAGCTGGCAATAATGGATCATGAGGAGTGGAAAGAGGGGATGTACAAACTTGCCCCATCAGCTAGGGACATATCTGACAGTAGGCTCCTACTCCATTGACTGGAATTAATTTGGATTTAAGTTGCTTTGTTAGGACCTCATTACCAAAGTGAGGTTCAAGAATTAGGAATCACTTCCTGGCTTTAGGGGCCTGTGTTAAACCAGCACACAAGCCTTGGGAAGTCTCTTTCATTTACCTCAGCTTTTAAAGATACTTTTGATCCCTTGTTCCTTTATAAAGGGCCTTATAATTTCCATCCTAATGTCAGGGTTCAGGTGAGAAGTTGTRTCCCATCTCTTCTTGAATCTCATTAATAGAGTGCCTGGGAGAGGGAGGAAAAGAGGTGTTCCTAAGCCTTCTTGCACATCATTTGATCCCCATCCCCAATCTACTTCTGGAGTTTTACTCCCAACAGCTKCATTAAGCTTCATGCACCAGGCTTTTTATTACATTGATGGAGTTTTTATTTCCTTTCATGTTAAATGGCAGAGGGTTTTTTTTGGTTGGTTGGTTGGCTTGGTTTTGTTCTGTGTGCTTCCTGTGATAGAGTTAAAAATTCGAGCAGTGGCAGGAATTTTAAAGCTTCTTTCTACTTGGTCCTTATTTAGGATAATTTGAAATTTTTTTGTAGGCTCTGCTCTACATTCCTGCATTCATGCTTGTGGCAGAGAGGATCAGTTAAAGGCCTGATTCTGCAGTTTCAAAGTGAAGTAAATGTGCACTCCTGACAAAAAGGGTGTACTGCATCCAGCTGCACTTTCCCAGTGCCACCTTGTGCCAACATTAGAATTTACTTGGCCAACTAATTGTGAGTTTTCTGCCAAGTTGGGTGTTCAGCTGGATGAGTTTCATGAGTTTACTGTGAAACCACACAAGTGCCAGTGCCTACAAAAGGGAGGTGGTGGAAGCCTGTGCTCAGGTTTTAAGTGAGATGCAGCAATGGCCTGCACAAAGAGACTGTTCTTAGAAAAAAGGTGGCAAATAATGCYGCTGAGGTGTCTTTGTGGGGAAGCAAAGTTTAAGTGGGAGCTATTTATAATATCAATTTGCATGTCTAACTTATTATGTAACATTTTAACAGATGTGTTGACATATCTAATCATCAGGCATTATAAACTCTCAGTATTTTGATTCAGCTTAAAAGTTGACCATGTTTTTAGTGTGTGGATGGATTGAATGAACTCCAGAAGCCTCTTCTTACCTGAATTGTTCTATCATTTTCCTCTTCGTTCTAAGCTGTCATTAAAATTAGCTTTCAGTCTCCATTAATGGCCTCCAACTGGTAAGAAATCTTTTCTGCATAAAATACTAGTATTTGCTTAAATATTATGTGTACTAGCAAGAAAAAATAATAAAAGGGTCTGTCTTTAGAGAGGTGTTTTGTTTGTAGTGACACCTTTTAAATCATTTGCATGTCTGTCAGCTAACTAGATAGTATTAAAAGTTCTGTGCAGCAAACATTAAAACACACTATTTTTCAAATGGAACTCCTGTTATATAAATAACCTTTGTAAGGCCAACGTTCCCATATAATGAGTCATTGCACAAAGTTTTGTCTGCTACACCCTGGTGTGACTACAGAATTCTCCTGAAGAGCTGAAAATCTGAATCATGGCTAACGGTTTTCGGCTGAAGCAGTCTGGATTGATGTGCCATGAAGTTGTTACTATCCTAGAAACACGAAACTAGTTTTACTTGGCTGAAAATAACTGTCATATGACAGACAAGAATTGCATTGTCATTTGGCTGTCCTTATCATATAGCAGCATGGGTCGAGTTTACATTAGTTCAGCTGCAGCACTTTTACCTGAGAGATTTATATTTGCAACGTAAATTGCATAACTTTTGGCATCTGTTTATGTGAAAACTTCAGTTGAGTCTAGTACAGATTACACTATTGTTTTCATAACCTTTGTTTGCATTCCTTTAGTTAGATACTGGCTCAGTGAATTAGCCAAGCAGACTGAAATAGTTTCCTCTGAGAAAATTTTGAAAGGTGCAACACAGAATGCAAAATTAAATGTATTGACAGTCCATTGTCTTGCGTTCTGTCATTGTCAGTCCTTAGTGGGGAAGTGAAGAAGATGAATGTCTAAGAATGCAGTGCCTTCCTGTTTCATTTGTAGAAGTAAATGCAGGATATGCTGAAGCATGAAGGTAGCTGTAAAACCTTGGTTGCTCTSATTTGAATTAATTCTGCAGTGTTATGATCCCCAATTCTGCTCTTAAAGTAATGTTTTTGTAGGGGATCTTTTTAAAAATAAATTGCTAAAAACAAATGAATTGTGTGGAGGAAAACTTTGTGSGGACAACTGAAATTGAATTTCACAGCTCAGGGAACTCACAGTTTGCTTTATATTTAAGCATTATTACTGCTTCTAAGTACTGTGTGGTTCTTCATGCCTTATTTCAGCTCTGCTCTGCATAGCTTGATAGAAAAAAAACCCCTGCGTCTGTGATTTCTCAGCTGCCCTTCTTCACATAGCATATTCCATAGACTAGTGAGTACGTTTACAGCTTCATATCCAACAGCTCAACAAGAACTCCTGTGGTTTGATTTTTTTCTGCAGGGGAGAGTGTTAGAAGACATGCTCTGAGCTGTGAGTTTTTGTGCAGACTTCCAGGGCAAACTCCCAGGACTTTGTGGTGTTTAGCATGTTTGAGCTCTCTGCATGTTTCAAGGTGACTGTTGTAATGATACTTCAAATGAGGAAATGTCTTCTCTTCGTTTGTTGGCATTTCCTAATGCAGTATGCCTGCTGGTCCAGAATTTTGAAAAWTTGTAGTTTGTTTTGAGGCAAGTCTTCCCTCCTCCCACAGGCTGTTGATTCATCTTGCTAATTGTTGAATTAGAATGCTAAATTCTCTCTTGTGTGTGGCTAGGAAGTTGCCTTAGTCTGGTAATAAATTTTATGGCGCAGACTAAATTTATATCTTAAAATGTGGTGTTCCTCACTCAATGACTCTCTCCTAAAATACTTGAACTAGAAAAAGAACACTTTTCCACCCACCCACCCTCTGCCAGTTAAATATCAAATGGCAGCCAGGAAATGATAAGAGAGTGTTTCATGGGGGGAACAGAAAACCAGTGTTCAGTCATCTGACTTGCATGTGTTAAAAAATATTAAATAGAGATTGATATATTAGATTAAATTGTAGTTATTTATGATTTTCTATTTGTTGTTCATGGTGATCTTTATATTGGTTTGTGTTTTAGGGAAGATATTTGGGCTTTTGAAAGTGTTTGGGTTTCTTTTTTCTCTTAAGGGTGTGCTAGGTATGAGTACAGTGTTGATGTGAATGTGCCTAAACTGTCTGTGCTCATTTGATAAAATCACTTATTTCTGTCATGTTCATGTAAGTGTTTATAATGGAAATTAATTTTCTGCTACATTTGGCTATGTATAAACTTTTAAGAAAGTTGTATATAGTATATGCTTGTATTGTTTTYRGGTCTTAACATAGATGTCTAATAACAGAAGACACATTTGCCAGCAATTGTTTTTCAAGTCCTTTGTGTTTGAACATTTTGCAATTGTAGTTGACATTTCTTTCCCTTCTGTCCTGTCTTTGGTGTATTCAAGTGAATAACCAAAATGTTAACAGTCTGTTTATTTTTTTACTTTTGATCTACCAAAAGAAAAGCCATAATGAAGTTTTTTTCTGTTAGTTCATTAAGGTTAATCCATTACACACAGAACCACAGTGACAGCCTGACAGCTGATCTGATTTGGAGGTTACTTAGTTTACAAATAAAGTTTTCATGTAATAATGTGTACTTTAATTTTACTATTTGAGAGATGAGGAATTAAAAAAGTGTTCTTTTAAGCAATATTTCAGTGTTCAGTGATTTGCTTCCAGAGCACACAAGTTGTTACTGGTCTGCCTGGTACCTGCTGCCTTTATGGTGAACTCTCTGGCTTTCTGGCACAGCCAGTGAGGAAGTCTATTGTGCTAACACCATGGCGGTAAATGTGACAGTGCTGGAACCTCTGTTGGGTTTGGGCAGAGGGTCTGCACAGTGGTGTTCTGGATGTGATGCAGGAGTGGCAGACAATTATAGGTGGCAGTTCTTGTTTGGGAATAAGTGTAGATAAGACCATAAAGGACTAATGGGAAATTTTAGATGACATTAAAACATTTACCAAGGGAAATAGGCAATAGGAACACTTGAAGGAATACTGGAAGACAGTCTGTATTGGCTCAGGTGGGAGACACCTAAACTTCARTCTTCATTCACTTGGAGTGAGTTTGGTATTTGGGATGTAGAATATTTAGCAGATACTTTGTAAAACTTATTTTAGTGTAAGAACTCTGCTAAAGGGATGGAAGTGATTGCATTTAAAGTTTTATCCTTGACTGAAATAAGCTTGATTCACATCTCTGTCCTCAGGGAGCAAGCTGATAAACTGTAGGTTCAATTTATTGGAGAGGAGTAGAATGTATCCACTTGCCAGAGAGAGAAGATTAGTTCATCAGTGTTCCTAAAATTAATGGTTTTTAAGCTCTGACAAATCACTCTGGAATTTCCTTTGCTCTTAAGTTCTGGTTCTTGATTCCCATGTAACACATAAGATTCTAGTTTAGCTTTAACATGTAAGAACTTACAAGGTCATTTGCTTTCTTGCCGGAGACTTGCAGTGCTTGGGGAAATGGTTTTTCTTTTTGTCAACCCCAGTTGTCTTGAGGGTTTTAACTTGTTCTAGTTTTCTTTTCCAGCAAAGTTAYGAACTCCAGCTCTGCTTTCTGCTGCTGTGGTTGTTTGCATTGTCAGCCACATGGAAATAACATTCCTGTCTTTCATGTTCCAGTGGAGAAGACAATGCATAAGTAAAGCTCTTGCATTGTGATCTCCCACTGAGTAAATAAAATAGAAAAAAACTCTGGACTTGAAGCAGTCCAGCTTAGTCAGTGACAAGGGATTTGAGATGTCACTCTTTTAAAAGAAAGTAACTATATGAGCTCGTGACAATTGAAATAAATACATTAAAAACTTTTTTTTCCCAGCATAGTTTACAAGTTAATTTCAGTTGTTGTGGTTTGACCCAGGCTGGATGCCAAATGCTTGCCAAAGTTGTTCTATCTCTCCCCTCCTCAGCTGGATGGGGAGAAAAATGCAGTGGAAAAGYTTGAGATAAGGACAGGGAGAGACATCACTCACCACTTACCAACATGGGCAAAACAGACTTGAATTGGAGAAATAAACTGAGATTTTTACCAATCAAATCAGAGTAGGATAATGAAAAGTAAAACAAATACTAGAAACACCTTCCCCCTACCCCTCCCTCCTTCCTGAGCTTCACTTTCTTCCAGATTSACTGCCTTCTCCTCCATGGACTGCAGGGCAATCTCAGTTCTGGTACCTGGAGCACCCCTTCCCCTCCTTCTTCACTGACCTTGGTGTCTGCAGAGTTGTTTCTCTCACATTCTCACTTCTTCTCTGGACAGAATTACTTCTCTGCAATAATTTTTTTTTTCTGAAGTAAGATATCCCAGAGGTGCTGCTGTTGTTGCTGCTGGGCTCAGCTTTGTCCAGCAGTGAGTCCATCTTGGTCCTGGCTGRCATTGGCTCTGTTGGGAGGGAAATAGGGAAATAACTCTGTGAGGAAAGGTTCTGGCAGCTTCCCACAGAAACCCACTGTGGCCCTAACCCTCTACCTGCTTCCAAAACCTTGCCACACAGATCCAGTACAATCTTAAACTGTTCAGTTAAAAGCAATGTCTTTAGTGTATTTTTAAAAAATGGAAGATTTGTCAGCTTAGCATTCATGTCCTAGGGATTTCCCAAATATGTTAAGCAGTCAGCACTGTATCAGATAAGGCAAATCATATATGGCAACAAGGGCAGTGGACTTGACTTCAGCATCCCTTGGTGTTGAAAAGAAGTTAAATACTTGGGTTTTTTCCTTCTTAGAGCCCAGCTGTACATGGAAAAGACTTCAGCAAATTCTTGAAAATACTTTTTTGAGCTGGGAAGATATAGTTGCAAATTAGCTGCTATTTATGCAGATCTCTGAAAATAACTGTGGCATTTTACTCAAGGGGGTTGATTTCATTTTAACTGTCACCACTGCATTCTTCTAACTCAAGTGATGTCTTTTGCAAGAAAGTTATTACATGTGATTAAAAGCTGAGTACAGATCTGAGACTGCTGAAAATATCTGGTAGCTGTACAGGGCTGGGGTTCAGGCCTGGTACAGCAAATAAACAGTAAAACCTGGAAAAGAATCTGTTGCCAGTTAGCAGCCACAGTCACATTTCCTGTAGCAAACTGAAATTTAGATGCCAGACTTGGGCAGCTCATTGCAGAGATGAAGGTCTCTCCCTGGCACCTGCCTGTGGGGAATGGRAAGAACAGAACTCTTTGCAGGAGGTCCCTTTCCTCTGTATAATAAGACCTGACAGTAACGAGGTCATAACTACACTGCTACTTTTTACATGCTTCARTTTATCAAGGAATAATTTGGGCCACAGCTGTCAGATTTTAATTAATACATGTAGTAAATATTCTGTGGTAGAACTTCTAAAAAAATTGCTAGCATCTGTTAYAAAATCTGCTGAGAGTTTCAGAGCTGACAGTGACTTGGCTGCGGGTATTATTCTCTGCATGGGCACAAAGATTAACCTCTCCAAGAGAAATGCAGCTTAAGGAAGGCTCTGCTTAGGAGCASTCAAATAAATTGGCATTGCCATGGGCAAGATTTCTTGGAGCTAGATTTTAGACAGCTGACTTACTCAGTGTTTGTTGGCAGTTCAGGCAGTTGTCATAGAATACACAGAAATTTCATTTACACAGTTACTACTAAGTTGGGTTTTAGGCACTAGGTGTTTGGTTTCCCCCTAGAGCTAGAATCTGCTGAACTTAAATTAAACAAACAGGTGCAAAATAGTTGGAGTTTATGGTTAGTATGCACATCTCCAGACGGCTGTATTTGATTATAAGAAAATTTTCAAGCTGTCAAGTTTGATCTCTCCAGAGGCTTTTATTTCTCTTTTATTGATGGTAAAGCAGGTGTAGAGTGACTTGTTTCTTCTTGGACATATAAAAGACAGAATTGTGAGAATTAGAGAAAATTAATTCATCAGTTGCAATTGCCTACTGATTAACAATGTTTGAATCTTAAAAACTGGAAATCTTTGAAATTGTTGGGAAGCTGTATGTAGGTAAAAGGGGTTGCTGAGATGTAAAAGTTTTTTTTTCATCTTTCCTTTGTAAACTACAACCAAGATCTAGTGGGTATGATTTGATCATCACAGTTCTAGCTATGGACTGTACAAATACACCAAGTGGGACAGTAGATGCAGATTAAAATGCARAAATGGTGAGCTTAAGTATCAGTTATAAACTGCTCAGTGTTAAAAGACTCTTACATGCATAATATTATGTTTAATTGTAGGCAGTATCTCTATGAGGTGACACTGCCTACTGCTGTCATTAATTAAAATGGTATTGATTTATGATGGCTGTTTTTGC
Source organism: Alauda arvensis (assembly GCA_902810485.1). Classification (NCBI taxonomy): domain Eukaryota; kingdom Metazoa; phylum Chordata; class Aves; order Passeriformes; family Alaudidae; genus Alauda; species Alauda arvensis. Next base: position 1,360,158 of record CADDXX010000200.1, on the reverse strand, counting down.
TGCTAAGTGGCAAAGTGAAAGAACATTGTGTGTTTGTAATAGTTGAGCTTGGGGTAAAGAATATTCAAGAKATCCCCAAATGCTTGGGTTATCTTCWRCATTGATGATAATCAGTAACAGGAGAGGTGGCAGTTCTGTGTTKCATTTTAAAGAGGGAAAATGTATCCAACTCCTCTTTTTTCACTCYTGCWACCTCTGCATGCTGTCYATCAAACACCCAGCAGTTCTAACRCTGGAAGGTTTCTCCTCCAAGGCCWAGAWGATACTGAATCTTACTCACACAGCTACTTGCTACCCACTGTTTGTTTGAAGGGCAAAGCTGCCTTTAGGTAAGGGCTGGTTTCAGGTGTGGGTRAAACATCTTCATGCAGGTGGTGCTGAATGTAAGCAATGCCTGTGTATARAAGCAAGGTTATGTTGTTTAAGTCAGCACTGCACATTTGATTGACCATTCTGGAGGTGAACTGATGGCATTATTGAAAAATATTTGATACAGACCCAAGATGGTAGTTTGGTCACAGTTTGTGCTTCCACTGAAGGGCTGGTTTTGGAACTGCTTCTGTGAAAACTGGAGTATATCTTCTCAAAAAACCAGGGGAACTCCAAACATATGCAAATAAAATAAGTAAACTTACATTAGAAGCAGAGAAATTGAAATGGAGTATCATTTAAGGMATATATGGCCAAATGTTTAACTTCCCAAAACATGGGACAAAGCAGATTCTTTAGTTTCTAGTATTGTTTTTAAAAGAGCTTAATTTAGAAAGAGGGTTTACATTTTTTAGAATTTATGATCACTTCCTTTGTTTGCTTTTTTAAGATGGAAAAACTTTTTAACGGAGTCTGAAGAATGTTTTGATGCAGAGCATTTCAAGACAGCTATTTCAAAAGACTGTATCAGTGRTGGTTTGCAGTCATGATATGAGAGAAAGTGTCTGTGTCTGCAGGAAGCTGCAATCTTAGGAGATGCTTCCTGGAAGCAGGGCCTGGAGGAATTTTGGTGGTGTGAAGGGGAGCATTRCAAACTGACTGGACTTTTAGTTTCTGTTTAGTGTTTTGTATTTTTATCTTYACTACTGATGTATTAAAGACATCCACATCTTGAAACCTCATCAGGATTTTTCTTTTATTTTCYGCAAAAGGTGAAATGTTGCTTTTAAACTCCAGATTTCTGACATATTAGGAGTATCTCTTTTCCCTTGGCCTTGTTGAGTTGTGTGGTGGGACAYGTGGCTGAACAAATGTTTCTGTGTACACAAGTCAAAGGATCAATAGGACTGTCAAATATCCAGGTGTGCTTTAACTAAAATATTGGAACATGCAATACTGTGTTGTTGGGAAAAGGTACAGGCCAATCTTGGGTGCTCATTTACTCACAGTTCCACTTGAGGGACTTAATCTTCCTTTTTGCTATGTATGGACTTCAGTATGTTGCAGGCTGTGATGTGTCTGCCAGGCAGTGTCCATTGTTTGTGGATGAACAGAAATCTCCCAGTGCTGTGGATGGTGTATATTGGTATTAAATTTTCTGATGAAAATTACAGTACAGTTCTAGAGAGACACTGCAAGCCCAGGAAATTGCAACTTGCTGCATGTTCCACTGTGCAGATGCTGTATGTGGCAACCCAGTAACATAAGCACATGAATTTTCCTCAGAGGATGCAGTTTCAGTAGCAGCCTGTCCTTCTGCAGGTTTGATTTAAGTACACTTACTCTGCTTTTTCTAAAATAGCTTCTTGGATAAGAGGTGCTAAGCTCAGTCATGGGATAGATACTGCAGCTGGAAGATAGGCTGTCCAAACGTKATTTGTGTGAATGCAAGCATTAAAAACTGTGGGTGCAAATTTATAAATCTGCTTACATGTTTGTAAAATCTTTTCAATAAATAATGAAAATACTTTTTCTGTTTCAAAACAAAGTGATATTACTGGGTGGGGATTTTGTTGAACATTACCTTCTGTCATTTTTGAAGGACTTTTTTTCTTCTAACATATAGAGTCAAAATAGTAAGACTGATATTTAAGGATGAGGATAATAGTTAATTGAGGGGAGGCAGTCTGGGTTTTGATTCCACCTTGTAGCTCAAACATATGATGTAGCATTCCTAAGTTTAGAAACTTGATTTAGCAGGGAATGCTTTCAKTCTTTCCTTAGCAACCCAGCGTACCAAAACACACCAGAGCTGCCCTTCCTGCTCCTGAGGAACAGTAGCAAACTCCATGGTTTTAAGGTGGAGTTTATAAACAAAAATGGGATAATGAGTCCTGCAATTGTAGGGGATTGGAACTCAGTGGTCAGAGTATTTTCCAATTACATATTTCATTGGTCTTGCACTTTCAGTATGATTCTATATGAGGTTAAGGGCTGCACTGAAACTCTAGAGCATAATTTTTGTTTTAAGTAAACTTACCTAAAGAGTGTTCATGAAATGGAAGTGCTTGTAGGGTTTTATTGCTTGTTTTCTTTGGTAGGGGCTGAGCATGCCTCARGATGGAAGGGGTGCTGGAGGATGCCAGCAGCTGCTGAGGGTTACAGCCATCMTTTGCAGAAGCTGAGAGGGCATTCAGGGAAGGATAACTCCATAGCAGTGTTTTAGTTTTGAGTTTTCCTTAGACATCACTTCTGATTGCTGTGTTAACTGGACCTTTGATCTTGCTTAGTGCAGAAGTTGCTATGTTATGTGTTGCCAGTGAAATGTATGACATACTTTGCATATCTGTTCCTAACAAATAACACTGTTGTGTATTTGGTGCTGACACASAGCCCATGAGGGGGGTGGAATTGTTCCAGAGGGAAGAGAAAACAGATCTTATAAACCTTAAAAATTTCATTGTCTACCTAATATTAAAAATCCTGGGCTTTGTATATGAAYCTGGTGTAAGAATTTGGGTAAATGCTTGAATGAAAGAATCAGAAAGAGCTACACATATGAGCTTGTCACCCCATACGTGATGCTGTCAGGTTAACTGGGGCTTTCCTCCCCACCATTGGTTACTGCATTCACTGAAACCCGATTTAAACACTCTCTTTGCTTTCACATTATTAGAATGCTCTGCTTTCTGTTACTTTGTCAGCAAARTTTTATAGTTTCAGAGAGGGCTAATCACTGATTATTTACAGGTTCCATAAAACTCCCAGACTGCTGGTCTGCATTCTTTATACTCTGGATTTTACATAGTGAGTTTCTAGTGTTTCAACTGGAAATGAACCGGGGGTTTTAAAATGCCTGTTATATGTTGCATTTCTGATTGTATTTCAAAAATATTTTAGTACTAAGAATAAGCTCTGGCTGGATAGTTTTGGATACAGTGCAGTGTGTAGAAGTTCAACACCTTTGCTCATGTTGGATCAATCAAAACAAGCATTAAGTTTTAATTACTGAGTGTATTCTACAGACTTGTTTGACTTTTTAGGATGCAGGCTAACCTAGCTTGAATTTTTATGTTGTGATGCTGCCATTTTTTTGATACCACCAAAAAAATAAAAATTCAAGTTCTCCATTTTGCTCTTCTGTATTTTCAAATACAGATCTGCAGTTTGCTCATTCCCAACCAATACAAAGTGAATTATASTTGTCATAGTTCTCATAGATTTGTTTCAAATGTATTTTGAATTATAGATTATATTAAAAAGAAAAGAAGGTTGGGYTTCAGTACATGGAGATGTTTCAGGCTAAAGTTTCAGTACTTGGAGATGTTTCAGGGAAGATGATTTAACCTGCCTGAGAAAGAGGAGTCTTGCAGAAGATGATCATTGTTCCTTAGCACTTGCCTTTTCTGAAAGCTGATGCCCATTTTAGGCCTCCCAGAACACYTGCATRGATCCCTTGGAGAGATGAACTGTGYAATGCTAAAGGAGTGAGCTCTCCCTGCTGCAAGGAGCTGCTCTCCCTGCTCCAGTCCCAGTGGATCAGAGCTGACTGCAGGGGTTGGGAAGTGGGCAGTGGGTCAGTGGAGTAAAAGCAAAGAAACCTTCAATGTYTTATTGCAGATACAGCAACAAGAGTGGCTGACAATTTGGTGCAGAGCCCAGCACTTCTTTTCACAGCTGTAGACAGTTCAAAGGATAGTAAGTTGTGCTGTGACACTGCTTKTATAAGCTGTTTTGAAAGCTAATGTTTAGCAGTCCAGAGAGGAAAATTTGTCTTCTGTTGRCTGTCAAGAGAATAAGACACTCTGGCATGCATTGGGGTGGGAACATGCCTGGATTCTCAAGGGAACTGAAAAGGAGTTTGTTATAGAGATCTRGAAGTACAAAAGAGGTCATGTTCTTGAAATGTGACAAATTAAAAAGTATTGTGCTAATGCTTTCATAATTTTATTTTAGAAAACAAAATCTGGAATCTCAAGGTATTGAGAGTTTGTAGAAGAAATTAAATTACTCCTGGGAATTAAAGGATAAAGTCAGTAGTGTCAAAAAAAGAGTACTGTGCAAGATTTTTTAAGTGGTAAAATTTCCTGAGAGGTTCATCCTATGCCTTTTAGCAGTTTAAACATTTAAAATCTGGGTCTTTGCTTTCAGTAATTGCAATGCCTGTGGGAATTTGGAGATGTGCTAATGCAGGCTGTCATTAAATGTTTCATTTTGTAAACCTTGGTTGCACTACTTCTCTGTATCATGGTGTCAGAGCAAGACTTGGATCAGTATAAATCCAGTTTTTGATGTTTTGCTTGTATAGAGTCTTATGCTACTAATTTTTATTTATTTATTTTTTTAAACTGTGCTTGTCCTGGTCCTCAGTTGGACATCAGCTTGGACACATTGTTACTGCTGTAAATGCCTGTAGAGGTGAGACTGGAAAAGGGCATTCGGTTGTCCTAAGAGTTAATGTTGAGTTCTGCTCTTCTGAATGAGGAAGTGATATAGACAAAAACACTATAGTAAATGTGGATGATGAGCAGTCAAAATGTTAAACCTAAATTCTTATGTTTCCTCACTTTAAGATGTACTCAACAGGTGCTGCATGTGCAAAATGTCTCTTCCTGTGYCAGGATATCAGTCTGCTGTCAGAAGTTCTGGATGTCAGTCCCTCAGAAGTAGAAACCATTAAAAGATTCCTGCAGCCTAATGCCCCCATATGCCCTCTCCTTCTTTTTTATTATCTTTACTGTTCTGTCTCACTCCAGACTAAGCACTGAGAACTTGCCTTAGTCCTTTTTGAGAYGGAAAGTGAAAAAGAAATGTGAACATGGCAATCCAGGAAAAATTACAAGGTATTAAACTGCAGTGAAAATAAAGCAGTTTGGCTACAGAGTTGATGTCATCTCTATATTGAAGGCTGAGTTATATATTATTAATATATGACTATGTRAAGAGAATTCTGAAATTAGRCTGTGYTAGAAGATRAATCTGTKGYAGTGGACTAAAAGCTTCAAGCTTTCTGTTGAGAAAGAGGTAACAGCTGAGCAAGGCAAACCCATGTGGTTCCCTCTGGCAGACATCCTGTGCTGTGTTTAGGGTTGATTCTGCACTCAGATACCAGAGAAAACCCTGCCAACATACTTCCACGTATTTGAAAGGAAACTCTAACCTTTACTGWCAGAGAAAGGGACTTTTGTTTCATGTTGTTTGTCAGGTGATTAAGCCTGGATGTTTCTGGAGGTTAATGATGATTGGTTTTTAATTTCTGGGCTGAACCTCTTYCCTGCAGCTGGGGCTGCAGAGGCTGAGTGTCAGGCTAGAAGCAAGATTTCCCAGTTCCCTTACCAGCAGACTACTGTTCTGTCATTCTTCCAGAGCAGCTGCTCATAATGCCTATCCTGGGGGATTTGGTTATAGCAGGCTGCTGCTGAGTAGGAGGTCTCTGGGTAACTTTCTGYTGTGGCATGCTTGCTCCATCTCTGCAAAAATAGCAGCACTTAGGCAAATTCTGTCTAGTTTTGGTATTGGTGAGTTAAATTGCTGAAAAGGAATGCTGCTTTTGACAAGTCACACTGCCACTGTGAGTGAAGCATATTTAATAGATGCTGAAGTGAAAGATGTGCATGAAAAAAATGAAGCTGCTGTGCTTTGAAATGGCTCAGCATCCTTCACTTTTCAATTGCAGGACTCAGTTCTGGGTCGCTTTTTCAGCCATATCAGAGCTCTGGTGCCTCTTTTTAGGCAGGGTTTATCTTTTGCAAATACAGCATTATTTTGCCTCGCCAGAGACATTGTGTGCCATAGAAATTGGGGAGAATATCCAGGTGAGAATATTCTGGTGGTGTTGCAAGGCTGCATAAGGATGGATTCTGAATCCTCAGCTGCCAAAACTATAAGCTGATCAGGCTTTTGCTGGGCTGCTATCAAAAAATGAAGGATTGGTAATTTTCTAAATGCTGTTCCAATGAATTCTGCAATGAGAAGGAAAACAGAAGATCAATTCTCTCAATTACAGTTTAAAATATATTTAAAAAATAATCTTAGCAAAGTAGCACGTTTGTATTATTTAAAGGAGAAATATAGATACATTTATGATTATTGGTAAAATGTAAAAAAGGCATTTTATAGTTTGAATTAATGGTGTGCTTTAATTTTAGCACARCAGAGAGGTTGGATATGGGATCCCTCTGTGGAATTTGGGCTCTGATGAGGTTCAAAGGGTGTCTGTATGGACAGTGGTGGCTCTTGGCAGTATCTTAGGAAGGTCTGGTTTATGCTAGTTCAGCCTGACTCTACGAGACACAGCTAGTTGTTTTCCTTGTCTCCCAGATGTGGTACTTAGGAATATATATTGGGGAATAATGTCCTTCAGGTCCTACTAGGATGCTGAAATGTCCTGTGTGTGTGAACTGCTGTTTATTCCATGTTTGAACTGCTCAGTATGTTAGGCWTTTCTGCAGACCTTTAAGCAAGGGGAGAGGAACAGAGGTAACAGAAGGTTGCAAGGAAATTAAMCTTTTTATACCTTATAAAGAATGCRTAGTTTTATTACTTGAGGTGTATGAATTCTATTGTGGTAGCTTTCCTGTGTTAGCACTGAACCCTGGAGGTGTTGAAAAGCTGTTTGTTTTAATTTCTCCAAGCACCAGCTTGTTTTGTCTTTAATTGCTGTGTTGTGGAAGAAATTGCTTTCCACCCTAATGCTCACAGTGACTGAAGCAGATAGCTCAGGATAGTGGGGAATACAGAAATCATCCTGGAAAACTCCTGCTGAACAACTGTCTGGAATTTGTTGTGGCACCTCAYAGGACTTGAACTGATAGAGGCAGCTCACGTGGGATGACAGTGTTTGTGCTGGGAGAGTGTTTTGGGAACATTTGGTGGGGTACCAAGTATGTGTTCCTAAGGCAACTCCTGTCTTATAGGTGCAAATCTGACTCAAAGGGCATGTAATTCCTTCTTTCATAAAGGTTTTCTTTTCCAGTGTGTTGTCCAAGCACTTAAATGGCTTGTGTTCCAGAGTATAAATAAGTACAGTCCTTAACCTTGCTTGGTATTACAGCTGTTTCTTTCATTTAAGTATGTTTCCACTTTCTCCAATATTTCCGTTTTGCTTTGAGGTTTTGTCATGACCATAGAGCCATGGCAAAAATTCTAGGGCCCTRCCCCACCTCCTTTATCTCTGTATCTTACTCTGTGTGTGGAGGGGGGTAGTTYTACTTTKTCCCCTACTCTTAATTCTCTGAGGTTAGATTTTTTTTAAAAATTTTTTTGTTTGTTTGTTTAAAGGCAGTTATTATCAAAACCTGTGCTGCTTATTTTGTGACACTTTTAAGCTAGTTGGTACTGATTTCTATGGAWCTTTCTRGCTGCTATTCTGTGAAGTACCCTGTGGACATAAATAGTGTGTTTGACAAAACTGGTTTTCTGTATTGTCTGCTGGACCTTCCAGATGTTTCTGTTGAAGCATGTGGCACATGCAGCTCATCTGTGATGATTCTCAGGGAAACTGTTTCAAACTGTTTCAAGACTTAKTTCTTGTACTGCAGACACACCACATTTGTAGTCCTGAGCATAGATTTTCCTGTGCAAATGCAAATCATTTTAATATATGTAAAACTGCAAACACAAAATCCATCCCAAGGCATGCTAAGCAGAAGCTGAACCAGATAGATCACCAGAAGTAATGGAAATAGCAGTTGATTGTTAGTTTAGTAACAAGGGCCTGCAGGATTTTTAAGAAACCCTCACTCTGAGCATTTAACCTTTTCTTTCAGAAATACTCAATCMTGCAGTTCTGCAACAGTAAATATTTTGTGGGATTTTTTTGTTCAGAAGAGGAGAGAGCCAGGGTATTTCTGGTATGGATAGAAGGAAAATTGCCTGGTTAACCCTGGAGGTGAGTTACTGAAGTGACAGAGCCTGGCTGCTCTGCTTTCCCTCCCAGCCCTCCTTCTGTAGCTGCTGGCAGCAAGGAGTGACCCTTCAGTCTGTCTGTGAGGAAAAGCCTCTCCAGGTTGTGTCAAGTAGCAGAAGACTCTGGGTCAGTTCCTCTGTGGAAGGGAACAAATTCACCTCTTGCTGCTCCTTGTAGCTTCAGACAGTGATGGGGATTGCTGGATACATGGGATGAAGCCATTAGCCCAGCTCAGCTCGGTTGTACCTCAGATGTCCTGAGGCCAGCCTGCTCCACCAGCTGGAAAACACTGCAGTGARCAGCTGCTCAATTGAGCTTGAATATCACTGTATGACACGATTTGTTCTATCCATGCTGGGCTGCTCCTTTTAGTAACTTTCTCTGGCCTCTTTGAGTTGCAAGTGCAGCAAGTTTAGACAAACTGTCAGCTRTAATTCAGAGGGTAATTTAATTTCAGTGTGTTTTGGTTTTTTGCCACACCGCTGGCTTTAGGCTTAATGGTTAAATAACTGCTTGTGCTGTGCATTCAGAAGGTTTTAGAGCACCTAATTTGGGCTTCTGTCCTAAATTTCCTTCTGTGGTATGGTCTCCCTATCCACTGATTATGCATGAAGAGACTGTGAAAACTTACTGTGACACCATTATATATTTTTATATTTAAACTAGACAAATCTACTTTTGACTGGAGGATTTTTATATGTAATTTTAGCTTTCCAAAATAAGCAGAAGGCATCACTGTCTAATAAAAGAGATACTTGTGAATTAGCTGGAAAACTTCTCAAGAATACTTTGCTGCATTATAACTATATCAAGAAACTTGATTATATTGTGTGACCACAAAGTGACTGGAATAGTTTCTTTAAGATTTACATCTGGAGTAACAAATAATCAGTGCAAATGGAAGGAACTAAGCATAAGTTAAGTAATGCTGACTCAGATAAGTATCTGTTAAACATAGCTGTGATAATACATTATTTTTAATGTAGAATATTCTGAGTTGGAAGTGACTCATCAGGGTTGTTGAGTCCAACTCCTGGCCCTATGCAGGACATCCAATCACACCATGCACTTGAGAGCCTTGGAATGCTTACCTTTAGTCTTTAAAAAGTAAAATGGAAGAAACCCAAAATTTTGAGGGATTTTGTTTGRGATTTTATAGATATATATTTTTTCTTCAAATCTAATCGGCTTTTATYGCTTCCATTTCTTCCATTGCTGTAATAGACAATTCATGAGAAAGTAGTTGGTTTGTAGCAAATCAAGTTTTCAGTTGTTGAAATGCTCTGGTCAATACCTGTAGTTTTGTAATTTCAGTGTAGGTGTTCAGTTTTATGTTTGAGTTACACAGATAATACTTAGGGCCTATGTGTTAATCATAATAATCAAATAAATGTTAAATTTAACAAGGGTTGTTTGATAAATACCTTTAGGATGGAGAGAGCTTTCAAAGATAATTTTTAAAAGAAAACTGTTTTGCAGTAAATAGTAACAGCTATTATGCAATTTATATTTTTAAATAGATTATTAGACTTGTGTTGAGAGCAGTTCAACATTACTTACAGAAGGGTGTTGTCGTGTCTTTCCTTCTGAATTTCTTGTCAATGCTTGCTTTTAGTGACATTTATGTAGAAACTTCCTTTATCTGACTGAAGAATTATATTTAAGGCAATAATGGTATTATTTGCCTTTTGAACCTCATTCATGTTATTTGCTGATTGCTATTTGACTTTTCAAAATTCCCCACCCATCCTTAGTCCATGGCATTTGAGTGTAATTATTCTGTGTCTAACCTTGTYTCCTTGGAAAGATGCAGATGAGTCTTGCCAGAAATCTGAGTCAATTTAGCCAACATGGAGAGTGTATGTAGAGAGTTAGAAAAACAAAATAATTGTGGGTAAGAAACATTTCTGCTATACTTACGGTTATTGTAAGTGGCTTTCTTCTGTCCCTTTTTTTTATTTCTTTGTCTTCCAGGACAGAATAAGGAACTGCATTCCTTGGGCTCTTTCTGGTATTTTATTGGTGACTACAAAAAATACTGTGTTCTGAATTGAGTTTTTGAAAGTGCAGGATYAAAAATAGAAAGTAAACGTTAAAATTGTTCAGAGCTAAGCACAAGCAGTTGTGTGAGAAAGCCAAATAGTGACTTTTTAATGTGCAGAAACACATCATTTGAGCACTTCCAAGTATTCTGCAAGATAACATTTAATAAAAGAACTTTCCTGGAACATGTAACATCATGATGTTTTTGGTGTTGAATGTGCTTGTTTGGGCATTTCTTGCAACAGTTCTCTCTTGTTATACTTCGCTTTGAATAATAAATTACTACACCAAGTGGTGGAAATGACTCAGTACTTGCCAAACCTGCGTGAGCAATTTACTAACAGAAGCCAAGAGGAAAATGCTTTTAGTMATTAACTGTCTTAGCTGAAATCTTGACTTCTGTCTCTTTCTGTCATGCTTATCAATATATTTTTATACAAGAATTAACAGATTTTGCMCATCATTTAGTCTGATTCTTGCTTCTGGCCATAAAAATGTTAGTGCAGTTGCTTCAGCGTTCTTGTGTCAGTCCTGACTGATCCAGCATAACAACTTCCMTCCCTCAGGCTTCCTCTTGTTGTCTATGCATAAAATTGTATTTGAAGTCAAAAACTCTTGAAGCAAAACATAACTTTGCCAGTAGTATTGTGGTCTCTATATAGCAGGCTTAAAATATATGGGATTAGTAGGTCGATAAATATTTTATTCTTTGTTATCAGACAACCTGGGTTTGGAGCATCTAAAGATTAAGGAAAGCCCAGTTTTTGCTTCAAAGTTGGCTTGACTGAAAATTTCAATCTTGAAAATGTAAGGGTCTCTGCTCTCTGTTCTGAGTGTCAGAATAGGCACCAAACTGAATTTTATTAAAATTGGGATGAGCAAGCAGAAAAGCAAGAATGGAAAAGGGATGAGAAACAGGAATGGAAGATACTGTATTATTTGTTGCCTGTTATCCCATGCAACTGCAGGAGTAAACTAGGCTTACATAATTGAGGAGCTGGTTTAGTGCCAACTCATGTAACTGTAGGAGCATGATAGGTGTGAAACACTAAAGGACAATTATTAAATCTGTGGAATAATTAAGAGTCATATCCTGTTCAGCAAGGTCTTAATATTAAGACTGTACATTAGATAAAATCAGCAATTAATAAATTAGSATATATAGGTAGATTTGAGTATCTGTGACCTCTGGCTTGTTTCCCAACCTATCTCAAGTGTTTCTGCATAATTTGGGAGTGGAGGTGAAGAGTGCTTGATAGGTGCWGGAGAGATGCTTCCTCCTTTCCTCATTCCACAGAGGTGTCCTGCATGTCAGCTGTGTGCATGGTGCAGGGAGTGTGGCCTGTGCCTTCAGGAGTTTGTACTCTGAACYTGGGAAGTTGGATCACCCTTTGGAGGAAGGTGAATTTCATCTGGGCTGAGGTTATATTTAGAGCAGGAAGCCTCTCTGAAGTCTAGTGTGTCTCTTCTGTTGAATGTCAACTGGATACTTGTACAGAAGACTAAAAATGAGTTGTGAACATGACAACTGTTATATATTGCATTACTCACAGCAGACAGGTTTGCTTTTGGTATTTTCATGAATTTTCCTTTCCTCATCTCTGTGTTTAATTTGTTGTTTCTATTTATTTTATTTTGTTACTGTTCTTATGGAATGGCTGTAGAATTGTAGAATTTGGGAAAAGACCTCTGAGAATCATCAAGTCCAACTATTAATCTGACACTGCCAGATCCACCACTAAATTCTGTCCCTGCACCGGTGACTCTACCACTTCCTGTGGCAGCCTGTTCCAATGCTTAACAACTCTTTTCATGAAAATATTTTTCTTGTATCTATTCTAAGTCTCCCTGGTGCAACTTGAGGCTRTTTCCTCTTACCTTCACATGGGAGAAGAGAGAGACTCTCATCTGGCTGCAGCCTCCTTTCAGATAATTGTAGGGAGCAATAAGGTCTCCTCTGAGTTTCCTTTTCTCCAGGCTAAACAACCCCAGCTCCATTAAGTGCTCCAGCTCAGACTTGTGCTCCAGACTCTTTTCCAGCTCCACTGCCTTTCTATGGACACACTCCAGCACCTCAGTGTCCTTCTTGTATTGAGGGGCCCAGAACTGGCCTCAGGATTCCAGGTGCAGCCTCACCAGTGCCCAGTACAGGGGGACAATCCCTGYCCTGATCCTGCTGGCCATTCCTGATCCAGGCCAGGATGCCTTTGGCTTTCTTGGCCACTGGGCACACCTGGCTCATGTTCAGCTGCTGTCAACCAGCAYCCCCAGGTCCTTTCCCACAGGGCCACTTTCCAGCCACTSTGTCCCCAGCCTGTGGCACTGCCTGGGGTTGTTGTGACCCAAATGCAGGACCCAGCACTTGGCCTTGTTGAACCTCATACCTTGGTGCATCAGCCCAGCCTGTCCAGATCCCTCTGCAGACCTTTCCTGCCCTCCAGCAGATCAACACTCCCACCCAACTTGGTGTCCCCTGCAAATTGGCTGAGGGTGCTGTTGATCCCTTCATACAGATCATTGATAGCCACAGTAAACAGGAGTGTCCCCAGCACTGAGCCCTGGGGCACACASCTGTGACCACCCAGAGTTACAAGCACATGTGTAACTCTGTTCCCCACCACTCTCTGGGCCTGGCCATCCAGCCAGATTTTTACCCAGCTAATTGTACACCAGTCCAAACCATGAATGGTCACTCTCTGCAGGAGAATGCTGTGGGATAACGTGTCAAAGGCTTCACCAAAGTCGGGGTCAACACACTTAACAGCCTTTCCTTCGTCCACAAWATAGGTCAGCTGTCATAAGAGGAGATCAGCTCCATGAGCTTTGCTGTCACCAAGGTCAGAGTGACAGGCCTATAGTTCCCCACGCCCTTGTGCATGGGGTTACATTTGCTGACCTCCAGTCGCGTGGTCTTGGCATTTTAAGAGAGATGGGACCACTGGGAGACATCTTAAGAAATGATTTATTGCTCTTCTTCTACAGTCTCATGAAGGGTGAGAACATCTTCACTGCATATGCCAGGAGGTCATGGCCAGTGGTCACAAGACCACAAGTTACAAGGGGTTTTAAAGGTTTATTAGCCAATAATCTAATCTGGTTTAATTTTCACACCTATTCCTAATTAAATTGTATCACACATCCTGCTGCAGTGTGGACAGTTTTATCCAATCATATAGTGACACACAATCCTAAAGACCTGCACCTTAACACATCTTGTTACCTTTATAACTACTTCTGTATCTCAACTTTAAAACCTTCAAACTTTCTACTTAGCTTAATATGTTTTTGCTTAAACTACAAATCCACATTYTTGCTTATGGTMTCTAAAGYTGGAATCCTTTTCCAAGGCCTCAAGTCAAACCCKGTRTTCTCTGCACCAGGTTTTGAGAAYTGCCTGTGCCTTGATTTCCCACAAGCTGGGACCTCCCCAGTTAGCCAGGGCTGCTGGGAAATGATGGGGAAGTGGCTCTGTGAAGCTGGTACTTCTGCCAGCTGCCCCAGGACCACTGTGGGGATCCCTTCCAGCCACAGGGACCTGTGCTTGTTGAAGTGCTGTAGCAGGTTGCTGACCATTTCCTCTTGSATTGTGTTGGTTCCCCTCTGTGGAACAGCTCTGCAGCTCTGCAGCTACTTGTGTGGTAAAAGTAAAAAACAAATTAAGTATTTTTTGTTTTCAAAAAGCAGACACCAGCTCCAACCCTCTAAGTACAGAGTTCTGACATTCTACCCACCATAATTTCCTAGGAAATTAACTCTAAATAAGTAAAACAACATGGCTCCCAAATASTTCCATGTGTTATTAATAATTCTGTTCTTTTAACTTGTTTAGTAAAATTAACAATGTTGAATGTTTTTTCTCACGGTCGACCAGATCACTGGACACTTTTGCACCACTTGTAATGCTTTTGAGAGATATGTGACATACTTGAAAAAGATGCTGAGAGCCTTTCTTGACTGTTGAAGACAGCAGCGTTTGTAATTGTTTAAGAATAATCTGTAGAAACACGGGCTTACCTTTATTACTGACCTGGGATTGTTGAAAAAGAAAGAGACTGGAGAGATAACTGTGACACTATTGATAATGCTGCTGGGGGACAGCATAGCAAAAACTATATAGCAAAAATTTGGGGGTTGAGAAGAAACTAAGGACTGCTCTGAGGGTAGAGTGAGGGTAATGAAACAAGTCATTAATGGGGGTTGCTTCAAATTCATCTTGTTGAAAATACAGTKTGAGGAGTAGGCCTTTCACTGACTGGTCACATCTGGGATATGCACAATAAAAATAACTGCTGTTGAAGCCAGTGGTACAATCTGTTGTGCTGTGAAGAGATTAAGACTTTGCAATTYGGTAGAGACATTGCTTCACACAAGTCACTGTATGTAGGTCACGGTTCTTTAGTGTGTTCAAAGGCTCTTTGTGTTTGGGAAGTGTGAGCTGCATCTTGTTCTACAGCCTGTGAGTTTCTACAGAAATTCTCCTTAGCTCTGCTTCTTCAGGGCTTTATTTTTGTTTCGTGGTGGTTTGGTTGGATTTGTGTGTGTGTTTGCAAAAGGTAAAGCTCCTAACTGTGCTCTTCTTGTATGTCTGGAAAACCGTGTCTGTTCTTCCAGCATTTAATTGAGGTTTTCCTATTGCTRTGGGCACTTTCTGCCCTGTGTATAAACTGTCACACTGACTCTGACTGGTTTCTGCTATTGTTTAAGGAATCACTAGAAATGTCTTTTAAAGGGCTTTTGGCTGAAGTTAAATCCATATTCCTGAGCTTCAACTTCACTGATTAAATATTTATAGCCATGATTTATTGACATTGAAAAAGATTTGGCATGRATGAAAGGAAGTAGAGGTGCAGTCAGGCTCTGGCAGTCGTGTGTGTTGTGTTAATRTTGGTTGACCCAAGCTGTGTAGGCTGTGCTTGTTTTTTAGTTTGTCCATGGTATACAGCAGTATTTTATTCCAGATGCTACYATTAGAAACAAGTCCAAGCATATTTAATGTAGTTCAGAAATGAGTTTGTATTTTAATTGGCTTGTATGTTAATTCTCTTGTCAAGAGTGTTAACTGCTCAATATGTTGTCCACTGCCTAGGGAGATCCCTAAGCTTTCTGGTATTATAAATGACTGGATGCAATTAACTAAAAAGTGTTTTAGTATTTGTATTAATTATTTTGTTTGTGTTCGTTTTGGTTTTTTTTTTTAGGTGCATTTTCCAGACACAGAGAGAGCAGAATGGCTCAACAAGGTAAGGAGAAGCATTGCTCCCAAATGGGAAGGGGCAGGAGGGAAAACTGAGATTAAAATGAAAGGTCAGGCAAGAATCTGAGAACAGAGTAGTTTTAACTTTCTGCTTTATACACTTGAAGTCTCTGGTTGTTGATCCATTTAGTCAGAAAAAAGATTAAATTTAGTTTCATGGTCCTGAAATTGTGAGTTTTATGAATGATTTAAATGCTGGCAYTACAGTAATGACAGCTATAATTGTGTGGAAGTCATAGCAGCTGTAAACACAATCTTTAATTTTCTACTTGTCTGGGATACTTTCCAGTTACTGTAGGTTCCTGACCTACAATCTAAAAATAAATGAAATTTGCAGCTTTGATTTGTATGTGTGATAATCTAAGATATAAATCTATGTAGCTTACTTTTTTAGAAATATCTTTTATTCAAAGAGCATAGATGAACATGATTTAATTGGMAAATAGTAAGAAAAAAAACAGTATAGAATTTTTAGATAGAAAATTCAGATGCAGTGAAGTTCTGATTTTTTTGCATTGATAACTTATTCATGTATTTAAGAACTGTATTTCCATATAGATTTTTTTTTCTCCTTAGACTGTAAAACAGATGTGGCCTTTTATTTGTCAATTCATTGAGAAACTCTTCCGAGAAACCATAGAACCAGCAGTAAGAGGAGCAAACAACCACCTCAGCACCTTCAGTTTTACAAAGATTGATATTGGTCATCAGGTCAGTGTCTGCTGAAGTTTTTTTAAGAGACCCTGTTTTAAATAACATTTTCGTGTAGCCTCTTCAAATCTACCCAGAAATACTTCTCTGTGACACTTGGTTGTTAGCCTGATTCTGATTTCTGTTGTAACATTAAAATAAAGTGTGGGTTTTTTAGCAGAGGCTTTRTTGCATTTCCTGGGATCTGTGCTTCAGAAACTTGACTGAGAATTTGGAGACAACTCAGTGTAATGATGCCTGGTCACATGCAGAGCTCACAGCAATGTGATTTTAGTGTTTTTCATGCAATGCTCTACATTAGGTGAGCAAGGACCATTATCCTTTTGCCAGATGATCCAAGTGCAGTTTCTTTAACAGATGCAATCACATTATGTGTGGGGTCAGTAACAAGGCTGCTGGCTTGGCTTTCCAAGAACTGCACATAACACAGTATTGAGGAGCATGCAGATGTTTGTCTTCTGTTCCATCCCRTGAAAGGAGGGGTCTCATTGCCTGTTTGACCAGGGCAAGCCAAGAATGATTCCCTCTGCTTGCAGCAAATTCAGCCCTACTTAATCCTCTCTGCATTAACCACAACTTTACTGCTTTGAGGTGCAGTTTAACAGCTTTTGTTTGAAGCTGTCTTTCATGTTTCTATTGCTTGTCATAAATGGAATTTCAAGTAAGGATTTAAAAATCAGCACCCCCACACACCCTCAAATGTTAGGAAACCTGAAATTAATTTTCAGATGTGATAGAGGGGAATTGTTTTCCTCTCTTTGTGACTCTATTTCATGTAGGTTAYAGTTCATTATACTTCACTGCACCTTTTGTGTGTTGGATGTATTTTTTTTTTTTTTATTGTAAATCCTTTTACACAGGGCCTCTGTCCTGCCCTAGATAGATTGGTATTACAGACTKTAGCATTCCTTTTAAGCTATACTAATTTTAAGTAGGTTTTAGATGAGCTCCCAGASCTCTGTATGGTTCTGCAGCTGGATTGAGTAACCTTGGACATGACAAACAGCTGTTCTTACTTTTTATTGCAGCCTTGATTGAGTTGATTGATCTGCACAGCCCCAACACAACAGTGAGATTTTGATTTTATGTAAATTATCAAAAAGGTGTAAATAGRAATATGAAAATTTTTGAAGAAAGGAAAAACTCAAAAGTGAGGTTGTTAATTATCCTTTCCTGCCTAGTGTTTGATGAATGAGGCTTGAGTGTGTGATTGATAAGTGTTAATTCTGTGTGGGGAAGGGAGAGAGGGGAGAGTGTGAACACACTGATTTAGGGAGACAGCACAGAGTGGTTGACACAACTTCTTATGGGAATGATGGATTCTTTTCCATCTATTCTCACTAAATTCCACTTAAGGCAACCGTGTTTTTGTGAACTAAATTTGGCTTGTTGTTACACGGAATAGAATGCTTTGGGAGTGTTAGACATACAACTCTACAGTGACATCAGATGTTTATTCAGGGGAGAGGGGAAGCTTGATTATTCAATATTTTGTGATTCTTGAAGTTTAGTAGTCTATACCCAGGGTAGTTGCTGGAAGGATTGTGTTTAGCTGGATCCCAACAAGGTAATTTTTACCCTTGAAATAAGAATTTGAACTAAGTTGCTAGCTTTATTCACAGCTTTTAATGTTTATAGTGGGTTCTTAACTTCAGGCATGAATATGCCTATATTCACTTTTATTTCAAAGTTAAGARTTTAATACACTTCTGTAGAAGAATCCAACTTGTACTTGCTTTCTTGTTCCAGCCTCTGAGGATAAATGGTGTAAAAGTGTACACTGAAAATGTGGACAAAAGGCAGATCATTTTGGATCTTCAAATCAGGTAAACTTTATTACAATGGGGTCCATGCTTTGGAATCTGCACTTTGTTTGATTTGGCAGCTASATTAGCCTGAAAGGAGAATGGCTTCATTATGCAAATACAATTAGTCCTAATTTATGAATGGAGGAAGAGACTGCAGGCTGTAAATAGCATTTATCTGAGGGAAATGGAATATCAGCTCTGTGTGGTTTCATCATTAAAGTCATATTTGTTAATTGAAAAATACTTTCCAAAGATAAGCACTATTTTTGACTTTTTTCCTTAATGTATTAAAACTTTTCTATTAAATGTAGTCTGAAATTGAAGAGGTAAMATTTTTTTGGCTTTTTGCTTTTCTCAGTTACTTAGTTTTTTTATAAATATAGTATTAGAAAAAATCATGATAGCTACAGAAGAATTTGTGTTTACTTTACCTGAGTAAATCTGTGTATTACAAAATGCCAGAATGACTGTGCTCCATTGCTTCAGGTTTCTTTGCTATTTCATCATGTCCCCTCTTACACAGGTTTCTCAGTAGATCTACCCTGTGTTTACTTAAGTCATTCTCAACACAGTCTGCAGTTGCAGAGTTTTTTGAAAGTTCAGTCAGTGAACCCAGCAATATTTTTATAACTGACCATCAAAGGTCTGTGTTCCTGTGGCTACTTTTGCCTGTTTGTGGGTTGTGGAAAGGCCAAATTTGTCAGTCACTGAGAGTCCAGCCAGGAGCAGCCTCCTGTGTTCCTCAGCAGCCAGGAGGGTCATCAGGCATCTCAGCTTCAGAGGCACTTCCAAAATGTGAACGTGGTTATTCTTRAATTTGAATTATTTGTCTAAAGCTCAGCTATGCTGAAGCCTTTGCTGCTTTGGCAGAGCTGGGAAAGCCTCAGAGTGATAAGAGATAAGGCTGCTGTCTCCTTCCCTGAGTTCTAGAGCAGGTGGGGGCTACATCTGTGAGCAAAGGCCAGCCTTTATGGAATTGAACAACTTCATTCCTGTAGGAAAAAAGACAGCTGTCCAAATCAGGGATTGGTGTTGCTGGACAAAATACAGCAGGATTGACTCTTGAGAGCTTATTTCTTGGATGAATGTTTTAGCAACTTCCTTCAGTTTTCTCTTTGTTGCCACTTTTGACAGCAGCTGGAAGAGCAGCCTCACCTCTTTGAGATAAGCACTCAGAAAAGCAATCTTGTCTGACCAAACAGTCCGTAGAAATTGTTTCYGAGAAGCTCTTTCTGTTCCAAGACCATTTCTTCCCTTTAAGGCAGAACTATTCATAGGAATACAGAGTAAAATTTTTTTAATGTCTGCTCATCYTCATGAAGGAGATAAAGGTAAAAAGGCCAGTAAGTTTGTACAAAAATTCCAGAATAATACAAAAATAATACAAAAATTCCTGTTACATAGACCTGAAAGAAATTTTCAGATTTCTTAGAAAGAAACCTTGCAACCTACTTAGAGAAGTGGTAGAAAGCTGCAATAGAATCCAGTTTAAAAGGCTGAAATCAATYCCTTGAATTGGTTTAAATAACAGTAATAGTGCTGGGTCAGCTGGGTGCYTGTTGAGCCCAGCAGCCTGTCCCTACTGCCAGTGGCACAGGTTTCCAGGAAGGAAATGGAGAGCTCTGGAGTGACTATCACAGCTTCTAGGAATTAAGGCTTAGACAAAACCATCATCAAAGGAAGAAGTCCTGTTTCATATTTAAGACTTATCTTTGGCACCTCATTCAGAAAGGGCTCTTTTTCAAAGGCTTTTTATATGCAGGTTTAAGACAGAGAGCCCCCCCAGCCCCCTGTACCAGTTGTTACTGTCTGATGTTGTTGTTTGCTTTTTAATACTTTSATTTATGTATCCTCTGAGAGTCTTATCACTGGGATTGTCTCAGTTGTAACACTGAAGAATAAGTGTGTCTTGGTACATTTGGATACAGAGTTAAATACAGATACAAATTTTGTCTTTTATTGCAGTTTTACAAGATTATAAAGAACAGTCTCACTGCTGGAGGAAAGTCCATCCTTTGGAGTATTTACCCCTGTAGATTTTAATCTCCAGTTAAATTACTTTGTTACAATTTTAATTTAGTTCTGAGTTTAAAGTTAGGAGCTTTCTATAAACCCTTCATTCTCTAAAGACAGTTGAGCAGGACCTCTCAAACAGCCTCTCTAAACGTTCATAAGAATAGTTGTAGGAAGCCAAGCCCTGTGGGGTGTGTGGTGAGGGAAGGAAGGAAAGATTTTATTTATATTTTTTTTTCAGTTTAAAGTACATTAATTCTTTTAAGAATCCCCTTTTATCCTGCAGTTTCATTATTGTGGCTTCTTTTAGCCCTTTCTGCTGTCAGTTGTTTGTGGTGGGGGGAATGCATTTGCTTTGGGCCTTCCACAGTGCATTTAAGTACTTCCAATGTGTCTACAAAACTCTATAGAGTATTTTTTTGCATCATCCTTGAGGATCTTTTTTTTTTTTTGGTCTGCTTTTAATTATAATTGCAAAAGGAATGTGTTTTGGTTTAGTTTCTAGTGTTTCTGCAAGGATACTGAGTGCATTATGATCATTGCTTCAGAGTATTTKTCAGAACTCTTCAGAACAGGTTTTGTGCATCACTCAGGATCCAATTAAGAACTTCACTCTAAGTAGCTTGAATCCACAAAGCACTCACTGGAGAAYGTATTTAAAAGTACAGTTTGAGGACTATATTTGTGAAGGGARTGCTTTGCCTTTCTCTTACTGTGGAGTTTATGTTAAAAAAAATATTAAAAGTCTAGTTCTTGATGACAAACACAGGCAAGGGAAAAATTTCAGCCATTTGAGCAAATAAAGAGAAAATCTAAATMAATTGTTAATAAAAAGAAATCTTACATTTGCTAAAGTTAATGTACTAAACACTTGGGTAAAGGTTATGGATCAATAGAAAACAAGATAAACTCAGTMAATTTAAATATAAACTGTAGCAAAGAAAGCAAAAAAGATTGAGAAGTTGAAGTAGTGGTTAATAGCCTGAGTTTTTTCAGCTTCTYGATGCACTGAAAGAGTTTTAAGCTGCAGATTGAAACACGTGGCAGATTTTTTCTAATGTGGAATACTTGAGTGGAGAGACTCACTACATTATACTGGCAGAAGATAGATGTAAAAAYAGGGCCTAAAGACTAAAGACTTTCTAAAAACAAGGTAGACCAGTGTACAGAACCACATATCAYTGTAATAGAGKAAATATTTTTGCYRTAACCWTTTTGMTTTTTCTTCTTTTTCTTTTGGTATCTTCCATGGGCTACAGTGACCACATCACACTTCTCTTTTGATGCAGTACAGCTGCTGTTAATATTCTTGCAACAGTGTCATTAAAGTGTAATCTGTCTTAGTGTTCTGTACCTTAAAGGGATCATAAATATTTCTGGGATATTATGATCTGAATGTAYAGAATTTGCTTACTAAATGAGCTTTCAAGTTGTATGGTATATTACAGTGAAATTGTGTAGGCATTCACTGTTTATGACCCAGCCAAATATCTTAGGGGATAAAACCATATTTAGCTTTATTATGAAGTTAAATGTTGTTGACTTAGTCCCCTCAAATGCAGTTTGTTACTATTTTTACTTCAGTTTGTCATCATGTTGTTATGGATTTTCAAACAAGCATATTGCTTCCCAGCCTTCATAACACAAATAGTTCCAGTGCTGCAGAGTGCAGAGATTGAGGTTTCAGTTGCAGGTTTTAATTGACCTTGCTTCTCTGTCTCATGTTGTTATGCAATTATATATATATGTGTGGGAGTGTATTTATATATATCTCTACTACCTCTATATATAGTTAGATAGGTTAAAAATAGAAATTACTTMGTTTTAAATTGTGTATTAAAAGTTACATACCTATTTTTAAACTGGACAGTCACACTACATTCTTTCCAAGGAAAGCAACTGTCACCTTCCTTTGACATAGACCCCATCATGTTGTTGTCTTCCAGTTCCCCAAACTGGCCATTGAACAGAAAAGATTCTGCACAGTGTTATCTTTTGAATAGTCAAAAATAAATTGCAGTGATGGATGTTTATAGGAAAGTCTTGGTACTATTGTTTATTTCTGTTTAAGGGATTGATAAGATTTGCATCTGTTGGAATTCCAAAGACAGCACCACCACACAGAGAGCAGAGGAGAAGAGAGATGGTTTGGATAATGGATATGTGGAATGCAGCAGCTCTCACCTTTTTTTTCTTTTGGTAGTACTTTGTGGCCATCAGGCTCGGGGAGGCAACAGCAATCCTGCTGCTCTGCTCTTACTGTAAGAGTAATTATTTTATATTGATTTGAGCCTAGAATGGCTGATGAAGAGAGCAATTCCATTTTGTTCACAATTACCCAAACATTTTTGTAATAGGATTGATTGCTTCATACTCCCAAACACAGCTARCAGTGTTTCACTGTACAGGCCAGGTCTGAGGAACTGGTGTGCAGAAAGCTGGGCTCTGCTGCAGAACCTGGATGCCCTGAAGAGGAAACAATTTCCCCCTCCTTTCAGCAGTGTCTGGCTTTAATCTGGCTCATCTCCATCCCACTTGGTTCCTTCTTCCATTTTCTGTACCTGGGCAGTCTGTTCAGAAAGCTCTTTAGATTTCTTTAGTCCTTCTGTTACAGCCTCTGTCTTCTTATTAGTGTCCTCCTCAGCTCATCYCTCCCTGCCTGGAGCATGGTATTCAACCTGTTGGGTTTTGCTTTTAGCTCTCCTTCTCTAGAACCAATTCAGTGCTAAATCAGAGTCTCAACCTTCCTGAATTCCTTGTTGAGTCTCAAAATTTGTTTTCAGAACCAGTGTGTCTCACAGCAGTACCAGCTCTTGGAAAAAARAGGTTGCTCAGCTCTGCTGGTACATGCTTGACCTGCAGGAAGTTTCAGGGAAAGCAGCTAAAAGTGCAAGCCTGAGTTGTGTGTGAATAATCTTTGTAGCCTTGTAGCATGGGCAAAATAGATGGGACTTCTTTTTACCAGCTTTGCAAATCTGAAATACAGGGCAACATCTGGAAAATTTCAATCACTTGACCTTGCATCCCCAAAACTGGCATGCAAGAACTGTTCAGGGRAAAATTTGCATAGTTTTTAATATGTTCTCTAATTTGCTTCCTGCCTTCTCTCCCTTCAGAAAGGGCTCAACTGTTTTTGGCTTAAAGCTTGCTTAGAAGATCATTCAGCTCAGCATGCCCTGCTTATTGAAATTCTAAATACAACTGGCTTTGCAAGTCTATGAATATTTCAGACAAGTTTCATTTTTAGCATAACCACCATCTCTGTCTAGTGCTTCTCATGTTGGATGAGAGTAGATTTGGGTACATTTACAATCAATGAGATCTGTGGAGAGCTTTACTGAAATGGAGCATGGATTCTGTGTCCCTTACTTCCCAAAAGTAGGGGGATAAAAAAGCAGTTTTAGCAAACTGAAATTGTTTTATGTTCTAATATTTCATCATGCATTTTTTGTGCATATCCTGAGAACACAAAATATGTTGTCATGACAGTGCAAAACAGAACAAACAGTTTATTGCTATTTAGTCCATAAAAGTGAAATGTACACTTTCTTTTTTGGTTTAGTTTTGTTGGAAACTGTGAAATTGATTTGGAGATCAAGAGATACTTCTGCAGAGCTGGTGTGAAAAGTATACAGGTGAAATTCAGTTTTTTCTTTTGATTTTTATATCACCGAATCACTATTTTCTGATTAAATTATCYATAAGAAAGGAACAGTAATTGTGTMGTTTTGTAGCTTRCTATTTTTTYCTCATTTGAATAGTATTGATACTGCATTAAGATTTCACTAACATGACTAACAAAAGAAAAAAATTCCTTTAAGATGTAGAACAAATACATAACATTTACTACAGGAAAAGCTAGAGGTAATTTCACATCAAAGCAATGCAATGTGTTGTGTTCAAATGATGTGGCAGTTTATAAAGGCACCRCAGAGCTTAAAATTTTATTCCATGTAATACCTAAACATCAGGCAGAATTCCTGGTTTAGATGCAATTACTATCAGTAGCCTTGCCTTCTTTCATTGTTTCTGAGATTTCCTTAACTTTCTGATAACAGATCTCTCCCTGAGGAGCAGAATTAGCTCTTTTGCATGTGTGTCTTGACACACCCATAAACATTTACCTGCTTTTGCTCTGGTACCTGTGGATGCCACTGTGCTCCTTGTGTCACATTTGTTAACATGGAGCTGTAGAAATAATCTACTTCACACTGTAAGGAATTACCACCAACATGACACTGCATGATACAGAGGGATGTCATGAATTTTTAAGCACAGCTGTTCAGTGCTTGTATGAACGTTTTTGGGTTTGGATGACATATAAAGAAAGAATTTCTGTGTGGATATATATATATAATTCCATAATCAAGAATTTAATGAGTTACAAGTTTGAGCATTGCCAGCAAATAAATTTTATTTAAAACTTGACTAAAGTCAATTTCATTGTCCCTTTTTTCTTCCCCCTTCACAGATCCATGGCACCATGAGGGTTATCCTGGAACCACTAATTGGAGACATGCCCCTAATTGGAGCACTATCCCTTTTTTTCCTTAGGAAACCTGTAAGCACTTTTCTCTCCCTTTCCACCTTTTTTAGAGTGCTGTTGACAGTAGTTAGAAAATGATGGAGCAAGAATTAAGCAGCAAAAGGAAAGAGTTTGGGAAAGCACTGCAGTTTGGTTGAACTCTGACAGATCAGCACTGCAAAAATTTTAYGAATGCTAGCAGCAGCCAAGATGGATAATAATTACCTTGGAATTTGGAAGTGTGTTTTGTCAAAGCTGTCAAACCTTTCTGGGTAAGGAAAGATCAATAGAGAACATCTAGATGGGTTGTAAAAAGGCTTTTGTTGCTGTTCTCATGACTTTCTATAGGTAAGCATGATYTAACTTCAAATTTCACAAAATCTGTGCAAGCTTGTTAAGAAAACCAGTGCTGGTGTTAGCACAAATTAAAATTAGAATGGGAAATCACCCAGCTACTGTGAAGTTGTTGTCCTAGATAGCAAGTGGGCAATTTCCATTACGTTYACCAGTGACCCAGGTGTGGGGGTGGATGAAGCACACAGTGAGATGGAACTGGAATTCAGAATCATCATGRTAGTAGCAAAAGTGGAAAGCAGAGAAATGGTCACAGAATTCAGCTGGGAAATGTTTGTGCATGTTTGAGCAGCAATAATAGTAAAACAAAGGTGAGMCAACAAGGTCTTTTTTTATAAAAGTATAAAGGATAACTTAATACACATTGCACTTGGCTGCTGGAAAATTGTTTGATGTTGTTTATGTGAGGCAGTTTCAGCAATTTGAAGTTTGGTACTGCTTTAAATAAGTGTCCATAAGAGCTCAACAGAAAATGTGAACAGTGTGGAAATTCTTATGCTCCATAGACTTCTTTAAAGAAATTAATTGTTTCCATCCCTTACTTGAAAATRTATTTTCCATTGGAAGCTTTTCTTGAAAATGTTCTAATTAAACATTAAAAACGTACTATGTCAAGGGTTAACAGTTTCAGCCTGGCAGGTCACAAAATACAAGTGTATGGGTTTAGATGCTTTSAAGCATCTCAGATTGATCATCTTGGTTTCATCAGCAGTCTGAAACTGAAAAGTTGATCTAGGCTTGGGGGGTGAGAGTGAAATCTTCAACAGCTTTAGGAGGTRTGTTGTTACTTCCTTCAAAGAAATCCCATTCTTGTGATACAGTTCTTTTGAACAAATGTCCAATGATCAATTTTTGCTACTGTGTTGAAATGATAGGTTTGGTTTTAGGTGTTTATGTAGGACCTAGAAAAAATGTCAGCACTTGTGTTATTTGTGTGGCTTGTTTCCTCTGTCTAGAGAAATGTGTGCTTGGGTAGAAGGGAATGAAGACTGAAATCTTAGTAAAATATGCAAGGATTTGGAAATACTTTGTGCCCAGTTTAGTCAGGGTTTTTGTAAAAGTGAGTTAGTTCATGCAAAACTGATAAAACATCGTTGCTCTTACTTGGAAATAGTTGAGGAAGTACATTGGGATGAACCAAATTTGGATTKCCACAGATTTCTATGATGTGAGCCTAAACACTAGGAGATGTCTGCTTAAATGTCACCTCATTTTTAATCTCTGGCTGAGCAATAAGTGCAGGATAACTGTTTATCTTCATGTTTATCCTAACAAAGTAAGCATGGCCCTGAAAAGGATTGAATGCTGTCTTGTGCTGGTTTGCACTATGTCATTGTTAGCATACTCTCTGATATCTTTTTGCTATTTAATCCTCTCCTCAACAATTTCCATACCCAGTACAGTCCCAGCTCATTCCAGGGACCATCCAATAAACAAGTTACATTCTGGTTTAGAGGAGCAGGGAGAAAAKTGTAGCTGTGTGGACAGAGGCATTGCCTTTTTTTCCCTACAGGAATGATGTTTCTCCACTGTCTGGATGTGGTTTGTGCTGTCTCAGTTCTGTTTTGTCCAGCCCTGCAGAAGCCAGTGGCACACACTGTGCTAGAGCCATGGCCTGACCCAGWGTGTCAGGATTGCTGCAGGGGTACCTCCTGCACATGCTTCTGTTTGTTTCTGGGGGAGAGATGGGAGAGCTGGCAGTGCTAGGGAGGGACAGATCAGCAGCACGAATCCTTAGAAGCAGTTCCTGGCACTGCTCTGCCTCCCAGAATCCTGCTCTGGTAGGAGGTATCCAAACCTCCCATTTCTGGTATTCCCAGGGCCTTCTCCAGTAGATTTTTAACTCTGGTACCTGTGCCTACCTTCTCCAAGTGTGATGGATCTGCAAAGTGCTCAACTAGGACAACTTGCACCAGAGAAGAAACTGAAAACAGATCAAGTGAAACACCCCTCATTGGGGGTCAGTTTCTGAACTTTGGGAGGCACTTTGTCCATAGTAATTTTGTCTTTTGTCCTACCCCCTGATACTTTCTTAGTGGGACAAAAAAGGAGTGGGGAGTAGAGTGGAGTATCAGCTTGGACTAAAAAGTCAAGCCCTCCCCGAAAGTATTCAGTTACAAAAATGTTAAAAGTGTTTTACACCTTCCTTTCATTTAGAAGTGGTCAAGGTCTGAGCAAACCTAATTGTGAATGGTTAAAAAAATAATCTAAGATAGCCCATAACTTTGACAGTTGTCCATGGAGGTTCAGCTTTTTCCAAGCAGGCTTCTCCCCCCACCACAGTGTGTTTTCTCAGTGTTTATTTTTCTAACTTCTGTAGAAAAATGTAACATAATGCTTATTATAGCAAGAAGCAAATTCTGTTCTCTTACTAGAGAGCAAGTGGCTGCAGCCMAAAAAGCTTTTCTTAAATATTTTTGTTAGAAGAGAAGAGGAATTAGCTGGCAGCTAGCATCAGATTTTGTTCTCATATTTTCCAGTCTGAAGTAACTGGCAACAATTCCTCTTGCTCTGTATCATCTGTTTGCTGGACTTAATGACTATATAAGGCAACATGGCCTATGAGTTTACCAGTCTCATATTTCTGAGGAATACATAAAATATTTGTTCTTTCAAGAGTTCTTACATCTTACAAAACTTTMTAAGAAGGTGCTAAAATTTCCATCAGCTTATTTTATAAGTCCAAATATCTAGGACATTTCAAGGGAGGGGAATATGTGCATTCTAATATTTGAAGTAGTCTTTTAAACCTCTCAGTGTCAATGCTGGAGGGAAGGTAGCATTGGATTAACAGTCAGGATTTGTGAGGTTCTTTGCATATTTCTCRCYATATTAAGGTTATGTATATTTACCAGATAATTGGTTCAATTAGTTATTGTTTTACTTTTAGCACAAATCAGTGCATAGTTATTTTGATTTGTGGTTCAGTACAGAAGTTTATATGGCTGATAGTTGTACTGTAAATGGGTCATTTTCAAAAGCTTGTTCAGCAGCACACTCAGAACAGAGGGTGTGTCCTAACCCAACTGTTCTCTCTTAATGAAAGCCAAAACCCTCCCAATAAGACAAACACGTMAAAATACTATTGTTCTAAAAAGAACAATGGCTGGAAAGCAGGATGTCTTCCAGGAAAAATGGGCAGCTCCTCCAAAGCTCTCGTTTTCAGTTTCACAGTTTYGCCTTCCTCTTGCTGACTTCAGTATTACTCTCCTGCTCACTTTACAGATTGGTCCTGTCCTGTAGTTTTGATGAATTTTTATATAGSTTTAATTTCATTTAATTTTGTCTGCCCTTGGGAAACTGGCTGGATGGGACTTTCAAAATTATAAGTCCTGATGAAAACTGGACCCAAAAAGGAGTGCTTGCAGCCATAATGAGTCCCAGTGAAATGGCTGGAAATAAACTAAGTGGTTATGTAGAATGTATAGAATGCCTCTAGAAAATATGGGACTGTTAGGTTTTTGGAACACCTGGATAAATGCTGATGCACAGCTACTGTTAGAATAGTATTTGTTCAGAATTAATCTTGTTGCTTAKGAAGTGAATGATTTGCACTGCTACTCAGCATACTTATAGTTTGCTATAACTTACATTTTTTTCTCCATGATTTTAGATTTTGGTACCTTATGGGATGTTTTAATGGCCATCATAGTTGATGTTTCCAGGGTACCTTATTCTTTTCTCCCTCTGCCCTCCCATTCAGTATTGTTGTCCCTCTCACACCAGTGCTGAAACTTCTGCTGCTGGAGGAAGCTGGCAGGATATTAAACACCGTAAGAAGTGCCCACTTTCCTRTCCTTCAGATGAATTTTAGTTGCCTGAGCCAACTCACTAAAGTCAGGACTGGTTTGAGGGTGTGAATCAAACTGCAGACTGGTAAGAGGGTAGGAAGGACTAGAGAAGGTGGAGAGAATTGGCTTGAATGAAGCTGTGTGTAGCTGACACTGTGGRGAACAGCAGGTGCACTGGATTTGTGCAAAGTCAACTGTGATCCTTCTGGTCACTTCAGCTCACTTGCCTGCTGTGTCTTCTGCCCCCTCAAGTATACATCCTACCTCCCTGGCACTTGCTTCCTTTTAATCTTCAGAGAGTTACAACTGAAAAACTTTCAAACCCCRTTTCTGTGCAGAGATTTGCCATGTTTCCCATAGCAACCAGTGGGAATACTACAGCACCTACTCTCTGTAGTATTGTTTGAGTGGTTGAGCTTATTATACATTTCCTGGGAGATCCACTGGATCATGTTACATGGTAAATTATTGCAACAATGCCAGCACTTCARTATTGTAGGTGGTGATGGGCTTTGCTCTACTAACAAACAAATTGTACCGTGGTCTGTATGGCCATTGACAAGAGGGCACGTTAGTCCCCTCCTTGTGATACATTCCTGAGAAGAATCACACCTTATCCCATGGAAGTGTATCCTTGTGGCCTGTAGTAGAGCTTAAGTTTTCCTGCAAAAGTCTTACACTTCCTTAACTCGTTTAGCAGGAAGTYGTTAATCAGCATTTTAAAACACTCTGTGGCTTCTCTTCTGAGAATTAATACTGCTTATGGCAGCCAAATCAAGCCACAGGGTTGGCAGTGTTTAGAGGCTGCTTTTTATACTTCTGTGAACTTAATTTATGGCCCTGTGTATTCTACATTTCAGGATGTATTTTTCACCTTATGTATTTTTCTAGGGTCTTGAGAACACCCAATGTGTATGGAGATACTCATTAGTTWTTAGCCTGTCTTTTCTTACTGGCTGAAGGGGTTTATTTTTATTTTTTAACCTCTTCCAGTGTATGTGTTGCATTAGTTCTCAGCACRGAGCTTTGGTAAGATGTGAATTTATTGSTTTTCAGGRAGATAACAAAATTTGTTTTCACTTCTCTGAGCAGAGAAAGAATTGTAAGAGGTTTGAGTAACAAGACACACAGACTACTTCATTGGAAAGTGTAATCTGGAATCCTGCCTTTGTCAAGTGAGCTGGTTGGTGGAATCTGCAAGGCACATCACCTCTCACTGCAGTGTGTTGTGGAAAGACACCATCGTTTCTGGCTTCTGGCAGAATTTCATTTGGTGACAAATCCTGCAGGCAGTTTTKCCAGTGCCCTGTTAGTTCTGCTGCAGAGAACCAGCTGGCATTCTCTGAATTTAGCTAAATTAAGAGAATTATGCATTGCTTGAAGTGGTGAAAGGAAATTATATTGTTAAGCTATTTTTTAACTATGGAAAGTTTTCAGATTTGATGCTTCATTAAAGATTCATCAGCTGGCAGTCCTTTCCTTGTTCCCTTTCTCTCCATAGGACTCTGCAGTTAGTTGTGATGACAACATTGCTGTAACTTCTGTCAGAGCCACACCTTAGGGGCTCCTGTTCTTCTCCAGCACATCATGATGGCATGGCAGTGCCCAAAATATAGAGTGAAAACCCCTTGTTATTTGGCTGGACTGTGGCTGGGAGGCTCCTTCCTGCCCATGAAGAAATTCTTTGCCTCCTGTCTTCTCACTCTGCTGCCTGTGTGCCTGCTGTCAGTGTTATTTCTATACTTTTGCAGGTATAAGGATCCTATTTTCTGAGTTGCCTTTGGGAAAACTCTTCTTCAGTTGCAAACAGTATCTGTTGCTGGTCTGATTATGCAGGAAACCACCTGCAGACTTGAAACAACTTTATTGGAAGGAACCTTGGGATGATGGCAGGGGGTGATAAACACCAAAACAACACAGGAGAACAAAACACTCATTTCTCCCTAATGCCTGTAGACTAAGATTAGAGTGTGTGTTACTGCTGGGTGCTTCTGGTAGAACTGGAAAGGAAGCTCTGGGGTGGGCAAATGCAACACACTGTATCAGCAGGGAGAACTTACCTTCAAAGCCCAAACACTGAAAGCTTGATTATGCCAGGAGTTTGAAGGCTCATATTCCTTCCAAAATATTGAATGGCTTAAGATTTATTTGCACAGCTTTTCTAATAAGCCTGTAAAGTGCTTAGCTGTAGTAATKTTTTTTAATTTCTGAGCTTCAGCTTCAAATAGAAGAGGATTTGTCTTCAGCATTTCTGAAATTGGTCTTTGTCTTTATTCCTGTACATTGAGTGGATGAAGAGAATTTCTTATGTTATATTTACTAATTGTATTTCTTGCCTAAATGACCACTCTTATTAGCACAAATCTCAGGTTTTTTGTGTAACTGTTTTTCCATGCTTCATGCTGCAAGGACTGATGATGGAATTAATGGGTAGGCTTGTTTTTTAGCAGAGGTGTGTAATAATCAAAATATTGACWGTGAGGTTGTACCATAGGCCCTGTTTGTGTTTCATATGCTGTGTTGCAACCTTTTGAAATGCTTTTCAGTCACGTCAGTGGAAAGTGTCACTTCTCAGTGGCATCTCTTAAGTTGTTCTTGGTTTTCTTTTGGGCWGTGGCAGTTAATACAGAAACCACTGTGACAAACGTTTCAGTCCAGTGCAGGAGATGTTTCTCAATGTGGAATTTCAACATGCATTGTTGTGTTGCTCAATGCATTCATTCAGTGAAGTCTATTTAGGAGAGCTGAGGACTTGCTGTGTTGAGTGCTGTATACAATGCACTGAGCAAAAAATGGCAACAAAAGGAATTGCAAATATTTTCTCATTTGCTATTTAATCTGAAAACATTGTTATGTAAAATTCTTAAATGCAGGATGCAGGTATGAACATCTTAGCATAGGGACCATTTTTGTAAGGTATTTATGGTGTCCATTTGCTTCTATTTTGCCTATGAATAAAGAAAAAATAAATCATAGAATAAACTGGGTTCTTTGTCTTAAAACAGTATAGAATTACTTCTTCTAGAATATTGCTGCGCTGCACAGATTTTGAAAGTGTCTCCTAATGTACAGTCAAAACTCGTRATTAGAACAAGAGAATTAGTCTGAATACTCAGATTGTGGTTAGTCTTATCAGCYACTACCAAGCTACTTGTTTGCTGTATTACTTAAACATTTGCATGATTGGGGAAGTAGTATAAAACTGGAATTATTCACACTAAGTTGGACTTTTCATCCCAGTAGTTCCTTGACTTTTTTTTTTCCAGATTTAAGATGAGGAGGAGATTTGAGAACGTACACTTAAAATTTGCACAGTTAATTTTCAAAGAAGAATGTACTGAAATKATCTTAGTTTTCCTGAATGTAAATGTTCTGTGTTCTAGCTCATGGCTTGATTTGGAAAACTCTGCAACTGAAGCTTACATACCAATGTGAAAGAACCCATTTTGGAACAAATTATTTTCAACAAGGGCTTTTTTACATTTGGGAATTAAAAACCTCATAGCTTTAAGTTGATAATCATGTAGAAAAAAAAAAAAACCAACAACACAGCACCTCAAAAACAACAACAAAAAAAGAATTAAAGGGCTATTCCATATACAGTATGGATTTTAGCTAAGAACTTATTCTTTTCTGAAAGGTATTACTGCCATTTAGCCTAGCTAATATTTCATAAATAGACAAGCATTAACCTTTTCTCACTAAAATAATCCTGCTGGTACTCTCATACAAGGGGGCAAAGCTAGTTGTAAATGAGGTACTTTAAAAAAGACTTTGAATATAAAGTGATCCTGCAGCCAGTGATGACTCTGCTTTCACATAAAGCAGGAATCAGTCAAGAAAGTCAGCAATCTCTGTAGAACTACTGAGGAGTTTTTTCATTCTAGATTCTTACAGTCTGGTTTCATGCATGACAAATGTGTATGATCAGGTAGGTGGCTTAGTCTGAATTTAGTTTCCCTCACATGGCATGACTCTATAGAGAGGGGACATCTGAAACAGGATCTGTGACTTTCTGGAGAAACTATTGGGTGGAATTTTTCCATGCTGGGGAAAGATGGAAGTTTTCTGCCACAAGGAAGATGACTCCTACCCCACTGCAGATTTGCAGCTGTGGAACAGATTTGGGGCCAGTGTAGCAGAAGAGGGCCTGGGAGAATCCAAGCCAGCAGAGCCTGAGCTGCCCTGAAGCACCAGGAGAAAGGGGAAAGTGGTCACTAGTGAGAGGCTCCTGGCCCCATATGCCATCCTGACCTGTTTTTTCATGAGGTTTTTGATTGCCTGGACTTCAGGTTGAGCACCTTGTCAACTGTTAAAGCTTGTCTGGCCTCAGACTATTACCCACTGCTGCTCTTCCACGTGGGGATCAACACCACTTCCGGGAATGTGACTGCAGCATGGCTCTGGAGGCAGTTCAGGGGCTCAGGTGGTGATCTTGGTCCTGCTGGCAGGGTTGAAGAGAGAAGAAAGTGATTGGGAATAGCCAGGAGGGAGTAATGAACAGGAAGTCATGGTTAACCAAGCCGATGATGTTCTGTGATCAGAAGGGTGGCTTGGTGGATGAGGGAAGAACTATGGATACAGCTTAGCTTGACTTCAGTAAAGCTTTTGACTCTGTCTTCTGCAATATCCTTGTAGGTAAACTGCTGAGTAGAGCACAGATGAATGGACAGCTTGGTTGAAAAGTGGCTCARCTCTTCAGGCTCAGTGAGCTGTGGTCAGCAACATGAAGTTCAGCTGGAGGACAGTCAGTAGGGGTYTACCCCAGGGTCAGTACTGGAGCCAACACAAATTCATGGCTGTCCTGGATGGTGGGACAGAGTGTGCCCTCAGCAAGTTTGCTTGCTTAAAACTGGAAGGAGTGCTTGCTACACCTGGTRGTTGTACTGCTAYTTAGAGGRACYTTGACAAGCTGGAGAAATGTGTCAAGAGGAATCTCATGGAGTTCAACAAATGGAAATGTAAAGTCTTGTGCCTAGAAAGAGTAACCCTGTCTCCCAGGGCAGGCTGGGGGCTGGCTGGCTGGAAAGCAGCTTTGCTTAAAAAGATACAGGCTGTGCAGTTGGACAGAAAGGGGAAGAGAAGTTAGAAGGGTGCACTTGTGGCAAAGAAGGCCTACAGCATCCTGGGCTGCATTAGGAGAAGTGTTGGCAGCTGCTTGAAGGRGAGATTTTTCCTTTCTCCACAGCACTGGTGAGGAACATCTGGAGCACARTGTGGTGTTCCCCAGTACAACAGAGACAGGGACATGCTGGAATAAGTCCAGTGAAGGGCCACAAAAACAATGAAGGTACTGGGCATCTCTCATGACATCCTGCTCCAGTCCCTTAATCATCTTCATGATGCCCAGGGTAGCCTGAGCTCTGCTTGTGGCAAAGGCATGGTGCTAGCTCATGTAGATTCTTGCAGTACATCCCATGATATGTCTTGCCTTTTGTTTTGGAATATCTGGTTTTTCATTGAAAGGATAATGATTTCCTCTTTTCCTGCCTAATTATTTGTTTCTGGTAGGCCTGGTAATATTGTTCATAGGTAACATTGTTACATATGAACATTGTTACTGTTTGAAATATGTGCCATTACAAAAGTCTATTAAGTAACAATGCTCCTTATATGAGTAAATCTATTATGTGTTACCTTTACTGGAAGTACTCACAAAGGAAATCACTAATTAAACTATTAATAGAGCCTTTGTAAAAGAATGGTATGTGCTATTTTTAAAAATAAAGGYAGGGTAGTGATGTCTGTCTATGAAAATGCACAATATTTGTTCTTGTAGAGATTTGTTGTTTTGTTTTAGCATTTAGCTGAACCACCACAATTAGTTTCTTAATTGAGGAATATAAAAATCCTTTTCTCATGCATTTATACTTAGATTGGATTARTTGGATTTGAAACATGGTGGTAGCTGGGTGGGTTTGGATTTGTTTGTTGCTTAAATATTCTGTTAACTTCTGTGAAGTTAATAGAAATCATTCAGTGAAGAGAGAACTAAGGGAACTCAGGTCTGTTGGTTTCATTACCTAGATTAGAGTATTACAGGATCAAAAAGGATGTTTTAAATTAGTTCTTAATGCCAGCATTTCTGAAACAGAAAAAGTATATGGCATAATATTCTGGAAATATTTTCAGTGAAGAAAGTACGCCTGATCTAGCAATGAGTTACCACTTCTRATTATTTCTGAGGACTTTTGTCACTTTGATACTTAATCCTGTTGATACCTTTCTTCTTTATCAGTGATAGAATGAACTTGTGCCTTGAAAACAGCCTCCTATGTTTGAAAGCKTTTAGCACATCTTCCTGCCACTTTCTTAATCCCAATTCTTCATTCTTTCTGTTGGCTTTGTCTTCCAGATCTTTTATTTTCCTGGTCTCATGTGGGATTCTTTGTCAGTGTATTATAATTTGCAAAATCATGTTAATGACTGTTCATCTATAACAGGTCTATGGTGACTCCAGAAATATTCCTCCAGAAAATAGGACCAGGTTTMATTATTCTAGATGGGTTTTACAGAGTAGATCCTGTGTATTTGTGTGTATTGGGGGATGTGTATTTATCTGAAGGGTGGAAGAGTGGATAAGAGAATGGTGAAACTTTCTGTAACTTTTAAAAAATGTGTTTAAATATTCTTAAGAATGAAAGAGGGTTGTTTTGTGTGTTTAAGAAAATCCTGGAAATTGGTTGATTCTCTACTGATCAGAATCTATAAAGAYTGTGTTTATTTCTTTTTTCTTTTCTTTGTAATTCACAGCTTTTGGAAATTAACTGGACTGGACTGACCAATCTTCTGGATGTTCCAGGACTGAAGTGAGTAAACCTAAAGCAGTGTTTGATGTATCTGCACTCCAGTAAAGCCCAGAAAATCTCAAGACCATCAGTTGAATAGTTTCTAGGTTAGATGACTCTGAGCAGTTCTCTATTAATGTAGAATTCTATGAAGTTGCTCAGTTTGCAGAAGGTAGTGATTTTACCACAAGTCAAAGTTACGCCAAAAGTATATCTGGTAGGTCTTGTTAAAATTACTTTGAAAATGTAATCTGTAGTGTACTTCTTTTAGTGTTCTCAGCCTTCCAGATTTCCAGAATCTTGTGAATATCTGYCATCTCCTCTGACAGCAGAAAGACAAAGAGCCTTCCTTTCATGCCACTGGGTTCATGACATCTTGGTTCTTGGCTTTGTGTGCCAGTCCATCTCTGTTTGCTTGTGTAAAGGTAGCTAGAAATACCTTAAGACTATGCAAATTAAATGAAGTTTCTAATRTCTTCAAGTATTTACTTTTAAAGCTTTCAGTTTATTATGTGAAGATCAAGTGGAGTAGCAAAAGTATTGACAGTATATAGCTAGAAAATAGCTTAGCTTATTCAGAGCTTTTCCTAATGATAAAGTCCCAAATTAAACAGCATCAATAGAGGTGCAAATCAGGCTGCTTTGAATCATTACAAACCTGATAAAGTTAAATCCATGAATATATTCATATTTATCAGGTTTTKATAGTTACCCAGGGGCTTTTTAATAAGGAGACAATGGCCAAGGAGATAATGGTGGATCTGATACACACTTGGATTTTGTGATTACCCCTTTTATTAGATCMCATACTCTTGAGAGATGGCTGACTCCAGAATTATTTTTTGTTTCAAAACAGGAGTTTGAATTTAGGTATTAAATTAATCCCTTAGTAAGCAATKGCATGACTGAAGTGGGTTTTGCTTTCCTTAGACACATGAAGCCATTGCATGGA
The DNA here is from genome assembly GCA_902810485.1 of Alauda arvensis. Taxonomy (NCBI): domain Eukaryota; kingdom Metazoa; phylum Chordata; class Aves; order Passeriformes; family Alaudidae; genus Alauda; species Alauda arvensis. The sequence goes on along the minus strand of CADDXX010000200.1, from coordinate 1,323,641 downwards.
ATCCCAGCTGAACAGCTGGAAATTAGAACTTGCATTAAGTAGGTTAATGGCTCCAGAATTGCTCATGTTTCAAACCTGCTTAASAATGTCTCTGAGGAAAGAGGTTTTCTTGATGAGTGAGAGAAAATGGCTTCCAAAATGYAGCTCCTGAGTAATAATTCACTCTTTTGATACAACATGACTAAATTTACATTCAGTACTTAACTTTACTGGGCTCACATCCTGCTACATATTTGCCTGCCTGCAAACACAAAACCTCAGATGTAAACACAGTCTCACTAAATATCTCAAGTTTATGGTTTCCAGAGCAACCAAACTTGGCCACAAATGCACAAAGCAGTGCCACCTAGACATGGTATGGTTTCTATAGTAACTGTAGCTGAGGTGACTCATGCTCTGCCTTGCCARGAGGTTTCTGTAGTGCTGTATTTGTTTTTCTTATCTGTGTAGATAAGTTGTGTATTTTGGTCTGACAACCTGACATATTGTAGTTGTTATAAACAGTGATGAACAAGAGATTGCTGCCACCACAGGTACTTTTTTAGTCCTGCACACTGAACTGCTGATTTGTACTGTTTGCAAATGTCCTCTGCTAATTGAATTTTACCATTAGCTACTGGAAGCTTCCCTGTCAGCTGTTAACAATTTTCATTGCTTTTCCTATATGACTCCACAGGGAGAAGGACACACAAGTAATTCATATTCCATCATTAGTGTAGCTTGTGGAGAATTAAAATCTCTGTGTGAGGAGGAGTCAGGCTGTGAGAACACACAAGGGCTTTCAGGAGGGGATGTGGATGATGGGAAGGTGTTGGGGTTGCTTGAGATACAGTGAAAACACACTGTGCTGTCAGAAATGTGCTGTCTCTGCAATATGGATAAAGACAGGAAAAACACACAGCTGATAAAAATTGATAAAAATTAAGTAGAGCTAAGTAGAGAGCAAAAGAGTTGCTTATTAAAAGAGTAGGCAACTAACAGTTATTTTTGTGCAATTAAATTGAGCTTTTGAAGACAGTCTAATAAACTAAATGAAACATTGCACATTTCTTTCATTTTTTTTGAACTGTAAAAGTAATTGTACATAGAACCATTAACTGTAAGGTTTTATGACCTTAGGAAGCTGTTTTCTAATGATGCATCAACCTAAGAGTTTATATTAATGCACTTTTCTCTGTTGCTTGCAGTGTTTTGTCTCTGTTTTCCATAGATCAGACCACTTACTTTAGATAACAAAAAATGCAAAAGATTGTCATATTTGCCTTGTGTTCATGAAGAATACTTTGCATCTGAGAGCATCCCAGCTGGCTAATACTAGATGAGATTTAAACAGCTTGAAAGCATCAGGTTGTTTTAGAATTAGTTTAATTCATTACTTGGTTGCATACAATCTTCAGTGTTCTTTTTTCAGCTCCCTACGTTTGAAGTTACGGTATCTGCTACCTTCTAGGAGTCCAGTTTCTCTGTGTAAAACTTGGTGAAACTTCATTAATTCTGCCTCATTTTTCTCAGGTGTTCTCGTGAAATTCAGGTAGTAATGTTGGGATTAAATTGTGAGACTGACCCTTGGAATCAGAGTTGGGTTTTGATTCTGGCATAAAGGACTGCGAGTCCTCCCAGTGCTTGGGCTGTGTTTATTTCTCTTCTTTAAGGAGATTTGCTGTAGCTCCATTTGAACTTTAGTCTCTGAACCTGATGCTAGTCTAGAGCAGGTTTATTTATGCCTGTGATCACATAAAGTCTGTGATCTTAAGGAAATGCTAGAGCAGAGAAGGGCAGCCTTTCTTTCCAGGCAGCTCTGGTCCCATAGCTGCTTTCCTTGCACTGCTCCTTTGCTTTCTGTGACCTAGGTCAGCTAGTTTTCTCCATTAGTCATCTGTTCTTAAGGGTCTGAGCATCAAGGCAGAGCTTTCTCTTCTTGCCAAGTAGGGAYACTAACAAAAGCAGGGACAAAAAAGCTTTATACTAATTCTATACTAGAGTTTTGTCATTAGACTTGTRTTTTGACAAGTGTGATTGTTGCTTGTGTAGTTACCATCACCTCAGCTTGGGTTTGGTTTTTCTTTGCCTTTTAATGTTAAGACTGGTTGAGATGCTTATCTTCAATTTTTTGTCAGCTCTTAACAAAATAATTAATTCTATTTTCTTGGCTCATTTCAGAGAGTTTAGCATATGCAAATTGAAAATTAGACGTTTGGCAAAATGAAACTTAAAAGTTTGAAAAGCAATATGTTAAAATAATGGCTAAATGAAGCTACTCTTCAGATAACATGGTTACTTTGGAGTATTTGTCTTAAAAATTACTGAAGCTGTGAATTTCTAGGGTTCATGTAGAATGAAAATCTCTGTAAATGTGATTGGATGAGCTCTGCATGAGGGGAGGGGAGTGAAGATTCTTTAGGGCAGATGTGCATTAGCTCATAGARGCAGAGAGGAAACTCTTTTCCTCTGAGCAGTATCTTAACATTATCCACTGTTTCTTTCTAACCAGAGGCCTGCACAGACCTAGCCATTGATTTTAATGCAGCTTGACCTCATTCTGTTCCTGCTGTTCTGAGTGCCATGAAAAAGYCAGCCATGTTCCACCATGTATTGTAGTTATCTGGATTTACAGTGGAAGTGGGCAGCCAAGGGGATGCAGGATGTTCAGGTTGCAGTTTTCTGACATGAAAATCAGTGTGCATTTCTAGTGGGTCACATTGTATTTAATGGCTTCATTCTGGTGCCCATCTCTGGCATAATGTTAATTGCTCACCACTGCATTTTCTTTCCAAATGAAACTGTARCATGGATCACATTTCACTGCAGCTTTTGTGATTTAATATTCTAGCTCCTGAGTCAGAGCTGTTCCCAGCCTCAGATTCGGTCTTAGAAAAACCTCACAAAGTGCTCACTCACAAGTGCTTCATCCAAAAAATGTTCAAAGTCATCAGACATTATCTGCATCTTGATGTCACAAAGACTGTAAAAAGGGAGTCATGGAGTGTATTTAGGAGGAGAAATAGCAGCTCCACCAGCTTTAGTGAGAATGCACCTCTGCAGTTCAGAGTATCTTAATGTTGTAATTACCTCTCTGAGATTACCTCTCTTCAGATTACCTTTGTACATCCTCCTGAGACATSCTGGGTACTTGTGTTCCCTGTTCTGCCTTTTGCCTGAGGAGGCAGTGTSTGTAACCAGTGCTGCTGGTCTGACAGTGATTTGTTGTCACTTCAGACCTGAGCTGGGTGACCTTGTAGCTTAGGAAATTGTTCTCTTCTCTGTGTTTGTGAAGGAGTGTGGGGTTGGGTTTTATGTGATTCATTACCASTGTGGTTGCACCACTCCCTTTTCACTGAACAAAACCTGTTTCGCTTCCCTAGGCTACATTTTGCTCAGCCATGAGCTTGTGTTCTGTGTGTCTGTGGTTTAAGGGATGGTCCTCCCAGCTCAAGAGGACAACTGGTTTCATAACAACACAGCCAAACTTCCAAGGACAGAGAAATCATTATTGAAATACAGAAGTAAATAAACAGCTACCATCTGCTCGCTTATGTGCATTAGAGGCAAAAGAACTTATGCAATAGCCTTTTACCCAGGCTGGTTTAAAAGGCAAGGGGGAGGGGGAAATTTGGCTGTGGCAGGGAAATGGGAACTTTATATTCATCCCTGCAGTTTCTGSTGTTCGGTGTCAGCTGCTTCCACCTGGTGGCCGTTTGGGCAAGAATCCTTTTTCTGAAGTTAACAAACCAGATGTGTCTTCTACTCCCCCRGAAAGGCAAATATTTTCTCCATTTAGGTCGTTAAGAAGCAAAAGGAATTTTTGTTTTTTTTGAAGTAACTGAGGATTCTTTTCTCCAACAGTGGCTTATCAGATACAATAATATTGGATATAATATCCAACTACTTGGTCCTTCCAAACAGAATCACAGTGCCCCTTGTCAGTGAAGTGCAGATTGCTCAGCTGAGGTTTCCTATACCAAAGGTAAGCAAGTTTCTGGTAACAGCAAGAACTGGGATTTTAGGTTTTTTTGTAGTAACTGTTCAAGATAATCTGTGTGAATTTCAAAATTCAGGTACTGCATTGGTACAAGTAGCTGGGAGTTCAATCACTGATAATAACTGATTTAATTTAKAAACAATTTCTGTGAAGTTGATGTTTCAAAGAACACCAAGAAATATTTGTTTATTTATTTATTCTGTTTTGTTGGAATCTCAAACATCCTTCTTTTACAGTTACTAGATTGCTACAATCTAGTTTAACTGTACAGATWAAAAATAAAGTAGCATGTGTTTTCTGTTATTATGGAAAATTACTATTAGTGTGCTTCACTAAACAGTTGTTGCTATTTTTTGCTACTCATTTCCAGAAACCTGGTATTTCTTGATGTAACTGGAATGTTTCTGATGATTGATGACAGTTTTTCTTTTCAGGAGTCTCTTGAGTTCTAGGTCTGTTGAGTGTGTGGCTCATCACTGACATCTTCTATTTTCAGTATGTCCAAAATAAGTTTCATGTTAAGGAAATGGCAATGGAAATTGTAAAACATCTGTTGTGTAAATTGTGATGACATGGAAACTTTCAGATTACTGTACAAACTCATTTTTTCCCTTTTTCAGGGTGTTCTAAGGATACACTTTATTGAAGCTCAGGACCTGGAGGGSAAAGATACTTACCTAAAAGGGATTGTCAAAGGGAAGTCAGATCCTTATGGAATCATCCGTGTAGGCAACCAGATTTTCCAAAGCAAGGTCATCAAAGAAAATCTCAATCCAAAATGGAATGAAGTTTATGAGGTATAACCAATGAAAATACCTTGTTGTATGTTCTTCACCACAGAAGAAACAAAAGAAGAAATACCCTCTTTCTTTTGTTAAAGAGGTGATTTTGGGGTTGTCCTTAAGGAGCTTCTTGATKTCTCCCTCTAGAAACCCAAAGCTCTGTAACAAAGAAAATTCTCCCTTGTTTTTTTTTTGGTCTAGACTGAGCATCAGTAATTCTGAAAAAGTAATTTGGACTTTTAGAGCCAACATTGACAAATTTTATCTGAAAACCTTTAAAAATTGCTCTACTCCTTAAATTGCAATTTCTAAAAGCATTTGCTGACTGATGTATTTTATCATCCAGAGGTGCTGCAGCTCAGTGTTCTACTGTGCCATTTAACCAAGCTGATCAGTTTTACTGATAATGCCCTCTCACTGAACTTGCAGGCCTTAGTGTATGAACATCCAGGCCAGGAGCTAGAGATTGAGCTCTTTGATGAAGATCCAGATAAAGATGACTTCCTGGGAAGGTAAATATTATGGAGAATATGTTTGTAGGTATTGGAAAGAGATGAAATATTGTAATTTTTCTTCAATKATTATTTTTATTTTATTGCAGTTATTCTGCTATCTAATTGTATTTATAAATCAATTACCTTGGTGGTAAGTAATTCCCTAATGACTTTATGTATGTAAATACATTTATATGAAAATGTGCTTGGGTGTGTATATCCACATCTGTGTGTTTACATCTTTTTTTGAAAAAACAGGTAAGTACTGTGGGTACCCAGAATTGTGCCCTGGCTACTTTAATGAGCTCACTAAGTCTTAATTCTTTCTTCAGGCAAAGTTAATATAGTTTTATAACTCTGTATCTTCTTCATCTTCATAGTTTCTAAATGACTGTCTCGAGTTTATTTTTCTTCTATGAGCTGATCTTAACTATTTGATGAAAGAAAACATTTTGCTGTAATGTGTTTGCAAACATGACTCACTCTTTGCCTCTACAGGCCATGGGTGTTTTCCCATAAACATTKCAGGGGTTTAGCCAGCTTCTTTCTCTGGTCTTTTGCAGAATTTTGGAACTTCCTATTTYTGCTTTCCCTAGAGAGTGGAGCTCCCTTAGCTTTCCAGCTCCTTCTCTCTTAACAAGAACAACAGTACCTACTATTCATGAAAATAAAGAAGGAGGTGTTACAAAGGCTTCTTTTTCTTCCACTTCCCTAATCTTACACTGAAGTGATGCTGGAGGAAGTGACATAATGTGTGCATCAGTACTAATAAAATAAAAAGCCAGACAAATGTCTGTGCACTGGCATGCAGCTGTCTGCTCTGTTTAATTTTTAGCAGATTCCTTCTCTGCTACATTTTTAGCTTGTGTGAACTCCAACTCTCCCAACCACTGCCAAAGCACGAATTTGGTCATAGCATCATGTCCAGGTGTTATTTCCAGTGGGWAGTTTGGATGTGCTCTCTGTTTTGAGAGTTGGCTCATATATATGTGAGTTACATTGAGCCAGTTGCCCTCACAACTACAAAATGGCTCTAGTGCAGGCATTTTTCTGCTGTCCTGCTCCCATCTTTGCTCAGCCATTTCATTCCCTACTTCTTTTCTTAGGTGCTAAAAGAAGAGTATTCTGCTCTTTTGATCTCAGTGCATACTCAGCAAACACTTTGAGTTCTGTGCTAGATCCTCTGTTTCTTGGCTAAAATGCTACTTCTTTGTCTCCATTTTTCTAGTTTGATGATTGATTTAATTGAAGTTGAAAAGGAGCGACTTCTGGATGAGGTGAGCAAGTTCAGTAAGTTCAAAGTTGTACATGAGTTGTTCTTGCATTGTTTTTTCCTGAGCACAGTTCCTGAATGTGCAAGAATAACCTTARTGCTGTAGAAATAGATGCCCTGATGATCAGTGATTTAAGAGACATCTAAACTGGTGAAATCTGAAAATAATGGCRTTCTTTGATGGTCTTGGGGTTTTAAGGTTACTCCTATGTAAATGCAAAAAATAGTGACTTAGATATTTGATGAGAAGGTTTTTTTGCAAGAGAGTAGTTAATTTCTGGGCAGACTAATTTTTGTCCTGTGTGTAAGAGAGATTTTATAGGAACATYTTACAGGGTTTGTTTTCCCAGAACATCTTTACAGAAGTTTAGGAATTTTCTTGGTATTTTAAAGATGTTTTTATCATATAATGTAGAGGTTTGTCTGGGTGGTTTTATCATTCTGTGTTGTAGTAATTCATGTAAAATACAACATTTGAATGGATCAGATCTTTTCAGGTTATGTGTACTTCAGCTATGAGAGATTCTTAGTAGATTATAYTGTTTCCTAAATGTCCTGAAGAACCAATTACAATCACACATTTGTTTGCCAGATGATTTCACATTACTTTGCTTACTTTTCAGTGGTTTACTTTGGATGAAGTGTCCAAAGGAAAGTTGCATTTAAAACTGGAATGGCTCACATTGATGCCAACTGCTGACAATCTAGACAAGGTATTAAAGGAACACATTACTTTCATTCTAATCTTAATTGTTTTGGGGTGATGTTTTTGTTTATTTGTTAAGTATGTAACCAGTTCTGTAGCTGCTGTAGCTGGAGAAACCTGTGACTTTATTCCAAGCTGTCTTCTTTAGAAATCTCAAAACAGTCCTAAATGTCAATAGTTTAAATGAGATTTTCAAATACTTTTGGGGTTCTCTTGTTTTTTCTTAATGTTACTGTTTGAGAATATCTKCTAACACTTCCTTAGTCTGGGAGATAAAGCTGGATATGATATTACCATCTGTCCAGTCTAAAAAAAAAAAAAAAAGTAGGCAATGGGGTGCAAATGTCCATGCAAATGGTTTTGAAATGTCTGTATGAGTTTTGAAAATTGACTTTTTATGTTTTATGCTGTGAATTTGTGAATGTTTGCTTTTTGGCAGATGGTTTTTTGGTTGGTTTGTTTGTTTTGGGGTGGTTTTTTGTTTTTTTGGTTCTTTTGGTTTTTTTTTTTTTTTTTTTTTTTTTTTTTTTTTTTTTTTTCATAAATGGGACAACAGTAGTAATACTTGGTTTCCAGAGAGGCTAAAACAAAGTCTGCTTTTGTTTTAGGTGCTAACAAGCATTAGAGCTGATAAAGACCAAGCTAATGATGGGCTTTCATCTGCATTGCTTATACTGTATTTGGACTCAGCAAGAAATCTGCCTGTAAGTTATGTTCCCATGGATCCCCTTTTGTCACAGAGGCTCTTGGGTGGTCCCAGCATGTCCTGCCTGGTAGTGACACACTGCTTTACTAACACACATTCTGCCATCTCCTCTATAATTCCTCTCCTTTCAAGATGTGTAATGTKAGGTCCACTTCTTTAGTAGCATAGAATTATAGCTACATATTTAATAAAACATTACTCTTTAATCAGTGTGGTTTTTCTTAAAGAATGCTCCTTTCCTGGACTTGAAAGGCTGCATGTTTTTATTACACGGTGTTTTCCATAAATCCTATGGGATTAGCATGAGGAATTTGAAGGAACTAACTGGGAAAAAACCCACTCCCATGAGTTCAGGTAAACTTCCYTGCTTTGGCTTAGGGTATTGCTGGAGATTTAAAAGTACTGCAGTCCCCATCATGGCATTAATAGTTTGCAGTTGATGTTACAGTGCCASAATTCTTGTATGAGATTTTTATCAGATTTTTTTTTGCTGGATGGTTTATTTGCTTGTGCAAAAACCAGAAATCAATCATGTTCTCTCAGTCTATGGGTTTATCCTATGGGACTGTGAAATAACTTGTTTGGGAGTTTATCTCAGGTTAGTAAAGTACTGTTCCTGGTTGTAATTGATAGCAGTAATAAAATGAACCCTGCCATAAAGAGGTACATGAAGCTTAACTGAGTTTTGCTGGTTTTCAGCATTGCTATTAGATTAGAGGTTCTAGAAGTGATGACTAAAATATTAATCAGAGAATACAGTTTTCAATCTTTGGATTCTTCTGCATGCATTTCATAGATATGTCTGCTGAAATTCAAGTTAAATTTAATTTAAATCAAAGTGGTAACAAATGAAACCTGAGTAGCCCACACAATTTACATGACTGACCAGTGGTTTCATGTCTGTTCCAGGGTGTATTTCTAGGCTATCTTAAAAGCTAAAAGCCCCATTTGGAACAGATCCTCATGTTACCTTTTTAACCTCACTGTATATTGAATTCAGGCAAAATCTGTRACTTAGCAGAGAAGAACCCAGAATTACTACAGTACAGAGTAAGCAGTAACAGAACAGAATAGAATTATGGTGTGCTTACAGCAGTTTCAGAGTATGCAACAGATAGAAAAATTCTGTCTGCCTTCTGTTTTGTGTACTAGATTCAATTGAACCAATTTATGTATCTTCTTGTTCAACTACTGAATTGCACTGAAACAGCTACAAATTKAATATGTTTGCTAAAATACACTAAAGCCTCTTATTTAAAATMAATGGTGTAAAGTTCTCTCATACACCAGTTCCAGTTTTTTCCATACAGCTCTGATTCTCTGTGTTACATTCTCCATCACGTACTCCGAGGCTTTGTCATAAATTAAATTTTTGTTCTAAACAAGCATTCTCTAACAYTGTCTCCCTCCTTTGGAAAGGTCAGGGTGCAAGTCTTGAGTTCTACCTATTTTTGCAGACAGTATTTTAATTTCAGTGTGTTCAATCAGTAGATCTCTAAACTCTAGTGCTCAGAAGGGAAGAGTTCTTTGCACAAAGCTGACCAGTTAGGAAATTTGGGAACAGCATTCTGAATTTCCTATTGCTGCATCTGATATTCTGTCTTCAGTACAAGAATTGCCTGGGTGGGTTGAGAATGATGCTCATGGTGTGGGACCTGTTTAATCCTCTCACCTTTTTCTTCCTCTRCCAGCCCAGAACAGCAGTTGCAACAAATGACTCAGTATTTAACTTCATGTCATTTTCTTTCCAGTGTTGTAAAGAATATAATAGCAAGGATCATGGAACAATTACAAATTCCATGTACAAGTTTACTGCAACAGAATAATATGATACTGTGTTAAATCAAATTTTTCAAAACCAGAAACCAAAAGGCTTCACAGAGATGTCAAATAGGGGGGAAATACCATGGGAAGACTTTTTTATGCAGAACTGAAGAGGTTCCTGTACATTCTAGAAAGACAAGGGAGCTTTTACATGAACTGCAGTTAACTGTAGTAAATAGAGCTTTAGGATTCTGATACGGGGCAACATTTACAAGACTAAACATGAAATTTGCTGGTTTCTCATGTTTYGCTCAAGTTCAGTGGTAGGGGCTGTGTAGAGCAATAGCAAAATATTCTCTTGGATTGCTTGTCTTTATGGAGAAGAGAGAATTCAAAGAGAATGAAGAGTTAAAATTACACTGACCCTTATTAATAGTGTGAAGACTTTTGTGCACAACTTTAACGTTACAGTGAAATGTTTTCTACATGAATAATGACTTTTTGTTACCTTGAAAATTGCCTTAAGTGAATGTTTCTCACTGGTACATTTTAGATCGTGYCTTCAGCCTTGTTTTGCTCAAGTTACAGTGCTGAGTTACCCCAACAGAGGCCTTTCTTTTGCACTGGTGCATCATAGTTGGGAGTTTCTGGCCCAGTGGGATGATTTGTCTGGAAAAGAAATRGAAATGGTATAGAAGGCTGGTCTCTAAGTTAGTATATATTAGTTGGATTGGCCAGATAAATCTGAACTACCAAGAGTGAGCCTGGAAAGTGGGTTAATATATTTGAATAATTAACAAGAAAATAAAATTCAAAAAGCATTCCACCTTGCTGTGCTACAGAAAGTCATTTAATGGGTGAAAGTATTTGTAATGAGAAATATTTACTTTTTTTGTTACCTGCTGTTTTCTCTGGAATCCTTTGACTATTTTCCTTAACTTTTCTGTGTAGTAAAGCTGCTTATGCATTCATTCTGCCACAATCCCATCACTCTGCTTTCTCCTTCCATTTCCATCTTCCTAAGAGTATCTACGAGGGAAACTTTGGGTGTGGCTACTTAAAAGAGAGGAGAGCATCGGGACTAGTCTTTTGTGAAAACACTACCTCACTCTATAGAGCACTATTTGTGAGTTCTCTGGTGTTGTTTGTATTGTACCTTTTCTCTGCCAGAGTGTGGATTAGTGCTACTAAAGCCACTCACTCTAGTGGAATGAGAGCATGCAATTTGTTTTCCTGCATGGTTTCAACAAGTGTGCATTGTTTTTGTGCTATTTTTATTGCATTTTAAAGGCTACTTAAATTTCATTGATCAGCATATCATTGGGTAAGTAATTAAYCTTTTCTGATAAAAACCCAAGATGAGTTTGTTGTAAAAGCTCTTTACATTTAATTTCAATTGCTGATTCATTGAGAAATAAAATGCATACTGTRCTAGCACACTGTGTGCTGGTTAATTGTTGGCTTTTATTGCAAAGAAATTAAAATAATAAATATTGCAACCAACAACCCCATAGTTTCTTTAAAAGGTGACACACTCAATGTTTGTAAGAACTTGCARCCTCTCCACGCTGGTTCAATTTGCATTAAAAAATGGGTGCAGTTCATTGTGCTTCCCAAACTCTAAATTCCCTTGTAAATTCTATCTCACTCCATGATGCTCCTTGTTTTGCAAATTCCCAAGCTCCTTTTGTTTTTTTTCAAATTAGTCTGTAGGTGGGAGAATCCAGGCTACGGTGAACTACCAAGTAATGTTTTTTGCTTGAATTTAATGTGACAACATTATTACAAACTGATGAGCCTCTGARTATCTTACACTTAAATCTGGAAGTACAACCTTGGTATCTTCAGAAAGACTGAGAATCTATTCAGAATAAAAATTGTTTTGCCAGAGARATTGTGCAGATAAATTTGCTACTGGCTGGTTGCAGCATAATCCTTGATTTTAAAACACCCTTCCAAAGCCCAGCAAAACCCTTTCTGTTAGTTCCTCTGTAGAAGTTAGTTTTAAAATAGTTAAAAAGTTACAACCATTCTAAAATCTTGTTAAAAATTAATTAATGAGAAAGACCATTTATAACCTATGGTTCCATCATCTTGGTGTTAAAATTGTTAAGGAGTTGCTTTTAGTTATAAAAATACCAGATACATCTTTAAAGGAATTATTAGCAAAAAAAAAAGAAAAAAAAAAAAGAAGCTGGATTAAGGGTGTAGCACTGATGCTTTTGTGSMTCTYGGGATCTTTGCATTAGGACAGGTTGTCTATATAGAATAACATCTATTTAGAAGTTGGACAAAACTTTCCAAATCCCTGAATCCATTTGTGAGTCAGAGTGGAATGAACCATTCCAAGAAAGCTGGGTCTGGATTCCTTTCTGCAGCACTCTGAACTGCCTGGCTCTGCATTTCCTGGATGCTGATCTTGCTGCAAGCAAGAGCAGGAGGGTTGTGGCTGGAGGCCAGGAGGGAGGAGAGGTCTGTAGTAGCCCAGGGATAAAAASAGCTTCAGCAGTGCCAGAACTGCACTTGTTCCCAGGGCATCCTTAGCCATGGGCTCTTACACAAACATTCCCACCTGCAAGCTCAGTCTCTAACGTGTTAAAAAGGGAGCTCCCTTCYTATGGAGAGAGGAAAATCCTGAGTGCTCCCTGTTCCTTTCTAGACAGTTCATGGACTGCTGTAAATCTAGATTTGTGACACCAAAATATTTACCCATCTAAATCTGATTTAGCTGAAGTTAAGGTSTAAGAGAAGTGTTAGTTTAATTTCCAGAAGTAACACTAGTTTTATGATAATCAATAGTTCATAACAATTTTGGTGTTTCTATAATATATAAATTACCCATATTAAAATTAGATCTTACAGTCAGTGACCATCTCCTGGTTATCAGGTGAGGATGCACTCACAGATACCCCAAGCAACACTCAGTGARTCAAAAGAAGTAATGAGTCATATGCCAAAGCATATTGAATCAGGAGCTGGCTGAGCAGCAAACCAGTTTGATACTTGTATAATTTATGGGTTTGTTAGTGGGATTTACTGCAAATGTCACTGRCTGTTAGAGAATTCCACTGTGTCATTATCAGTATATTTCCTGGATAACCTGTCCTATTTCCTGTAACTGCAGAGACACTCAGAACCATACCAAGACTATTTTGTCTCCCAGAGCAAGACCTTCCCTTTTTATAGTGGACAGCCCCTTTTCTCCTCTGAGTCTGCTTCTTCCCAGCCTTTCAGCCATCATCTTCATGGACATGCAGCTTCTTCCCTTGAAACCTGAAGCCTGGCTTAAACATATTTGCCCCAGCTGATGTCCCTCTTGGCCTATCCTGGCTGTGATTCCAGAGGAATTGAGATCTGTTCAATATCCAGGAGTCAGTGCTTGCCTGCCTTTGTGTATGATCATACAGGTTCAGTTTTGACTTCTAAAATTCTTTGAAATAATAATATTGGAGGGGAAAGATTTGTATTGAATACGCAGGTGCAAATGGAAAGGAAAAAAAGTCCAGTAAGTAGAGTGGCAGTTTAAGGTTCAAAATTATCTTGGTGAGTTGTAGATGCCACTTAACAAAAGCAGGTACTTCTCTGTAGAGGAGAGTCATTGCATCCTTATAAATGTGGGATGGAAATGGAGGGAAAGAGATTTTAAAAGAGATCTTTGTACAAAAGAGATTTGTAGTTGTGCTGTGTTACATTGCTATGAAAGAAAACAGTGTACTCTGTGCAGAAAAGAGGAATGCAGCCTGTGAGGTGTCTGGCCTGATCCTTTGGTTCTGCTTAGCCATTGCCAAGGCCCYGACCTTGGCTGTTGGAGTTTAAGGTCTGAGCACAGCACTGATGAGGAGAGAGACAGAGGAAGGGAGTTCAGCCTTAGGAAATAAATCATGGAACCACAGAAAGGTTGGGTTTGGAAGGGACCTTAAAGATCATCTCCTTGCCACCCCTCTGCCATGGGCAGGGACCCCTTGCCCTAGATCAGGTTACTCAGAAGCCCCATCCAACCTGGCCTTGAACATTTCCAGGGGTGTGGGGAATCCACAACTGCTGCAAACAAAGTGACACTTCTGTCTTTGGCAAAAAATAAGGACTAGTGCTTCAGCCCTGAAGCAAAGAACATACCTGTGGAGCATTTMAACATTTCCTAATGAAAAGCAGTTAAACATTAGTTTCAGTGGCGGATAGTTTCCATTAGTTTCAACTAGGGGTAGTGTGCWGTCTCCATCTTTGAAGTTCTGTAACTACAGTAATCAGTTCCCAATGTATCAGATAAATAACAGTGGACAGTTCCTTCATTTTATTTTAAGAAAGATAATGTTCAAGAGAAACACCCCACAGAAGTAGTGAAACCTTATTTCTGCTTCTCTCAAGTTTAAGAGTTGCTCTTGATGTTTCTTGTAGGTTGCTTCAAACTCAAAATATTCTGTGATTTTGTGCTGGATATTGTATGTTCATTCTGAAATAGAAATTTTCAAGCAGGAATCTTTGGAATATTTTGGCCAACTGGAGTATATGACATCCCAAAGGAAACTGCAAAATAATATTTCTGCATAAAGGTTRAATCTCTTCAAATTTTAGTCACTTAGATTTTCATCTCAGAAAAATGCATTTGGCAAAGCATTAATACCAGTTCCTGTTCATAAAACAGAATATTTTAAAAGGCCACTATGTACTTGTTTTATTGCCACAGCTTCTAAAACAGAATTCTCCCATGAAACAAAAATGTGTCCCTAAAGAAAAAGCCAGCCATAAGTGCACTAACTTCAAGTCTCTTTTATTTACAGATCTTATTTCTGGAAATTATTTCTTATCAATTGAATGCAAATTTTCCTAGACATAATTGTGTCACTTAAAGAACAATGGATTAATCTTAAAATAAAATTCTAATATGTCCATATTTAATAGAAAGCAGTCAGAGGTTTTGTCCTGCTAAGCCAATTTAATTTCCTATTTTTAGTGTATTTGCATGAGTAAAGCAGCAGATCTTCCTTCTAGTTAGCATGCAGTGTTYGCATCATTCTTCTGAAGAGGCTTAAAGAACTTTGACTTTTATAACAATATAAGTCCCTATCAATGAGATGTTGTAATTTCTTCCATAAAAGGACTCCTTTGCATAATCACTTATCATCAGAGAARCTTCTGGGTTGTGAAAACATGCTCAACCAAATTCTGAAAAGGTTCATTCAGAAGGCAGGTCATAGGGCATCAGGCATTAAATGAAAATATTTTGTTAATTATCTTTATTAGGCTTAAAAAAACATGATCAGAGAAATACAAACAGACTGAAATTGGGTATGTTAGTTTTAAAGCAGAATAAAAATAACCAGAGGAGAAGAGGGAAAAAAAAGTTTTGTCAGACCTTTTTGTTGTGGTGGTCCTTCATTGTTTTGTTTGAAAGATGTTTGGGTTTTTTTAGGTTGTTTTTTTCCCCCTGCTTTGTCCTATGTTGTCCTGTCATAATTAATTAACCTAGTGAAATTGCTTCATTGCATGTATTATTAACCCTTCCTATGTTCATTCTCTCCTGACTTAAAAGAATAATCCATTAGAATTTAACCCTGATGGCTTGAAGAAGGCTGCTGTTCAGAAAGCCCTGAAGGTAACATTAATACAGTTGTCCATTTAAGGTCACAAAAGTACTTGGAAATGCACGAATGCCTGCAACACTCCTTCCAGCCCTGGATGGGATTTCTAGTGCCACATTSATATTTAGTGTAATTCTGCTTCACTTGGATTTGATTTCAAGAAGGCACAGTCAAGATATTGTTAAAGCACTGTGGTAATTTAACTCTAGATCAGATKAGTGGAGGACAGGCTGCTTGAGARGACTGGGGCAAAGTGCTGAGAGCTYATTTGTAGTGGTAACTAAAGAATGAAGCTGACATGAAAGCTAAGCCATCTTTTACATGCTCAGTGAKAACTTACCAYTCAACTCTGAGTGAYTGGTTTGGAATAATCTTGTTCCTGCCAAATGTTTTTAGAAGTTTTTACATCTTTTATRTGACTGCTAAAGAAATTTAGGCCAGCTTTTTGGTAGGCAAAATTGGAAAGGGCTGAGCCACAGGCTCAGCTGGCGGAACTTGAACAAGGACAGACTTTACCAGGCTATCAACAACGAGTCTGTCAGTACCTGGTGTTAGAGGTGCATTGTATGTGTGTGTGCACATTGCTACCTGCCTAATTCCAATTAAAATTATTCCTTTTTACAAATCACCATAAGTGACAGGGTCTTTTTGTCAGCTCCTGTAATTTCATCATTTGATGAACAAAGTTTCAGGCACCATTTTGTGGAGAAAAAAAAAATGAAGAGAAGATAATGTCACSTACCATTTTCAAACACCATCAGTTGCAGTGTAATATGGCTTGCTTTCTGTTCTGTAAACCTTTGTATTYGGTTTCATTTGAGAGCTAAATATTTTTTTATTAGAAATCATAAAAAAAGGCATCATTCATCCAAGAAAGGAGTGCTTTCTCAACAGCTTTATTTCTAAAGGAAAGGATGGTWCTCAACAGTAAAGTTGAGAATTACTAGTGGAAGTATGATGTCTGAAATGTAAGTTCAGATCAAAAAATATACCTACAGTCATGCATTTTCTTAATCTAAAAATATAAAATATTTGAATCACTTGGTTGTAATTGTGACCTTACATGCATTAAGAAGATTTTTAACTAACTTTCTGTTGTTATACCTGATTTTCCTACAGGGTAGAACTCCAAGTAACCATGTATCCTACATTTTCTAGGCTTTTTAAACTGCATTAACACCCACTTGAGATGATTAACTTTCATGTCTAAATTTTCTTTCTRAGTTGAATTTTTGTTAGATTAAATTGAAATTCTTGAAAGAAACATATAGTTGGAATGTTCCTTTGCATATATAATTTGTTTCTAAACTGATGTTTGTTTTCACAGTTTGATGTAATGCTATACAGCTGGTGAGCAAGGCTCAGATATGGCAGATGGTTGAKTCTCTAATAAAGAGTATTTGGTAAACTGTAGAAATATCCCTCACATACATTATAGTGCATATTYTTTCTGCCCAAATTGAAAAGTAGGGAACATCAGTGTTGGATACCACATCCAATGTAATAGTTCTACAGCACTGTGTATAAAGTTCCTGAGTTTGTGCTTTCTTCATATCTCCCATCTGCATGCAATACTCATTTTGCAGTTTTAACTATGCTTCATTAGCTTTGGGGATTGTAATGCTCATTAAAAGATAAGAATTTGCATCTTACCAGTTTCATTKAAAGAAAATGGAAATGAGTCTAAAACTCCTGCTTATGAGTAGCATTTTGCTTCAGCATATTGAGGCAGTTGGGTGCCTTGGTGTTGATGTGTTCACCAGCTCCTCACCAGTCTGCCATTCCAGCCGGCTGAATAAAATCCTGAGAGTGACAGAGAAGCATGTACAGAATGCMTATGATAGAATGCATATGATTCGAATTTTTAAGATGCAAACATTAAGTTTCAGAGGGGAGAGGTTTTGCTTTATTCTGAAGGCAAAGTTTTTGCTTTTTCTTTACCAGTCAGGAAAGAAAATAAACAGCAATCCCAACCCGCTTGTTCTGCTATCAGTTGGACACAAGGCCCAGGAAAGTAAGGTGAGTTCCTGCTCYTTAGACTTGGCTCTGTCTTCACATACTTGGTTGGTCTGTGAGCTTGGCATTTGGCTGCCAAACCATGGAGCATGTACACAACATTAAGCTGCCACAAGAACTGAAATTGGCAGCCAAAGTTTACAACCCATGACCTAAAACCACCTTATCAACTAAACCATGGCACCAAGAGCCACATCCAGTCTTTTCTTAAACACCTCCAGGGACTGTGGCTCCACCACCTCCCTGGGCAGCACATTCCAGTGCCCAGTCACTATTCCTGTGAAGAATTCTTTTCTAATGTCTGGCCTAAACTTGCCCTGGTGCAGTTTAAGACTTGTCCTGTCACTTGTTGCCTGGGAGAAGAGGCTGACCCCCACCTGGCTGCAGCCTCCTGTCAGGCAGCCTCCTGTCAGGGAGTTGTAGAGACCAAAAAAGTTCCCCCTGAACCTCCTGGAGACTGAACAGCCCCAGCTCCCTCAGCTGTTCCTCATCACACTTGTTTTCACTACCTGCATAGTACTGGAAAAATTCAAACCAGTTTTCACAAGATCCTTCCTGAGCCTTGTTGCCTTTCCTGCACACCCCAAATAAAATGCCAATGAAATGAAAAATGTGCTCATCTCTTGACAGCCCCTCTAGGACACAGACTGTTTTATAATTTGTGTACTTCCTTTTTKCTTAACTCCAGATTAGATACAAGACTAATGAACCAGTATGGGAGGAAAACTTTACTTTCTTTGTACACAATCCCAAAAGACAAGATCTGGAAGTTGAGGTATGTGTCTCCCTCTCTTTAGATACCTTTCTTTTCAAAGATGTTGCAGCAGTAACATTSACACATTAAAGGCTGTTATGAGACTGAATATAATGTGAACACCATTAAAATTATACTTAAAGTATTTTGTTTTAAACCAGGCAATAAAATGTTTATTTCCATTTAGTACTAAAAGGAAGAAAGACTATAACCAGGCACTCACATGAATTACATAGTTAATGATTGTCTTTCCTAATTAAAAAAAAAACAAACCCAAAAGTAAATTTGGTATACCAGTTTGGAAGTAAAAATCTTTCTTCTCTCATACCAAGGAACTATTTACCCAAATACTGCATCCCTTTACACTGTTGACATGTCCGTTACATATTTCTAAGAGACTGGAGTGTAAATGAGGACTGTCTTAGTCACTCTTCCTCTCATAGCTGTGAGAATTCATTTTCACACAGACAGTTTGGAAACTATGTAGTTATTTTGATCAAGAGTCTGGTAGATGTAGATGTGGGGGTTTCTGTCTTAATTTTCCTCTAGAAGGTAACGTTGAAGAAATGAGGCATTGAGTGTGTTTTTACCTCCTTCAGTGTAAAGTAATCTTAAAATCAGGGAAATGTGGTTTAAGAACAAACTACTCGCAAAATTGTTTGTATTTTTTGTTTTTTAAATAAAAATGTAATTTCCTCCTTTGAATTCTTACAAAGGAGATGATACAAAGTGACTTAACTTGTGTGTTCCTTCAGGTGAGGGATGAACAGCACCAGTGCTCTTTGGGGAACTTCAAGCTGCCTCTAAGCCAGCTGCTGGAGAGTGAGGATTTAACTATGCACCAGCGGTTCCAGCTGAGCAACTCTGGTCCCAACAGCACTATCAACATGAAGATTGCTCTCAGGGTACTCTAAAACCTTTCCCATTGTGACTTTCTGAAAGCATCTTTAGGGCTGTGGTCTCTCCTGGTCTGCCAGCTTTCCAAGAAGCCAGAACATTTCCTTTGATGTCACCTGCCAAGTGTTCTTGGTTGTGCAGAACTATCACTACACAGAAATAGCCTCTAATTTAGATTCCATCTGAAAACTGTACAGTGCTCAAAATGAAACAATAATCACCTGCATTAATTGAAACCAAGGTCCCCTGTGGTTTTAGGTTTGGAAATCATGTTTAGAATCTCAATTCCTTCAAATCTGTTTTGAACCCAGTGGGCTACAGATCAGTGAAATTGCCTTTATCTAGAAATAGAACTGAGTTTTTGATGGTTTTTAAGAATGAAGTGTGTAAGGAAAGGAAGTACCTGCATAGTACTGGAAAAATTCAAACCAGTTTTCAATCATACTGGAATTTTGAAACAAAACTTGCATACCTGAAAGCTGGTTTGTCTTTTTTCCCCGCCTAAATTACTTGTTTTAACTAGGAATTATATCTCTTTGCAAACACTGTCAAACTTCTGTTATTTTTCTTATATTTCCCCCTCAAACCACGACATTTTCTGAAGCACTTTGTTGCTTACATGTCATTAATAAATTAAAGCAACCTATAAAAGAGAAAGTAAGGACAATTAATGAGAAAAAATTGTGATGTAGAAGAAAAAAATTACAGACTATCTTTCCAGATGGCCAGAGCTGCAGAGTAAATAGCACTTACACCAGAATGCTTAGCATATGGGAAGGGAATAATGGGGAGAATAATTCTTAATGAATGGAGAATTTCACATTGGTTTATAGTTACTGCAGTTGCCATGAAGAAGGTGGAGATTTGTTTTGCCATGCAAAGCATTTCATATTGTAGAGTTAGTAAGTGTAAATGGKTTTGGTTCTGCTTTGGTGTCTTAAATTTGCAACTTGTGACCCACCAGTACTCTTGTAGAAACAAATTTATTCCTGTTTATTATACTGCAAAATAGTAATATTATGTGTATTTTCCTGTGCCTAGGTCCTTTCTCTTGAAAAGCAGGCAAGATCTCCAGATCATCAACACTCAGCCCAAGTAAAAAGGCCATCTATTTCCAAAGACGGCAGAAAATCATCCTTTAAGCCTCAGGTTCCCGTCTCTCCAACACCTGACCCACACAAGCCCGTTCCGGCATCCCCAGTGACTGAGAGTGACAAAAAGACTGACGCGGCTGACCAGAGTCAGGCTGCCAACGCCAGCCCGCAGTGGCCCACGGAGCTGAGCCGCAGCTCCTGCAGCCTGCAGGGCTCYGCCCTGCCCGGCTCCCCCAGCCGCCTGTCGGTGAAGGAGCCCACGCCCAGCATCGCCTCCGACRTCTCGCTGCCCATCGCCACGCAGGAGCTGCGCCAGCGCCTGCGCCAGCTGCAGAAGTACGGCTGCACTGCCCGGGTGCACAGCTCAGCTGCCTCACACAGTGCCACACCTCACAAATGCTGTTTGCTGTGCAGTCACTCAGGGATTTGCTGCTTCTTCCTGGTATCTCAGACAGAAGCTGCAGTTAGAAGCTCCTTACCAGGGATTGTCTGCAAGATAAAGTCCCACTTCTTCTCATAGCTGCACTTTGTAGCTTCATGGCAGTAGTTGCCTGTTTTACCACTGAATCCATTAGCATTATTTAAGCCAATTAAGCTGGAAATAGTTGGTCTTTTTAAATAACTCAGAAGGATATTTGACAATAAAGCAAGCTAAGCAGGTAGTCAGCTACTGTGCAGTCACTGAAGATTGCTGCAGCCATACTTTCTTAAATTCTTGAATTTTTTTTTACTTGCCTCAGTGGGCAGCTGTACTTACCAAGTACAGACAGCTAAGCAACCATCCTGCTCTGAATAGGAGACTGGAAGCTATTCACTCCCTATTCATGGATCTTCTCTGTGAATCTAAGCAGAAAAATTTTATTTTTTTATTTGCAAGGGATTGAACCARTTCATCTTTTTCTCTGTCAGAGTTCACAGAATCAGCTGAGTCCTAGAGGTTGGACAAGATCTCTGGTTGGTCATTCCTCTGCTCAGAGCAAATCCCTCTTCAAAGTTAGGTCAGGTTTCTTGGGCCTTGTCCAAACAAGTTTTGGTTATCTCCAGGGATAGAGATGCCATAAACCTGTTCAGCAACTCCAGTGCTTAACCACTCCACTGTTAAAATGTTCTTCCTTATTTCTATTGAAATTTATTTTCCTGCAGCTTCTCTATAGCCTCTTGTTTTTTACTGTGTATAGCTGTGAGGAGTCTGACTTGRTCTTCTCTGAAATGTCTGTTTTGAAGTAGTGGGAGGGCTGCAGTTGAGCCTGCTGTTGGCTCTCTCTTCAACTGGTACAAATACACCACCTGCTCATGTGCTCCACACCCCCATTTATCTTCATAGTCACATGCTAAGTTGTCTTGACTTTGTCAGCCTCTCTCCTGGTCCAAAACTGAGTTAGAGTTTGTTAATTGTGATAAAGATTGAAATACTACTCCTCATGTRATGCACAAATGTCATACTTTGTCATTTGGCAAGAGTGCTAAAGCTACAAGCAGTGAGATYCTTTATTGCAGCCCACATGTTTTTAGGTGCCCTGATTCTTATTTTTTTTTTTAATTTTAACTAAAAAAATACTGAAATGAAATCTTCTATTTTTTTTAAGTGAATGACATGGGAATTTTAATGGAGCAATCACTTTGTAGTAGGTATTCACAAAACAGGCACTCTCTTCCCTTGAAGATAAGATATCCTTCATGTGGCTGAGAAATGGCAGATATGGTACMTGCTGTCCTGTGTGATGTGGAAAACACTTGTAGTCAGTTCACACAAACTAAAATGAGCATTTCATGGAGATGAGGGAACTGCACATGTTGGCCATTCTGTAAAACACAAATTCTTAAGCATGGTGCTTGCTTTTTATTTAAGCATGACCTGTAAATGTAAATTTATTCCAATCTTATTTTCACAGTGATACAAATAGAATAGTAAAATGGTTGTGMTTATGCTGTGATTGGAGCTTTTATGACAGCAAGTGGATATAAATTATTACTATTTTAATCCCAAGAATATCTATATTTCTGTGATAAGAGAATTTAGAAAACAGTGAGCTGGTCTTCTAGTTGGCTTGTGGCCTTAGGTAAGAGTGGCCCATGGCTGAGGTTTTCATTTGCAGTTAGCACTGTTACTCTTTTCAATTTCCTTGATGCTGCTTTGATGTTTATTTTAGGGCAGGCAAATTCTTTACTCATAATGATTTTTGAAGTACTAAGGAGCAGCTGACCCCTACACTGACAASAGTAYCTGGCMTATTTGGAGAGCAGAGCTGTTGGCYAAGGAACTGAACTATGAGAATCTGCTGAGGATATGCTCACATGCTTACATATATTCTCTTGTGTCACACTGGTCTAGAGAAGTTAAATGGATAATACTTGATTTCTGGGAAAAGCGCTCAGTTAAGTCTTACTTCTAATGTGCATTTTAAATACTAAGCATAATGTTCTGCTTTTTCCTGCAGTGGAACAACTCTGGGGCAGTCTCCTTTAGGCCAGATTCAGCTAACAATTCGTCATAGTTCACAAAGAAACAAGCTGATTGTGGTGGTGCATTCCTGCAGGTGAGCACACAATACACCATTTCACATCTGGGCATATTTCTTTATAAAGTTTTTTGTATCCTGGCTTAAGTGGATTGATTAATCTTTGTTATTTTTAAAAGAACATATCATAAATACAGAAAGATACAGAGCTGTACTCAGAATCTGTAAAAACTTCGTGGAAAATTTTGCTGTGATTTTATATTTGTCTATTATAACTCTGTCAGATTTTAAATAAAAATGACATTTAGGTTTTTATCAGCAGTATCTGAAAGCTRTTTTGAAGAGACTGAATTTTTTATAGAATGACCAAAACACATGATTTCTAAAAAGCCATATCTAAACTTCAAATTGGAATTTATGAAACATATCTCATTCCCACCTCTGCTTTCTGATTACTGGTCATCTGACAAGTCACTCCACATCGTATTTTGTGCTTCATCTGCTAAATTAGGTGATGGTAGTGTAGACACTGATATTCAGTAATATCTCACTGATTTTCTGAGTGCTTTTCCTTGTTTTCCACTCCCACAGAAATCTGATCGCGTTCTCCGAAGAAGGCTCCGATCCCTACGTGCGGATGTATTTATTGCCTGATAAGAGACGGTCAGGAAGAAGAAAAACACATGTATCAAAGAAGACATTAAACCCAGTGTTTGATCAAATGTAGGTTCTAAACTCTGTGTAGTGGTTTTGTATCATGTAATTACAAAGCTGTCARATCAAGATTTCTGTGCTTACTGAAGGGTGAGCTGTTGGAAGTTCCTGGTTGTCACCATTAGGCTTGATCATACCTTTCTCTTCTGCTGTAACAGCTCTTCTATCCCATTCCCTGTTATCACAACAGCCCTTTTTGCTGTTAGCAGCCACTTCTGTCTYTCCTGCCTTCCTACACCAGTTCCCTGTCCCTTGTGCTGGTAGCTCAGCTGCAGGATTTGCTCTCCTGGCAGGTGGTGAGAACACRAGTGCCTTTAGCTGGCCAGTGCTGCTGATCTCCCTCCTGCCAGAAAGCTTTGCTGGCTGAGTGCCTGGCTGATGCTGCCAGCCAGTGCCTGTGCATGCTCACATGGCTCAGTCACTTCTCAGCATCCAGGGAGTCAGGAAATGTCTTTGTAGGTTACATCCTAGCCCATATGTTGGAAGTTGTACCAGCTTGTGCAGTATTATATTGCATAAAAATCCTTATCCTTGCACTCACCTTTTTGATAGTAGTTTCCCTCACATGTCTGCCCTTTWCTCTCCCACCCATCACTTTTCAATAAAGATCTTTCTCTTCAGACAGCAAATGAACTCAGGGAAGACACCACTGCAGCCCCTTCTGTCCAAGGCAAATCTGTAAATCATTAGTTAGAGGCTGCAGCARATTTTCTTGGTAGTGCAGCTCTMTCCTGTTCATTCCARGTAATAGATTGATTTCTCTGTGCCYTTCCAAGGAACAGGTACTGCAAAGCAATAAAGCTGTTTAAGAACTGTAGTGACAAATAGATGTAGGTTGTGGGATAACCTTGTCCTGACTTTGTCTAAGTTTCAGCTCTAGCAAAGAGCTATCTTTGACAGTTTTCTTCAGCCAGCCAGGAAAGAAAACGAGCTCTGGTTATCAAGTACCAAGGATCAGTAAGACTGACCAATCTTTCCCTTTTGGAAAACACCCATACTGAGCTGAGAATACAGTTGGATTCCACATTCTCTTTTTTCTAGAGTCGGTGCTTGACCTTTGCCTCCTTTTGTCTTATTCATGTGTTTGTTTTGTTTTACCAGTGGCCTCTAGAGGCCAAAGGTAACAGAAGTCTCAAACATTTGATGGGGATATTGATCACAGTTTTCAAGAAAAATTTTAGGCAAAACGTTGGGATTTTTTTTTTTCCATTTGTCTCAGACCCATTTTTTTTTAATTTGGGGAGGGAGATGGTTTGGTTTTGGTTTCAGTGGCTGTTTAGCTGTAGGAACTGAACTTGCACCTCTGGTCCAGAATTCCCTCTAGAGCATCTCTTTGCCTTTCAGGTTTGATTTCAGTGTTTCCCTGCCTGAAGTACAGAGAAGAACACTAGATGTAGCAGTGAAGAACAGTGGTGGATTCTTGTCCAAAGATAAAGGGCTGCTTGGCAAAGTAAGTTGACAAAAAGCAAATTCTGTTAATACAGCTTGTCATCATATAAAACAAAAACTCTCTTGACATATGAGTTAGTGTTAATTGAAGCACCTGATTCAGGTATGAAGCTTTCAAAACTTATGGTGCCTTAGATGTCAGGCTTCAGTAAGGGAGGGAACAAACTGCACAGCCAGACTTAGAAAGAGGAGGCAGTAATCTCTTCTAGAGAGTGGTAAATTCACAGTAACAAAAGAAATGTGCTTGTCAGACTTACTAATCATGCTGTCAGRGAAAGGAAAGAACCAGTAGAAACCAGGCAATATTTCAGAAAATGTTCAGACAGAACTGGAAAGACAAAGGAGTACTTAGGGAAACACACAAGTAATTAAATTCCCAGTTTGTGAAATCCATGGAAAGAGCTGCTGGAGACATTCCCARTGCCAACACCAGCTGTTGTGTTTGTAACTTCAGTGTTCTGTAGGCACACAGGAAATCACCCAATTTGCTACACACGTGATTTGGAGCATGAAAAAGGAACAGTAAATTCCTACACCCTCTCAAATGGCCATRTTTGAGCTCTGTGAAGAGGATGAGAGATACAGAATCATGGTCAGTTCATGGTGAACAGTGTCCTCAGTTTCCCTGGGAAGGCTGTTAGTAGGAACACATCTGCTGATGGCCACTGCCATGCTGTGATGTGTTCTGGGACTGTACCACTGAAGGGTGTGGATCTTAAGGTCAAAAACAGCACCTTGAAACTTTAGGCAGATGGCAGAGAGCTGTGATGACAAGGATGCARAATACATCRTTTACCAATGGCATTGCTTCCACTGTAGTTTACAGGATTGTCAGATTTGATCTTTAATAGAAATAGAGTGAAAGGCACATACAATGCATTGATTGATAATTTCACTTTCCACAGTTATTAATACCTCTGGCATCTGAAGAACTTGCTAAAGGCTGGACCCAGTGGTAAGTATAAAATCTCCTTTATTAATAATRATACTACATACTAACAACTACTGTGTTAACAACATGCTAAATGTAAATAAAATGCTTTGGTTTTTTCTTTTTCAGGTATGATTTGACAGAAGATGGTACAAGGCCACAAGGTGCAAGTTAGGCCCATGGACACCAGGAATTCCTCACACATCATTTTGCCAACATTTATATATTTTTAACGCGTTGTTTTCAGAGATGTACCAATATTATTTTTATAGCTTTACTGAGTTAGTTCTTAAGACACATCCCCAATAATTTTATAACACTTGGTCATTTTATGTAGACATAGCCTTCCTCATTGTTAAACTTTGTATTTTATTTTGCTAAACAGTTCTGTGTTACTGTAATGTGCAATAGTACAGTAAAGTAACTTTTTGTGTTTAAATTGATCTTTATGGCTGTACCTAYTAGAAAGTGAAAAGAACATGTTCTGCTGTTTTCCTGCCTTGTTTTATATCTCACCAAGGTATACTGTACCATGTAAATATATACTATTTTTTTATAATTCTTTCATGCTGGTTTGAATTCAGAAGAGAATTAGATAAAGGATATGCATATTTTCTTCTAAATGCATGTTAATTTCTTCAGATGAATCTCTTTTGTCTTTGCAGCACAATGGTCTTAATGGTGATACTCTGCAAAAAGAAACTGCAGAAAAACATTTTTACTTTATTGTGTTTCTGGCCCAGTGGGGCWAGCTTAAAATGTATAAAACATTAACATTTTAATATTTATATATAAATGTATTCTTGGGAAATCACGCTATAGAATATTATAAATAAAAATGAGAATTCTATAAATATTGTATAAATAGAGGATGAGGTCCACAAATCACTGTTTCTAAAACTGAGTTTTCATTTAATGGAGTAAACACAACAAACAGTACAGTTTTATTATACAGGTTCAGTTGGATTTTGTTATTTATTCCTGTACTCTGGAGTACAAGATGTGATCTTTTGAAGRTATGAGGACATGGATTTTTCTGCATTATAGAGATCTCTAACCACTTTAAACTGTCCTTACCACCATGATTCCCTGATTTAGAAGTAGACAAATCAGCTTTAAGTTAAGTTCATATAGCAGGCATATGTACAAGACATATGTTATTTGATTATACAGTACTGTGCTGAAATAGTATGTTWTGTGATACCTTCTGCAATCCTCAAAKGAACACCAGTAGGTAAGAAAGGGGGGRATTGAGAKGAAACTGTCTTTGACAATTGCTGCATTGCTCCTTAGTATGTTTGGTGCATGACCAAAATGCACTYCAGTGTTCCATGCAGGTTTCTGAGCAGYGCTTGCACTTCAGCAGTGCATGCAGGTTTCTGAGCAGTGCTGTTCTCCTGAAGCCCTGCTGTGGGCAGGAGGCAGCAGGGACCCCATCAGCACAAACTGATCCAGGCAGGCAGGATCTGAAGGGGGAGTATTAGCYCCAGCAGCTGAGCTCCTAACTCTAATTTTGTGAATTATGGGAATTTTTCTTTTTTTTGTATTCAGAACTGATTTTTCTTTTTTCTGGTGATTTTTTTTCAGACTGTTAGAAAAATGTGCATTAAGAATCCAAGAGAACAGCTTGGCTTTTGCAGAGCCAGTGTCCTCACACTTGGAGAAGTATGCAATTAGACAAAGTATATTATATAGCTAAGATTTTAGAACGATGCCTCAGCCAAGAAAGAATTTTAAAGCAGAATGATAAACTCCTGAAATTAGCTTTATTGTAAGACTACTGACAGAACCTTAACTCTAGGTGTAGAATTTGCCTACATTACTAGATGTACCAAAGTGCCTACCATAGATGTAGCTTTTTGTCTTTTTCAAGTCTCARACTTTGTCTAAATTCAATTTGACATGAACATCTGTTATGGATCTGTGTGACCTGCACTATACACCTCTATAGAGTGATGGCCTTCTCATTGCCACGTTTTMTACAAGACAATTTTCTCAAACCATCTTCCATTGTAAATTGTACTGTAACTGCTGTTACTGGGCTGGGCAATAGAGATTCTTTGTAAGAAACATTTCCATTTGAAGGCTTCACTGTATATTGGAATGTATGAGTAGATATATACTCACTCATCTATTYRTATAAAATATATTATGAAATACATMTTTTCTTTGCTAGTTCTCCATTAAGATATTAAGAATGGAAAGACAGAGGATTGTTCTTAATGCAATGAAAATGCAGAAACCAAATGCTAATCTGAATAAATRAGGTCTAAGAGTAGCAGTTCATCATTGTCTTTTGCCTTGGTTCAGTCTGAGGTGGAAGGATTTTTGTTCTAGATCTTGGCCAGTGACTGCACAGAGTTTCATCTGCAGCCAACAAAGAGGGTGTGAAACTCATTCAGTGCTTCAAGTCTTAAGTCTGGGGCCAGAAAACTGCACTTGAACAAAAAAAAAAAAATCTGTCTTTTAAAGTTTCAAGGTGGAAAATAATGCCATGTTCAGGGAGATATGAAAGGATAGCACAAAGTGAGTAAYTGAATAAAGAATATATGGCAGGTTTTCAAAATAGCTCACTACCTAAAACTAGGGATTGGTTCTTAGAGATCCCATTTTCCMTTTAGGAATCTGAAATGAAGAGACTGAAATGTCATTGCAATTCAGCAACTAGAATTCCCATAGTCTGTAATCAGTTCTGGATGCCAGATCTTCAGAGAACAGTCTCCTGGAGTGAATTTGGATCAGACTGTGAGTGCCTAGATGAGATAGGTTCTTTGGATAGTGGATGCAACTTTTGTATTACCAAATTCCAGCTGTTCCATTTTATATGGAAGTAGGAAGGACAATTTTGCCTCTGGGCAAAAATTGCACCTCATTATCAAGTCATTTATTCAATATCAACTGACAGCTTTTCATGTAGTTCTTGTTTATCCTGTGCCTTAAAATATGAACATATGAAGATGTTTAAGAAATGGTTAAAAATAAGCTTTGYTACCTGTATGTACCAACACATGTTCTGTACTATTGAAACTGTTTTTAGAATTACTCTGCTTCACTGACAAGAAAACCAGCTTTCTTAACTATAGCAGTGTATAACTCGAACTCAAATCAGCATGCATATCACTTGAAGGTGGACTAAAAGAGTTTTAATTTTCTGTCTTGAATCCTTTATCAGAGATGCAGCAAATGGTGAGAGTTAAAATGAGAACAAAGGGTAATCAATTTTGTACAGATTGCCTTTTTTTGCTCATGTAATTCTACATTATGATGCATGTATTTATTCAATAAATGGTTCGTATGGAAGTTGGTGCATTGCTTCCCTCTACACACACACCCCTCTCTCCTCTTGCATATCCCTGTTCTAACTGGTAATACACTGAAGGGCGTTTTTAAACTAGCCTTGTATCTTCTGTAACCTAGGGAGCCTTGCTGTAAGCTCTGTAGGYAGATTTTTGGGTCTTACAAGAGAGAAAGTGCAGTGAGAAGTACAGGATATTTCATGGGATTTCTGTGCTTGTTCTAGAACAGTCACACATAAGWATYAGCAGGTTCTTCATTCAACTTGTTYTCTTAAATACATCAATTGAACAAACTATCATAATTCTAGCACTTACTAATTAGTTGTCATTAATTCTGCTTTCTAAAGGACCTAGAACTGTATTTAATTGCCTTAGATTTGTAATCWGGTGATTTCTACCTGTGGCATTCTTTCCTGTTCTTTCATTTGCTTGGTAAGGCAAATATTGATGGACAATATAATGATGTACTGCATAAATAAGAAAAGGGGTGTTATATCCTCTGTCCATTCCAGAAAAACTGCCACAGGAATTATGCTCTTTGCATTAAACATTAATTCATAATTAGTTATAATTCTGTAATTAATTACGATACCTCTTCCCATAAACAGCTACAGCTTGTCTAAATTCATACTACTCAGTTTCCATCAGCCATAAATAAAAGCTGCAAAACTTCATCAACCAGTCACAATCCCAGAAAGGGCCCACTGGATAATCTTTAATGCTAATAACTATAACATTATACTCCATTTTGGTTTGGTTTTTTTTTTTTTCCTTAGAGGAGATGCATCCCTTTTTTAGCAGAATAAAAAGTCCGCTAATGAATGGGAAGGCAGCTGAAGCCAAGGASAAGCTTGGCTGTCTCCACAGCTCCCTCATGGCAAGGTGGTTGTGGATTGCTCACTCCCTGGCAGTGCCAGTACYGATCTGGTGTCGGCATTTTTCTCACTTGGGTCAAGATCAGCCCTTCCATTCCTGCAGGTGGTACCTGGATCAGCACTGCCTGTGTATTCACAGATCTTACTGGGGAGCAGAAATAACTGTGCAAGACACTCCTGCAGATGGCTTAATTTATTAATTTGATGGGCTCACCCCAGCCTAGGATTCTTCTTCATATTTGCTGTACTGTTAAAACAGGTTTGGGCTTTGAGTTCATCCAGTCTCCACCTAGGAGCAGTTTGCCAGTGAAGTTAYCAATGTGGCTGTTTTCAGTATTTTCTCAGCTAGGAGCTGAATACAAAATTTATTTTCTATAAAGTACCTCTTCTAATAAAATTAATTGTTTGTATTCTGCCCCAAACAAACTCTGTTGGATGGTACCTTTGGTTGGAAAGAACCCAAACTTGCAGATTGTCCCGGACCCATTTGTGGTTGTAGCTGGCTGCTGAAGCAGTCAGGTTATTTACTCCCAAATAGTGTTTTTTTTATTCTAGTGTCCAGCTGTTGAATGCTTTCCTACTGATTTCTAAAGCAGTCAGGCTCTCAACAATATTCTCAGGCACCTTCTGAAATATGTTTTATGAGAAATGCAAAAATCCACTTGTGTTTCTTTCAGTGTTATGCAGTAAATTCGGYTGCCAGAGTAGATGGCAGCTCTGGGAGGGAAGTTCTTTAATCTGTATTCATGTGACAGAGGTGATATTCTCTGTTCTCACTGTCTGCAGGGAATATTGCTTCCCAGTCATCCACAGTGGAATCCAATTTGAGCAGGCTCCTGCATCTCTGTTTCCTCAGACACCACCAAAGTGAAGCCAACCTGTCTTTCATGTTAGTCTTTGAGTCCTCAGTAGCTCTAAAATTTATAGCAAGGGAATTAAGGCCTAATAATGATAATTTTTCCCTTAAAGATCCATACAGAAACATGTCCAAGGACAGCCCAAAGCYAGGCAAGATTCCAGCCTTTCAGAGCAGGCAGTGGAAGGGCTGGTTCCAGCCCAGGGTTTGTGGCATGGATTCACATGGGCTGTTCCTGCAGGATTTGGGAACCCAACCCTCAGAGCTGGGCACCAAGCACCTCAGGCTCCATGCAGGAAATGGCAGAAGAAAGTTGTGATGTCCCTGCACCCAGCTGTGCCCTCTGAATTCACTCAGCTCTGTGGTAAGAATCTAATTAATGACTAGTTTTATTAATTACTTAAGCGAAGCAGCTCCTTTCTGCAGGATGTTGCACTAAATGACCTGGTGAGATCCCTTCCAACCTCAGTTCTATGGCTCTCAAGTATATTTTTTGAACATTCAGGTAAGCTCAGTCAGTGTGCTGGAGCTCTGTGCACTCCTGGCCTGTGCTGTGCATCTTCCTGGGCATTGTTGTTCCTGAGCCCAGGCTCTCAGGGATGGGCATGGARCTACTCCAGCTGGGCAGAAAGGAGTCACACAGCTGGGAGCTGCAAGCTTTGCTAAGTCAGGATGCTAAAATTTGATAGGAAATAAAAATACATTAATCTGTACACAGAACTTGAGTTGTAAATAATGATAGCAAAATGGTGATTGTAGGCACTGAATGAAGGTCAGTAATTTTACTCAAYAACTGGGACAAGATCCCTAAACCCAGAAAGGGTGCATACATTTAACAGAGGCTGTTTCCAACATGAAATTTCCAACATGTTTTTTTGTTCTTTTGTTCTAGTTGAATTTGCAAACTAGTGTGTTATGCTACAAACTCTGAAAGCCTGACAASTAGAGCTTACTAAGCATGTCACAATGATTCATAATTTAATACAGAATATTTTGCAAGACAGTTTCATGCAGACTTCCCATGGCAGAAATACTACAACTGATAGGCTGAAACCCCTGACCTATTTTGCATGATTGTTGTTGCTATCTCTTGGGTTGAAGTTACTGTKTTGCAATGTTTTCCACCTACAATTTATATGAAAGTTGATCTAGTTTTGCATGAATCATGAAATTCTCTGAGCTCAAGTAACTATGACAGCCACTGAATGGGGCYTCTGTTGTAACTTCCAGTTCAGAGTCCCACTGGATACATTTGATGAATTGACAACAGCACCCAAACAAAGGACTTGGATTGTCTCCAGACCTGTCATTTATCCAGGTGATGACAATTAAATAAAAGAGTGAAAATGGGTTAATGGAAATGGATATTTATGACTCATGAATGGTATTGGTAGCAATGCTTGTTCTTTGTTTTATTTGAAAAATCATTAATTAATTTGCGTGTAAAATAAATTGGAATCAAAAGTTTAAAGTACTAAGATTAGCTTTCAATCTTAGTTCCATTCAGGCAGCTTTGTTCTATGCCACATTTTTAAATTTAATATGCTTTTTCAGGTTCAGATTGAGACATAAAAATGCTTTATTTCAAATTTTTTTTAATACAACATTTTAGTSTGGCTTATCTTTTTCACACTGAGACCTTAAAGTTTCTCCATGTACAGTCATCAGTGCCCGGTGTTGATTTCTGAAGGTACTGTTCCATTCCACTAGATGGTAGTGCAGACCCTCGTCTCAGAATCCTTTATTGCTGCCTGTGCACTTGGCTTCTTGTGCAGTAAGAAGTGGTCTGGATGAGAGGCGTGTTTGGGAGTGCAGTCTCAAGTCACTCTGGCTTAAAAGCAGTGAACAACAGGTATGGTCCTCACCATGCTCTGCTCTCCCCTGTTCCTCTGAGATCCCAACAGAAYTGAGTTTCATAATGGGGGATTGCATTTGCCAAAATGGTTTTGTAGAGATATTTAGCCATGAGGCACAGGGAAATTTTAAAAATGCTCCATCATGTGAGGAAACGTGAAACTTCTGCAGAGGATGAAGTTCTCAGTTCACCAGAAATTCTGCATGCTTCTGTCAGCAATTCACCATAGGTGTTTCATGCCTTAGATACCAAATTAGATTTGATTCTAGAACTCCCTCGAGTTGCTGACACAACTTTAATGAGATTAARTGCAAAAAGTTGAAATTAATCAGAAGCAGGAAGAAGTGAAATTACAGTTTAGGACATGGAAAATAGCCTTGACCAGCACATTTGAAACATCACTATGCTTTCAGTATTTGTTGTTGATTCAAGCATGTGGCTAGAAACTCRGGAGAGCTAACAATGAAATCCATCATAGAGCAGAACTATAAACACAGGGGTAAAGGGAAGACAGGTAAAGTTCTACTAGAAAAAATAACAATCAATTTTCCTTTGTTTAAGGACATGATCAGAAAGTTTGTTAAAACACAGGTCTTGTGATGATAAAACTGYTTGATGAACAGGAATAAAGACAAGTATGTCTAAACAGAGTGGGTGTGGAAGCCCTCAGGAGTGCCTGGCTGCACATTCCCCCCCAGGCTGATGTTACACTGTCAGTTCTGCAGGAAGGCTGCAGGACATGCAGCCTGTAAAAATCCCAATGAGCTTTGGTCAGGTCCTGGTCTGTATGAAGGACATGGGGGGAACGCCCTTGCTGACAAAGCCAACACACATGTGAGAGRCAAGTGAATGCTGGTGCAATGTCCAAGCAATGTAAAGCAGTTTGCTGTGTGTTTGTGTGTGTTTCCATATGTATCAACTAATATGGATGAGCAAATCATGTCCATTCTGGTTATTTGTACAGCATTTTCATGTTTTGTACTAGACAGATGGAGCAGAGATGGTGTCATATCTAAATGATGCATGTCTATCACAATGAAACCTCTAAGAACACGTGTAAAATTATTAATAACAGTGATTTTGTACCTTTGAAGCAATTTTTCTCATGAAGACTAAAACAGAATGAGAGCTGCAAGGAGACAGGACACTTATAAAGCAGTAAATCTCTATTTAATAGGGTTAAAGTAATATAGACATGGCATTTATAATTGGAGAGTTTGTATCTGAAACAAATTAACTGACAAACTAGTATTATAAATTTACTGAATGACACATAATATTCTGAAAGATGGCAATGACTTTATACTGGAAAAATGTTTGCTGTAGTTGTAATGAAAAATTACACTCCCTTTTTTTACAGTGGGATGGATTCAGCTATGCAAATACTGTTATTGTAATTTCTTTTTGTGAGCATCTTAAAACATTTCAGAAATCTTTCCATTTTCATGGTACTAACAGTGAACAGAGAAAAATTACAGTGACTTGTAACACTGCTTACAAGGAACGAGTGAAAACAGTAAGGGCATAATAATACAGCAAATAATAATTATAGGACCATGGAAGRGTTTGGGTTGGAAGAGACCCTAAATATCAGCTATTTCCAACACCCCTGCCATGGGCAGGATCCCCTTCCACTAGACCAGGCTGCTCAAAGCCCCAGCCAACCTCACCTTGAACTTCCATGGATGGGAAGTTCACWGCTTCTCTGGTCCACCTGTGCCAGTGCCTCACCACCCTCTCAATAAAGAATTTCTTCCCAGTATTTAATCTAAACCTGCCCTCTGTCAGTTTAAAGTCGTTCCCCCTTGTCCTGTCTCTCCATGCTCTTACAAAAATACCCTCTCCTTGCTTGTAAACCCTTTAGGCACTGAAAGGAGCTCTAAAATTTCTCCAGAGCCTTCAATTCTCCAGGCTGGACACCCCCAGCTCTCTCAGCCTCTCTCCATGGGAGAGGTGCTCGAGCCCTCTTCACGATACAACAACGAAGTATTTTGTCATAAAGCCGGGTAACAAAGCAAAGCAAATGCTGCTGCTGTGTTTCCCAGCTGACGCGGGGCTGGGTGTGATCCGTGCAGCCGCCGGCAGTGGCGGGGAGCCCCCGCGGGGCGGCAGCTCAGCACCTCGGCAGCGCCGGCAGCGCCTCCAGGGAGTGGCACCACGAGCAGCCTTTGCATTCCCTCTGCGCATTTTATTGCCTTATTTTCGTGTGACTTAACGAGGATAATATTTTTTTTTCCTTCTGCAGTGATTTTTTTTTTCACTTAATCTCTTAAACTCTAAAATTGATTCATGTTAATATTAATAATTTAAGGGAAATAAGCCTTTTCACGGTCTAATCACACCAGCACTGGGAAGTGACAGTTGCCTCTGAATAAAGGATGGCATGATTGGCAGGATTACCTTCAGGCAAGGGGAGATCTGGAGAAGTGGAAGAGTGTGAAACTTCATCTCTCTCCCATGCTGTTCGGATTATTTATCAAAGTATGTGAAGATCAAAAAAAAAAATCAAGGGAAATGCATGCATGTAAATTATTAACAGCCTGCCTCAGAGGATGAGCAGATTTTGTTCATACGGTATTAACTATAACAAATTTTATWACATATTCAAAGAAAAAGAAATAGGAGTTGCAACTCCATCATGGTAGTAGATAACACGTGAAATAATCTCATAAGAAACTATTACCTACAAAATAACATTGTAAATATATGAAAAAATTGTCAAGAAAGCGTCTGACGTTCAGGGAACTGCTTGTTTATTTTTTATTGATATTGTTGTCTCTCAGAGGCTGAAAGGGAATGCTTGCTCTAGCCCAAACAACAATATTCTGGTGTGAGCCATCTGTAACCCAGATCTCTAATGCAGGCCACCACCAGGAATAAAGACTGGCTCATGAAGCAGCAGCACAAAAGCAAATCTTTATTTGCTGTTGCTCAGCAACCATGTGCAAAAGGCCCATTTTTCATTTTTGCTGTAACTTGACAGGAAAATGATAATAAATATTAGATTATTATCACAGGGTATAGATTATTTTGAACAGATGAACAGATATGTCAAGGAGAGGCATGTAATTTGGTACTCTTGAAAGGGAGAATATTAGAGAAACTGAAAATAGAGTTGCAGGTTTATTACTGGCTTGCAGTTCATGCACAGTTCTTGAAAAACCCTAGAAAACATAATTCTGCCTCTCTGGTTTCTCTGTGTGGGCCTTTAAAATGAATCACTTGGTGTTATTCAGCCTGTTGTTATCTGTGTCAACTTCTAGTTTCAATACTGTGGAAAAAAATCATTCTGTGGTTGCTATGCAACAGAAATTAAAAGCTAAAATATGTTTTAGTTTGTTTGCTAAATGGAKACATGCCCAACTAAATAAACAGTAACCAGGTGACTACTGTAGCATCTCATTAAAACACTAATCAAGGTATTAATAAATATTCAGTCTACATGAGTCATGATAAATAATCCAATAAAAAAAATCCATCAGTTTGCATCTAAAATGGCAGATTTTTAATATATGCAGAAAAAAATTTAATATAGGCAGAGATTATTAGCACAATGTATAAATGTAAGGTGTTATACTTCTTTGTTTTTACAATTTTACAGGCATGCTCATGCAACTTACTCCAAGCAAACTGTTTCACAGGTTCCTTGCACTTAGCTGAATACCTAACTTGGGAAATAAAGTCAGGTCCACAKGACCTGAAATAAGGCAGATTCTTAGATCAAATAAATGTGGAAGAAAATGTGAAAAATCTTAGTTTTTAATATAAACTAAAACTGTGAAAGGCAGGGTCACTAAGGAAGAATCTATGTTTAAAATTAAAACARCAGAAGATGTAAATGCTACTTTTAAATGAGTGGGTTTTTACATTTAATACTAAATAAAATCTGAATTTCATAATTTTTTTTTTAAATTACAATCCTGGAAAGTCCAAYCAGATGAGAGAACTTGTGTAGAAGTTGTAGTTGGTTTTCTGTTTGTTTGCACAGTAAAGCAGCACATGCTGTACTGCTTCTGCAGACTGAAAATTACTTCAGTTATGCACCACTCTCTCCTGAACAGCCAACACTGAGAAATGCTACTGAAAATGCCAAATGGAAAGATATAAATTTAGCCCTTAACAAGACACTTGAACTGGTTTAGGTTTGCAGAAGAGCTCAAACAAATGGAATGGGGAGTAYTACAGAATTCAAGATCTGACTCTAKTTCCAAACACTGCAAAGAAGAAACGGAAGATATAATTTCCTGCTATATTAAAAAAAAAATCCTTAATTATCGAACTCTGAATATCATCTGGCTTACATAGTTTCCTGTACATTCTGGCATTTAAGCTGTTTAACTCTTGATTGCTTTGGATGAAGAGTGCAAAGTACCCATATTGTTCACCAGGACTGTTGAGTAAAAGCGTAACTGTCAGCAACAATAACATTACTGGAGAAAAAAAGCCACCAGTGAAATCAAGTGCGTGGTGTTTTTGTAAAAGCAGTTACGTCCACGTTACCAGAGATCCATGGAAGGAATACTATTTCTTAAGCATGAACATGAATTTAACTGAGCATGTCTTACCCCCACTTGGAAACACTGACACTTTGCAGGTCGGTACGGAAAGGGAACAGTGAGCGCSGTGTGTTTGGCAGCTGCCTCTGGGTAACTGATGGGAAGTTCCCCCGGGACAAGCCGTGTCTCCAGCCAGCCTGTGTGAGAAAGCAACGGAGGCAGGTGCCTTCCAGCGCGGCCGAAGCTGCCGGGAGCAGCGCAGCCCCACTGCCCGCAGGGCGCTGCCGGCGCCGGGCCCGGCGCTGCGGGTTCAGGCGCTGCCCGGAGCTGCTCAGCGATGGAGCCAGGGAAGGGGCTGGGGCACAAATCCTACAAGCAGCGGCTGGGGAAGCGGAGGGGAGAGCTCAGCCTGGAGGAAGCTCAGGAGGGACCTTATCGCTCCCTACGGCTTCCTGAAAGAGGATGTAGCCAGGTGAGGGTCGGGCTCTTCTCCCTAGTAGCCAGCGACAGGACAACAGGACACAGCTTCAAGCTGCGCCAGAGGACGTTCAGGTGAAACATTAGGAGGAATTCTTCACAGAAAGGATGACTGGAATGTGCTGCCCAGGGAGGTGGTGGAGTCACGGTCCCTGGAGGTGTTTAGGAAAGACTGGACGTGGCACTCAGTGTCACGGTGTAGTTGACCTGGCAATGTTCGGTCACACGTTGGGCTCGCTGCCCTCAGGAGCCCTTTCCAGCCCAGATGAATCTGCGGTTCTCCTGAGTGTTGAACACGACCCCGTGTTCCGGGTGAGTTTCCAGGGCCGGCTTAATTTCCCGGCCCGCCTTTCCCCACCCCGCCCTCAGCGGGGCCGCGCGCGGGAAGGGGCGGGAGCGGCGGCCGGGCTCTCGCGAGATGTGGCGGGAGTTCCGCGGCGCGCGCTCAACGTCGGCCGCGGGAAGATTCGAAAAGTGGCGGTGAGGGAGGGGCCGGGCGGGGGCTGCGGCTGTGTCCCCGGCTGTGTCCCCTCCGAGCGGCTCCCGGGGCCGCTCCCGCAGTGCTGCCGTGCTCTTCTACGCGCGTGTCCGCCGGCTTGGATCCGCTCCGCTGAGGCGGCGCCGCGGTGTTGGAAGCGCATCCCGCGGATCCATGAGGGCTCGGCCGCTCTGAGGGAGCCCGAGGTAAGCGGCGCGTCCGGCTCCCCGCTGCCCGCTCTGGCGGGAGCCCCCGGGTGRCTCGGGACGGGGCCCAGGAGCGGCCCCCGCCCTGTTCTGTGATAGGGCTTCACACACATTAAATGCTGTGTAAGTCGTTTTCACAGCTGGCAAAGCACGTCAGGAGACGCCTAGGATGGAGAAAATGTTTACGTGAGCAAATAAGGCTCTTGGTGGCCTTGAGCATTTCCCATGGTTTTCACTTGACAGTCGAGCAAAGAGACCATTTTGTTACTCCTCCGTGATTCTCATACAAATAAATACTGTTGTTGGCAATGACCAGCTTAAATTGTGGATGTGTGCTGGAGAATGCATTATGCTTTTTAAAAATTAAAGTATCCATTAAAAATTTGTTCTGCTTTAAGACTTATCTACTTAAAGAAAACAAACAAAAAACTAAAAGGAAAGCAAGCCCTGCAGCCTAGTGATGTTGTGAATCTAAATGCTGAGTCAGATACCTAAAATATGTTGGAGGACAAAACTGCTTTAACTGTGTAGTACATGTATAACTACTGTAATATATAGCATATATACATGAGTGCTATGCATATAAATTATATATTTCTACAACTGAAACCAAAGTGATCTTGTGTTGATATACAGAACCTTCTCAAATGTTATGTTTTGTTTATAAAGTAGGGAAGACCAATTCCAAGATGAAACGTGAAGCATTTTTGCAAGTTGTGTCTGAAGAGTCAATTGAAGACTTCCTGCGTTACACTCAGAGTCCTGTAAGTGAGCCAGTGTGTACATGTGTCACTTCTGGAGTCCTCATTCTGTTACAGGTGCAGAAATCCTGTGACAGAGGGACAGAAACTGTCTGGTACWGGCAGATGTGTGGGAATAATTGCTGGAGAARATGAGTTCAAATGGCACTTGAAGCWAGTRAAGAAGATATTCAGCAAAGATATAATCAGGGACTGAAATTCTGTGCAGTTTTGTGCTTCTTAGTTAAGGATATGGAATTGTCTTCATAGCAATGAAGGGCTTTGTCTTAAAAGCAGCACTTTGGCTTCATGATAAAGAGTTTACTAGCAGGAATTTCTTATGCTGTTTTATAAAAATGTAACTTCTAGGARGTATTTTATCTCTACAACTGCAGAGGAATAATATATTAATTATTAGTTTAATTAATATTAATTATGTAAAAACCCACATTAAATATAGAAAATATGATGGTGAAGTAAAAGCCACTTTGTTGATGTGGGATTGTGTGGTATCTCCTGATCMTTTATAGAAAAATACATCTGATCAT
This sequence comes from Alauda arvensis, assembly GCA_902810485.1. NCBI lineage: Eukaryota > Metazoa > Chordata > Aves > Passeriformes > Alaudidae > Alauda > Alauda arvensis. Next base: position 1,284,217 of record CADDXX010000200.1, on the reverse strand, counting down.
TTTGACTTGAATGAGCTACTTCAAGAATTGCCAAGAAAGCAGAAAGAAGAGCTATGGCAGAGACTGACACAGCTGCTGACAGAGAGCTTGATGAAGAACCCTGTGGAAACATGGCACAGGACTGGAGATGATAAAAGTGGTGATGACATGGAAGTGGAGATAGTTCCAGAAATGGTAAGGATCTTRTAAAATGAAAATATGATGAGTGTTTAATGTTTTTTGGGAAATAAGATGGAATATTTCCATAATATCTGAAAACATGCAAGGGTTATCAAATAAGATCAGTTCCAAATATCACCTTCCTGCCCATTTTTTAAATGACTTAATTTATGCTTGTGTTAAGCTGAACTTAAAATTGGTCTGTACTGTAAAAGACTAGATCTGCTGGTAAGTTTTAATTTGAAAGATACGACTTAGTTTTCTCAGTAGAGTTGAATGGGCTTTTTCTTTGCATTATTTCAGAAAAAAATGTTAATGTTGCAGATGTTAGGTTTAAGTAGCTGGCATATAGTATAAGAAATTCATTACTTGATTTGTGATGTGATTTCATTTAATGAAGATCATGAAATCTAGATTTGACTGCCTCTTCCACAAATTTAGAATATATAGAATTTTTCTGACTCAGACCCTTACATACTGCCTCATGTGCTGTAGTCTGTGTAGCCGTGAGAATACTGGGGGAAAAGGTTATTTAATTTTGGGGGAAGAAAAGAAACTCAGTGGGGAAATAATTATTAGAGAAACCTAGAGGCTTGTAGAAAAATCATCCCTTCAAAGCCTGTAGCATCACACACTTGGAGTGAAAGTCACCACATGGACACATCTCTGAGTTACACAAGGCCCTGCTAGTTAGGGGCCTTTCAGCTCTGAAATAGGTGTGGGTTTGTTGCTGATGAGGACTTTGGTGCAGGAATGGATGCACGTGTGCAGTCACAAAGTTATCTAGTAGCTGGAGCTGAAAAGCCTTTTCAAAAGATGTAGTTTAAAAATCTATTCTTTTGCCTCTTATTCGATAGGTTTTAGGTGCCAGTGTGCTCCTTCTTCAAAATGGAAGCGTAATAACAATTCAGATTTGCTCTTTGTTGCTAAGGTTGATTTCTTGTTTGAGTTATTTTTTGAGTGCAAAACAAACTGCAGAAGGGTTTCCTCAGCATTCTTTYTTTCAGAAACAAACTGTAGCAGTGATCCAAGGAGTGGCAGCTGTYGTTACTGCTTCCATACCTGCAGTGGATGAAAATGTAAACTACAAAGCTCTTGTACAATGTGTCATTATACTAAATGGTGAGTACTTCTGTGTACAGAATGAAGCATTTTACTGAGGCTGTTTGATCTGACTGAAATCCAGCTGGCCTGTGAAACAGAATTCACAGGAGAAAAGTTGGGTTCATATTTATGAGACTAAATTAAGGGAGTGTTTACCTGAAAATCAGCTGCACCATTTAGAAGTTGGARTGTAAATAGTTTTCTTTCTCCCAGCTGTTCACCCAGTGGAAGGTAACTTTGATTATCCTGTGATTTATATTACTTTTAAGGGAAACTCAATATTCCATTGTTACTGATCCACAAACTTGGGCCAAACCTTAGAGTTGCCTAAATACTGCAGTGAGCATAAGCCATGAAGGTGTGTCATTGTGTCAGGACCTAGCTGACACTGTGAAGTGTAGTTAGTGTGCTAACAGACTGCTGTTTTACAGGAATGACTTGGTTCATTGCAGTAAATYCTGATTTCATTACTCTTGTAGATATTCTTCCTGCATTACCTGCATCTGAAAATGCCCTGCAGGATGCTATCCAACGTGTGTGTCACATGTGGTGGGAGAAGGGGCTGGAAGGGAAGGAGCAGCTGGGGAAGACTCTGTTTGTCATTCTGCTGAGGAAAAGCCTGAGTAAAGCTGCCACGGTATGCTGAGGTTATACTGACTCTCAGGTTATTATTGAATAGTTCAGAAAGATAATCCCTCCAAAAAAACTCTGCCTTCTCTAGAMCAAAATTTAAAGATTTTTGGTATCAGTTTCACAAGTGGATTTTTTTTTTTTGCATTCCTTTTCATCTTTTCACTCTTGTCCAGTCCAATTTATTGCAATTAACTCTTTTTGTCAACTCAGATTTAAGTTCTATGTTCAGCTGAGCATAGAGACAGCTTTCATGGGAAGCTTCATCTTCTCTTGCTCGTTATCTTTCCACAAATAATTCTTCTTTCATTTTTCAAAATGTGTGTGTTACTTGGAGTAGTGTGATACACATCTTTTGCACTCACCCAATGTATGTGTCCTTATTTCTTCCCTCTGTTTTCCCTRTTAACTAGATGTATTGTATGAATACACTTAGAAAGTGGAATGATGTGGTTTTAACATATTTTGCATGGAATGGCAACTTTTTTTCTGTACTTGAGCATGTCTTCATTTGTTGGAAGTCAGAATTTCTGCAGTCATGTATATTTTTTCCCAGTAATGTGATGAAATKAATGTTCATAATTTCAGAATCTGTACCAATGTATTTCAAGTTCATTATTTAAAATCTTTCCTATGCCACTTTGCATTAAAGCAGTGCCTACTCCTCTCTGATGTGGGCTTCTTTCCCTCCAGGGTGCAGATATAGTTCGTGTATGGAATCTGCATCAGACATTGCTTTGTTTTGATTATGATTCCGATGAGAGCAATGAAGTCAAGGACTTGTTGCTTCAGTGTTTTATGAGTGTAAAGCACATTAAGAAAGAAGAGGTAAGCCAACTTGTATCTTACTGTGGGTTTGTGCCAGGGAGCTTTGGTTGCTTTAATTCGTTTTGCAGTCTGTCTGTTTTTACTGTRCAGTAGGTAGCAACATGAGACAAATCAGCTCTGACTCCAAGCTAGAAATGCTTGATTCTCTGTTTCATTTGGAAAACTTCTATTCCAAAGTGTGAAAGTTTATGTCTAAATCTTCAGTCCAGTTCTTGTATCCTGAGGCAATAAGAATCAAGTGCTTTGCTTCCAGTGCACTTCCCTCGATACTTGAAATCACTCCCTGGTGTAATTCTTTTCTTTTATAGCAGCTTTTCTTTTATTGAAAACAAGTAACTGTTGCAAAAGAATTTTCCTTCTAAATGACTCCATCTAGAAGATTGTGTTCCCATATTCTGTTTTACAAGTAACACAAAAGACCCCCAACTTTACAAAAACATGAGAAATACTTTATTTAACTACRTATGTTTCTCTCAGTGAACAGTTGCTGTTCTGTTGTTTTTTTAGATTGTGCCTGTGCACCAGAATAGTGGTGTCCAAGCCTTTTTTCTGGTTAGGTGACCAGACCACCTGACTTTCTCTGAAGTTTTAACTYCTCCCTGCATGTGTAAAATAAATACATTCCTTTTCCTGTGGAATATATGAACTTCTGTCCTAAAATGAGACCTGAGATTGTTGCATGATTGTGGCAGTATAAGGAATAGCATTTTAAAAATGGAGATAGCAAAGGAGTTAGRTGAAGTTTGATAGAGCAGGGTTTGRATACCTGCCATGAAGTTGGTGGGGTTTTTGTTACTTACGTATCATATTTGAAGGTATCTTAGTTTTGACTAAGATTATGATTTACTAAGGCAATATGAGAGGTGGGAATGGAAAAAGAGAAAACATGGGTGGAAAGAGGAAAGACAAGTAAGAATTTGTTGACAGTTTACAATTGTTTGTGTGTCCTTGGTGTATTTCATTTTAAGCCATTTTTTTGTCATCTGGAAAAGGTGTGTACTTGTGTGTACTTTGTCACAGTACATAAAAAGCATTAGTTATATTTGATTCTATATGGTTTTTTCTTCTGTTATATTTGAATCCGCTGTGTTATTTTAATATTTCATCTTCATATAGGCAGAGTAAATAATTGGTAATATGTAAAATACTACTCCTATCTAGGTTTCAGAAACAAATTCTTATAGTTCTTTCTTCCATGTCATGTGAGACTTTTCGTATAACATGTTAATTACTACACAGCTTTTCTAAAGGAAGTTTGCACCTTGAATCTTTAAGTGAAACAGCCTTCAGTATAAAAGTTGTGGTTTTGTTGTTTTGTTTTTTTTTTTACTACGAGGGAGAAAATGCAGTGGTAATCAGACTTGGTAATGAATATTTTTCCTGGCAGATTAAAATTCATCCACTTTACTGGACAAGAACGTGCAGATTTGGCCAGGCTTTGCACATTCACTTCTCTGCCCAAGATTTGTCTCTTTGCTCTCCCAGGGATTTCTGGTTCTTGTCATTTTGTCACAATTTGCATTTTCATAGGCTTGTCTCTTTCTAGGTAGATATAGGGAGTACCTTACTGCACTCTCTGCTCTTTCATCTGGTCATTAGTGGTTTAAATCCTTAATTCTGGAGTCTTTGCTTTTTGGCTGGAGGGAGTGACTGAAAGCAGCAGCTTCCAGCTGTAGTCCAAGGGAGTGCTGGGTCTGCCTTGGAGCCCCTGGCACTGGCTCTGTTGACATAGGGAAAGCTTCTGGCAGCTTCACCCAGAAACCACCCCTGCCATGCTAGCCCAATACCCAGGTCACTCTACATCCTGGAGGATAACAGTTCAAAATAAAAGAACCATAACCCATTCTGGAAAGATCCCAGGACAGGGTGCTGTTCAATTAAGCGTCTGAAATAAATTTAGACATCTGTGCAGGAGCATAATCAGTACAGGTCCTGGGAAGGATTTGATTGCATAAGTGAATGACCCATGCTACATTAAATGACCYGAGTTGTCTCAGCCATCCATGGGGGGCTGGCACATAAAACACTGTCATAGATCTCTGCCTTCTGGAAAACCATCTGGGCATGTCAAATTGCCCTGTGTTTAGGCTGTGCCATATTAACCCTAGTCAGCAGAGTCACCAGAACCATTCAGCTCCATAAAACAGTAACTGAACAGCTGATCACATGAATCACTCTTCAGACAATTAACATTTCAGTGCCTTAAACATCCAAATTCATGTCTCACATTTGTGAGCAGAAATCCAGCTTCACTATATGAACTTCCAGTGCTTATCCAGAATGGTAACCAACTTGGATTTTCCTGCCTCTGCAGACAGGAGACTCAAAGTGTTCAAAGCATTTTCCTGTTGCTATGAAGCCACTGTACTTCAGTTGCAAGTCCTTTTGTTTGGGGCTTGTGTGCTGTGGGAGTTCAGTTACAATGATAAYATACCTCATATGTGTTCTCTAATTTCCCCCTCTGGCTCATTTCACTTCTAAAATGCTCATGCTAGTACCAAATATCAACATGATGTAGGAATTGCTTTGAGATGAAACTGAGCTTCTGTATATCAGGCTCAATACTCCCCTTAATGCCTGCAGACTTGTCCTACAGTTCCTAAGAAAAGTAATCATAGCTTTTTTAGAGTACATATCCCAGAATGCAGCACCATAGCAGCTTAAGCTGCTGTAACTCCAGGTTGCAATGATCCTGTGTTGCCATGAGCCAGCGTTCCTCTTTTCCTTTCCACGGTGTAATGTTCAAGCAGCAATGTCATGGGTTGATTGAAGGAGGTAGCTGTTTTCTCCTAGTAAGATTACTTTTTAGACAGATGAATGATTCATCATATGCAAGACTAAAGAAAGGGAAGAGTCAGGAATGCAATGTATCAGTTCTAAATCATATTAAACCAATAGAGAGCTGCACATTTATACCTCATTGCAAGATCAGAGAGTTCAGTGTTTCTGCCTTCCCAGGCTGTGCTATTCAACAGAGAGTAATATTTCTCAGAGGCTCATTATCAGGCTGCATTAATGGAGTGATTCTCTGAATTTATATCTCTGTGATTTATGAAAACATTCTTGTTCAGATGGGGTTTCCAGTCAAACAGCTGCAGAGCATGTTGCTGTGTTTTAGAGGTGTTGTACTCTTTCCCTGCTGACCTTCTCTGTGTGTATAGAACAAGTCAGGTGCTCTGTGTCCACAAGCTCAGCAGTASCAGGCACTCAACACTCTGATACTGCATTAATCTCGAAGATGACAAGTTCACAGTCTTATTCACCTATCATCAGGTTACCTCTCATGAGAATGTTGATACCAGTAATTATTTCAGATCCATTAATCACAAGCAGCAGATTAAGCTAAAGACACCATCATTTTCAGGAGCAGGCTCAATCTCTTGAAACCTAAGGCTAAAAAGAATTGGTTGAAAGCTGTTTTTTGGCTTTTTATCATCTGTCTTGATGCTGGGGTTGTGGGAGATGAGCTCGAGTTTGTCCTCATCCTTGCCTTGTTGAGGAAAGAACTGTTGGTAAAAACTCCCTTAACCTTTTGTTTTGTCAGGGATGTTGTGTGACATGTCAAGTGGGACTCTTCTACTTTTGTATAAGGCCACCAACTTGGAGATAGAGACAACTCTTGTTGGCAACAGGAAGGATTCCATCAGACATAGACAAGAATCCTTACTTAGACTTTATGTCTTGATTTTTCTGAGTTACTTCTTCACCCAAAGGCATTTCAGCTATCAACTGCACTACAGGGCAGTTTCTGACTCTGTGCTTTCATCTCCCTCCCCTACTCTGTGACATTCCAACTCCAAGTGTGACTGTGTTTGGTCTTAGGTGTGAACACAACCATTGGTCCAGCTCTAATGGAAGTGCCTCTGAACCTCTGCTGTTTTTCAGTGACCCTTTTGCACTTCTGCCAAATGTGCTCTTTACTGTTGTACTTCCTTTATTAATGTTCCTAATTTAGTTTTGGTTAGAAAGCTGACAAATACAAAAAACCCTTACAAATGGCTGACTCACCCTTACGTGGGATCAAACATTTTGAAGTCTTACCTTCATCTGAAAGCTAAGTCAGAATGAGGCTGCCTGTACAGATACTGAATAAGGCTCCAATTCCTTGGGCAGATCTTGCTGATTCTGGAAGAGCACTGGAAGAGAGCACTGGCTTATTTCCTTCATCCACAGCCTTCACTGCCTTTTATTGCAAAATTCTATTGCTCGTCAGATTCGTCATCATTCTTCCTGACTTGTTAAAATGGAAGAAAACTAATTTGGAAAAAAATGTTTTCATGAATGAAAGCAGCTCCAGAAGGTTTGCAATATTASCTTTCATGTGGCAAGAGGAAAGGAATTGTCCCTGCTGATCTGAACATTCARTTTCCTCAGTGGCCCAGCTGTTCTCTGTGGCTTTGTTAAAAATATTCCTGTGTCCAGTGCTGGTAGAGTTGTGGTGTTTTATTTATGCCACTCCAGTGCCATACTGGGCTGATGCTGCTCTTGGCAGAGCTCGGTGCTCCAGCCTTGAGGGTGCTGATGGYACAGTGTGTTACCACTCTGCAATGCTGCTTGAAGGCACAAAACAGAAAGGACAGTGAAAGAGTGGAGGCAGATTTGTGATCCATATGTTCATTTGTTCTGGGTTTTTTTCTACAGTATGAATAAAAGTGGTGCTTGAATTCTGTTCAATAATCAAGAATATTAAATAATTTTCTCCATTTCACCTATGTGTTTTAAAATTAAAGATGTAATRTCCTTTGAATTTCTGATTTCTGAGCTCTTAAATTTGGTATCCTGAGCTTTTTATTTACTCTTTCCCCCCCCCCCACAGGGAAGAAGACTCTTGAGTTTTTTGTTCAGCTGGAATGTAAACTTCACTAAAATGATACATGGAACTGTTAAAAACCAATTACWGTTCTTGCCAAGGTATGCACCCCAGTTAGAGCACTTAATCAGTAAGAGCTTGACTAAAATCTTGTTTATCTCACTCTAAAGATACCTAGTGTATTGAAAAAATACATCAGGATCCAGAGATCTTCTGAAYAGAACTGCTATATTGTTTCAGCTTCATTTAATAATAGCTCTGTCTTGCCTGGGTGTACAGTTAAARGAGTAGTAAATGTTTATTTACCATCAGCTAAAGACTTTGATAGAAGTTGGGCTGCATTATTTGCAGTGCTTGTGTGAGGGTTGCATTTCTCCTTTTGTAGGGTGTTTCTGTTTTTTCCCACAAGCAATCTCTAATCTAATTTGCTAGGTTTCTATATAAGGCATTCTAATAAGAAGTGACTTACAGGATAAATCATAGCCTGAGAACTTGGCTGTTGGATGAAAAATATGGAGTTTTTTTKCTTTGATTATTCACTGAAATAATGCAGAAGTAATTCTATGTATTAAAATCAGGGGCTTYCTAATGCTGTCAGGTAGAATAATGTATTCCTATACATCTCTATAAAGAATTTAAGGGATTCTTCATGACATAAATGGTAAAGTTTTGACTGAATGTTTTGACTCTCCTACCATAAGAGATATTTCAAGTATCATGTAATAGTGCTTGGGTTTTTTAATTAAGAGTTAACTTGGTAGTTATGGTGTAGACTTGAAAAAGAGAATTTATTCCTCTAAAAAACAATTTGATGCATAGAATTAAGAACAATATTGGTTCTTATACAAAACTTCATGTTTCACCTGTATGAATTGTACATAGATGTGGTTAGTGTGCTTTCKTGACAGTGTTTCCCAAATGTTAATACAGATCCTTGATGGAATACATTTCAGAAGTTTACTTCAGGGCCTGGAAGAAGGTGTCAGGAGAATTCACAGAGGTAACACTGTGCTTGAAATGTCATTTGGATAGTTTTGAATTTCACAGTAGGAAAGACTCAGGACTTTCTGCCTCAGAGAGATTCCTTTAACAAACCTTAAAGAATTATTTCCTTAAGGAAAGGGCCTCTTCAGCATTGTCAAGGACTAACACCTTTAATTCTGATGCTGAAGCATCCATATCCATATTCACACAAATATGGATATACACARTGTTTTTCATAAACATACCTGTTAGTTGAATAACTGAAGCCTTTATTCAGTATGTGCAAGTCTGTATAGCTGATAGCTCAAGTATTTCTCTAGTTTTTGTGGATTTCCATGGAAATTATTAAAGGCATAMTTATAGATCACAACAATGCTAGAGCAACATTTCAGATACTAAAATATTCTTATTTACCCTGCTTTTGGCTTCTGACAATTTGATTAGTTGTATATTCTGAAATTTTGCAAATCACTTGAGGCAAACTGAGGCCCCCAGCATGCAAAAAATTGGGCCAAGCAGAAGGCAAGTAGGAAATAATAGCAGATACTATTTTCAATTGCTTGTTTTAGGGAAAAATATAATTGCTGCACAGCTACAGCAGTTATTATTGTTTAATTCTGTTAACAGGAGCATATGTGTGTTTTTACTGTAGGTACTTGAATATAATTGCATTCAGGATTTCATGCATCATGGAATTCATCTTCCCAGAAGTTCTCCTGTTCACTCTAAAGTTAGAGAGGTAAGTTCTAGGAATGCATGACACAAACCAGTAGCATCAAAATGAGATCAGTTGCTATAAAGTGGAAAATTTCCATACTAAAATCCCCTATCAGGTGTGTCTGGAATGGAAATCCTTTCCCTCATAGCAGCCTGTGTGGGGCTGTGTTTGGGGTGTGRTGCTGGCACAGCARTGTTCTGGCTGCTSCTGAGCAGTGCCTGTGTGGTCTCAAGGCTTTCTCCTCCCCACATTTCCCTTGGGAATGGGCTGGGCATGAGTGGGAAGTTGGGAGGTCACAGGTGAGAGAGCTGACCCAAGCTGACCACAAGGATATTGCCTGCCATACAGCCATAATTCCCTCAGCAAACTGAGGGGCAGTGGCTTTTGGGGAGGCAGCCMCTGCTGGGAGCCTGGCTGACTATTGGGCTGCTTGTAGGTGGTGAGTGGTTGCATTTGCATCACTCCTTTGGGGATTCTTATTGGTCCTATTTGCTTCATGTCTCAAACTGTCCTTATCTTGACCCATGAACTTGCTTTTCTCTTCCAATTCTTTTTCTTTCTCACTGAGCAGGGAGTGTGTGAATGGCTGTGGGTGTTTAGCTGGTGACTAGGGCCAACCCACCACAAATACTTAAAAAATAGCATATTCTGAGAAACAATGTTAGAACAAATTTTAGGAGGAGCCTGCTTATAGTTCTGCACCAGATTTGTCTTTGCTGCTCAAAAGCAGAAATAGAAGGGAATTTTCCAGAGCGCCAGAAATAGTTTTTGCTGTCTGTTATCTAAGTTTTCTTTACCTATAGAATTCATCTTTCCATAGACAATGACAGGGACAAAAAGTCATAACCTTCTTGAGGCAAACTTAGTAGATGGGTCTGAAATGAAACTTGGCTTTTTTCTTTTTATTATGTGTGTAGGGGATTTATAAATGTTTTTAAGGCCAAGCTTTGATTCCAGTTGTCTGTGGTGTTTAGTCGTGGTCAGAACATTAGAAGCARAATGAGAAGTGCACAAGACTTTGAAAGACTTTTGTATTTTCATCAATGCATAAAAGATGTATTMGGTTTATACATGTGTGTTTAGATAACTCCACTTACCAGATAAGTGCCTTTGTTCTTAACAGAGAAAAGGTTTATTTATCTGTAGGTCATAATTTCATGGTTTCAAAGTATTTCTCTAGAAATAATTTTTATTATTTAGTAACAAAAATGAGATGTTGCTGGGAAATTCTCTAGCCATGTTTCTTTCTTAGTTGTAGATCTTTATATRAACTTACTCTATAAATGTATAAAATATTATATTTCTTAGATTGATATAATTTTACTATCTTTGAGACTTCCTAATAAGATATAGGGTCAATTCGTATGTTTAGTTTTATCATTTTCATAGTGTGAAAACTCTGGTCTTACATCATTATGAAATGAGACAACCCCTTAGCACTTCCTGCATGTAGAATTTTAAATGGCTTTGGGGCCTGTTTTATTTGTKTTTTCTTAGATGCTGAGTTATTTTCATAAACAAAGTAAAGTTCGTCAAGGAGTTGAAGAGATGCTTTACAGATTGTATCATCCCATCCTCTGGAGAGCACTGAAGGTAATTGTCTTTCTCAGAAAATACAAGTGTCTTTCTCCAACTGTTACATTTTGGGTCCTTTCCACATCTTCTGGTTTTATTATTTGCTTTCAAAATGAAATGGCCACAAAAACCAAAATGAGTGTTTAACATCACAGATGTAGCTGAGTAACTTCACAAGTTGTAATCAGGCATAGCATGCACAATAATATTCTAATTTGTTAATATAATTTACTTGTAAAAATCACCTTTTTTTCAGGTACCTAGAGTGCTTTCCAGGAYTGCAGTTGGTATTCTTCTCAACCTGAAAATTCTGTGTAATCTTGTATTATCTTTTCCAAGATCTTTAGGGAATTACCAGTGTTTTATTGATYAAAGCCAGAAATGTTCAGAGGATGGTTTARTTTCACTTTTTAATGAATTACYAGCCTTAGAATGCAGCTGAATGAAWTWATTGTGTATTAATTAAGGAAAACTTTTATTCTAATTGGACTGTWYGGRCAGACATTCRTGGTATGGATGTGCACTCAGAATGCAATTTCTTACTTGTAGTTCTTTTATGGTGTGTGTGTGTCCTTCTGTGGATTGCATGCGTGGACTCAAGGGGACCTTCTGCAGTTTGTCTGCTCAGTTGCACTCTGTGATTGAGAGGAGCCAAGCTTCCTTCTTTGGTGACAGCTTKTATTTTGTCTGAAGTGATGAAATCCTGTGTGTGAGAGCCTGCACATACAGCCAAGTTAATTTCTGATGAACACTGACAATTTCATTTACCTGTTGGTCTTAAGCATCTTTAGACATGAGAAAGGTATTTGAAATTCTCCAAGCTGGGAGTATTTACCATTAACTTCAAAAGTTGTTTACAATGGATTTTATGAGATACAGGAAGGAGTTGAGAGCTGTTTGGTTTCAACAGAACCCTGTGGTGGAGGTGGGAATCTGAACAGTCATTGCTAGCCTAGGATCTTGTTTGGTCTTACATGAGAGGTTGGATCCCATCCTTTTAGAATTAATATAAAGGAGGAACATCCTGGATGAAACATTTATGTCCTAGTGGCAGAGAATAATAGCTACAAAGCATGGCTTCCTTAAACTTCTACATTTCTCTAACAAGAAAAGGGGTTTAAACTGATGGTTGGTAGGTTAACAAAAGACACTGTTCCATTCTTAAGGGAGTTGCTGCCTGTCAGTGGAGGGTTGTGGTCACTTTCCAAAGCCCAGGACTCAAATGTGAGCCTAGACTACTTGTTGGAGGAGCATTCTGTCAAACCTGATGGAATCTGCATACATTTATTTGGAGAAATGTAACAAATGATGTGTCATGTGGGAAAAAAGATTAATGGTAGATTTGCAGCAAGAGAGCAGAGGAGAATTCCTGATTCCAGAAGTGGTTGAAATCTTTAACAGCTGCCATTCATAATGTTCACATCACTAATGGTTCCATTGCTAGAACAAATCATGCAGTACTGCATGAAGTATTTGGCATTTGGAATTGTTGCTGTGACTCAGAATCACCTGTAGTTTAAAATACAGAACTAGAAAGGGAAGCTTATAACTGCTTTTACTGTTAYGGATTCTACTCCAAAGCTTGAAATGTCAGTTTAATTTTAGGTAACCAGTTTGATGCTCCTATTTTAACCAAACCCCTAACTTAATATAGAGAAGAACAAATTCTGTCCTAGAACACTGGTTATGAAACAGARAGGACACACAAGGCCTGTTTACTCCTCCTCCTTGCAGAAAGCAAAAACACTTCAGTTGTAAGAATGCAATGAATTCCAGAACTGGTGATGCTGACACTACTTGATTTCATCTCTGAAATCTTAAAACTGAGAATGCATATTTTTAATGCAGTTCTCTGGTTTTTCTTCACCTGCTTGTTTTGCAAGTCTTTAGATTGCACCAGCTTCTTTTGGGGCTTTTACCAACACATCATTTCTAAGCCTTTGTGCAACTTCAGGTTTTTCTAATATAAGCCCATATGTAACTTCATCTTTTTTAATGTTCTTATTATGAAAAGCAGGTGTCATGCAAACATAAAAGATGTGCAGTGACTGATTGTTAGTATGAAAAGATATATGGATATAGAAAATATGGATATGTAGTGTGAGGTAAGTGGTGATTAAGCTATTTCTTATCAAGCTGAAAAAGTCAAGAACCRCTCCTCCAGGAATTCAAGCTGTTGAAGGAAGTGACTCCTTTAAAGTGTTTGGTTGTCTTTTTAAAATATTTTTAACRTCCCACACATTTAAACTGACATGTCCTGGGGAAGGAGTGTTTGAAATAATTGGAAGTGAATTTTCAGAACCTGTAAGACCAAATAAAATTTAAAAGAAAGCTAYGAAAATTAACTGAAGAAAAAATTAAAATATTATTTCAAAAGGTTCTGAAAGCTCCTCAGAATAGTACAAGMATAATGGTAAAGAAATATCAGTAATTTAAATAACTGCAGGCTCTGGCATGGAAAAGTCAGTGTGGATTAAAACAGGYCATGAATTTAAAGTCTTAGGTTCTACCTCACTGAAGACATTGTATCAGCCTGAATATGCAAATACATTTGGGATAAATTCCAGTTAATTAAAGGCAGGAATTTGAACTGTGGGTACTCAGTTCAGAATTAAATGTGAGCTTGATGGAATTCAGTGTAATGCAATTTAAAAGTTTATGGAAATGAACTTTCTGGAATGGCAATGGTAGACAAGGTCTAGGTTACTGCACAAAAACACATTTGAATTAATTTTCACATGCAATTTTAGTGCAGAAGAGCTATTTCACCCTGAATTCACATATTATCTTGTTATGTGTTAATCCTTAAATATAGACAAGCTCAGAGTTAAAGGATTTTCTACAACTTTTTAGGATAGAATTATGATCTTTTTACCCGTAAACTGTTTGCATTATCCCTAATAAATAAAGAAAACACAAGTCCCTAACTAAACAATGTATGTATGTGCTTTATTTGCTTTTGTAGTATTCCATTTCAAATTCCTAGTAATTTTGTTGACTTGAAGAMTTTGGAATGTTATTGTTCTACTCCACCATATCAGGATTGGTCAAGAAGATAAATCCAAAACAGATTGTAAATGAAGTAATTGTTACTCATTTCTTCTGTGTTTTTCTGGTTTTGTCAYTAGTTTATTTAAGTTTAAATATTACATGGTTATTGTCATGTTTCTTTTCCCTGCCTTTGATCTCAATGTGCTTTATGACAAGGGAAGAAGAAAATTGGATGATCAGAATAGTCAAGAATCTCCCTCAACTGTTTCATCTTGCTGCTCAGTTAGGCCTTCAGGCCTTCTTTGCCTGTTATATTGAGAGATTTTTTTTATTGGACCCAAAATCTAGACAAAATTCTTCCTTCTCCTTTCCAAGTGAAGTCAGCAGAGGCTCTTAATCACTGCACTGCTGTCTAATGCACTTTGGTGGTTAGATTGCAGCTTTCTCCTTGAGATGCATTGAATTTCTTCATGGTGTTCATTGCCTGCTCTCTTTTCTGTCCTTTAAAGGTCTACAGGATCAATTATCTTTCACTGAATGAGTGTCTAAATACGCACCTTTTTCCTTTTTTGCATTTGTGGCTCTACAACCTGTAAAATACATGGTGAAGTACACTGAAAATGGTTAAATATGGTAAAATGCTGTGAGGCTTCCCATGGATTTTTGATGAGCTGCCTGGGGCTCAGAACATGGTTCTAATACTGCTGTGCAGAGATGCAGAACTGAATGTGTTCTTGCTGGATAAGTTCCTCTCCCAGCTTTCTGGTACTTAGTTACTAAATACTATTTTCTTGAAGAAATAGGCTGGAGCTTTTCAGTAAAATCATCTGTCTCTTGACAAGCAAGTTAATTAATCCAATCTGATTGAATTCAAGAGTCTCCTGTCCTGAAGAGGAGCTTTAAGGCCACCAACAGAAATCCCAACTGCTTTTCATTTATTCAGCATTACAGAAAGCAGAAGGGCTCTGACTGTGATTCCTCAGGGGCATTGTGATTGTAACAATAACTCAGGTTTTACTGAATGGGCTGAAATGTAAAGTAAAACATTGAAACTCATATGTGACTTTGAGTTCTTCAATCCATTTATAAATTCATTTCTTCCATCTACTTAATTAAAAACACTTKTCAAAATGTTGGGAGAACAGTATTTGACAGGATGCACCTTTGGATATTAACAGTTGGTCCTTATGGAAAAAATATCTTTTCCTCCATTTTTACAGGCCAGAAACTCAGAAGTTCGAGCAAATGCCGCGTTTTTGTTTGTTGATGCTTTTCCTCTTCGTGATCCCARTTTTCCTGCTGAACAGATGGACAGTGAAATTCAGAAACAGTTTGAAGAACTTTTTGTAAGTTTTTATGAAACTAAAATGTGCAAAATGAAACTTGTATCAAATCAAACTCAAAAAAATTTGTTGATGCAATAAAATTTGTGGAATTTCTGGATAATTGTAGGGAAATAGAGGTCTGTGGCACAGAAAATACAAAAGTAAACTAATATTTRAAATTTCTGTAGTATGTTTTCTGCAGATGCTATACACCACTTTAAACTCTAGAAAGGAAACATTTTGGTTTATTATTCATTAATGTGTGAATGAGGATGGCTTTGAAAGATTAAATACATGAGTAATGATCTTGATCCTTAGTTAACCCCTAGGGCTGTGGGGGGGAAGAGCTTCACAGTCACTATGGAGGCACTCAGTGGAAGTTCAGTACTGTATTACTAAATACTTCTGAAATTAAGGRTAATGGAGAGAACCTAAAAATCTCCTTACCAGTCCAGATGGGTGAGAGTGGGCATAGTATTTTCATTAAGAAATTGTTTGCAGATTCCTGAGTAAAGATCAGATAACTGAATGAATTTCAAAGTTTTTATGTTGCTCCATAGGATCAATGATCAGTGCAGAAGTATAAATGTAATATAAATCAATAGAAGTCCAAATATTCTTAATTAAGTCACAAATGCAAGACTTGATTTATTTTTTAAAAATAAATTTGAAAGTACAATGAAAAAAGTTGGTCAATAGTTACCATAGTTTTGCTTCTGATTTAAATTTCCTTGTTCTCTTCATAATAAAATGCCTTGAAGGACTATTAATAGTACAGCTTTATTGTATGACAATTTTCATAATGATTAAAAGGGAATGCAGTTTGTTTATGAGAGGCTCAGGTCAAACAGCAGCAGAATCACAATAATCCATATGCTCACAGCATTACTCTTCTGTTTGTTTTAGAATCTCTTAGAAGATCCTCATCCAGTTGTCCGCTCTACAGGGATCCTTGGAGTCACTCAGATCACATCCAAGTACTGGGAGATGATGCCTGCAACAATTCTTACTGATCTTTTAAAAAAGATAACAGGAGAGCTGGCATGTGATATCACATCTGCTGATGTTCGGTGCTCTGTTTTTAAAGTAAAGGCTTTCTATCATTGTCATTTTTCTARTTTACTTGATGTACAGGTTTCTAGGCTAGGCCACTTTAAATCAAGGAAATTACTTGTTCTTCAAAGTGTCTTAGGCAGTGGAATTCCTCATACATGGAGGTTTTGCACATTTCATAAAAGCCACACGTTTGGAAAACACAAATGTCTTTTCAAATAGTAACTGATTGTCTTTCTGACTCTCTGAGGTTTTTCAGTTCCAGTTGTACACATGCTGTTTGGACCCAAGAATTTATTTTTTTAGCTATTAGAAATAATGCTTAGACTTGAAAATATATGTAGGCAGGTTCCGGAATGTTCTTACATCACTGGCTTTAGCACATCCCAAATCATGCACAATTAGGATTTTATACCCCACTTTGTATGTGYGAGATTTGGATGGATATAATTCCACAGTTTGTCTGGTGATGCCTCCTCCCATGCATTGCTCCCTGTGTTAGAAATAGTTCATCTACATCTTTCTGGCATGTGAGAAATAACTGTTAGCTTGGACTGAAAAATGATCTCCTGAAGCAGCTTTTTCACTTGAACATTTTGTGTCTGTGTCAGTTCAGCCTTAAATTGAAGCTTCATCCTGTTAATCYTCACTTGCTCCACTGCTGCTTCATTGAGGGGCTATCCTGGATAAGCAGGAAGTGCTAATTTAAAAATGAATTGGAAAAAATAAATATATTTTTAATTTGAAATCAGCATATTTTAGAGAGCTGGTGTGCTCAGGTAGAGGGCAAGACCATGTTCTTAGTGTAGGTGTGAAGCTGATTCAGCTGAAGTGAGTTCACTGAACACAGTTCACCGTAAATTGAAGTAATTAAAGCAGTTTTTACCAAAGAATATCATAAGAAAAATAAGCATGCACAGTGTCTGCCCCTGCTTTATTTACCATGAGAAGTGTCACGGTCCTCTTCAACWATTTTTACCTATAGATTTTTCAGCTTTACTCTTTCTGGATTTTTTTATTTTAGTGYCTCCCAATAATTTTGGACAACAAACTAAGTCACCCACTCCTGGAGCAGCTCCTGCCTGCAACCAGACACAGCCTTCATGACAATTCTGAGAAAGTGCGAGTGGCTTTTGTGGAAATGCTGCTCAAAGTCAAGGCTACCAAGGCTGCCAAGGTAGGATAATGACACTTGAGAAGTACCAAGGAGACAAAATCAAGGCATTTATTTAAAAAAAAAAAATAGTGCATTTTGAGACTGCTGCAGTATTCCTACAAAAAAGAAAGAAATAACCTGCTTTGCTCTGGTAATACTATTATAAAAATTCAAAAATAATTGTGGTTTCCTGAGTGCTCTGTGGGCTTCTTCTCTCTGTAGATGGGCAGGGGAGAGCAGTGGGTTACAGCCACACTTCCCTCAGCTGCTCAACTCTTCTAAATGCCTAACRCCTTAATCCAGTAGCTGTTTTGTTATGATTCTCCTATTCTTATGATGTCTGTTTCTATTTTGTGGGCATATCCTTGAGAATTTTGGTGTCTTTTTATAGTGATTTTTAATGTATTTTGTGTTCTGCTGTGGGCTCTTATTTAGGGTGATGCTGTTCAACCACAGGTATTATAGCATCTTTGAGCTCTTATTTCACTCTCTAATATTAATAGTTTCTTAATTTCAATTTTATGTTTTAAATTAACAAAGGTTTTGTCTCTTGCTAAGCTTAATAAAGACATAAAACTATTAAAAAGAGGAGGGCTTTGAAGATGGTGAAGGGTGTAGAGGGGAAGCCATACAAGCAGTGGCTGAGGTCACTTGGTCTGTGAATTATTCTGAGTTTGCTGCCATTAAAGACAGAGAAAAAAGATAARTCTCAATGTCATGGATTTTTTAGGGGAAGGAAAGATCAGGTTTACATAAAGAAAAAAAATCCTAGTGAGTGTTAGATGTTTGTCAATAACTTTCTCTTGATGAAAAATTGTAATGTGTGTTTCTGGTAAGTCCTGGGATTACGTTAAATGTACTTTTTATGGCAGTTCTAATAAGGACATCCATAGTTCCAATTCACAGGTAATTAGCTGCTGCAAGCATTTCTATTCAAGAGTAAAATAGGTTCCTTGGCTTTGAAAAATACTTTTTTTTGTTGTTGTTTTAATTTAAAATTGTCCAGCATAATTAATTCAGAATCTTCTCAGAAAAATTACACATGTAGTGYTACTGCTGGCATAACAGCTGTGTAATCTTTCTGAATTTCATAGCCTTTGATTTCTGTGTTATGAATAAACTAGAGCTCTGCTAAGAATGGGATGCAATCAATATTTAGTAATGTAGGGTTTGGGATGRTTTTGGAAAGAGTGTTGAGCCATACAGGTTTTTAAGGTGTACGCAATACTTGTAAGTCATTTGGTCCTAATTTCTCCTGTGAGGAGAATATGAAACATGGCACATAATGACAGATAATTATTGATTATCTATACATATATAGATATTTACTTGTAGAGTAAATAGTTCTTCCCTGTGTCTATGGATTGCAGTAGTATTGTGATACAATCTTAGCTGGCCTGAGTGGAGCGAGCCATATGTGAAGATGTCTCAAGTCTGAGGGTGCCTGCACCTCCAGAAATGGCTTAAAAATCATTTGCGAGATGTCTCCTTGGGTGTGTTTTGTAAAGCAAAGGGTTTAATGAACTTATAAAATAATAAAGAACAAAATAGTACCCAAGCACAGATACATGCAAGCATTGTATCTGGCTACAACATCCCAGGAAGCCCCAAGAATCTCTGTGCCCTCCCTTAAATACAGAATGGTTTAGGTGGGGTTTTTGGCAAACTGCCCAGTAGACAATGGCTGCATTTCTGAGGGACAGGTAAAGAGACCTATCAGTGTTTCTGTCTTGGCCTTGATCCAATGGCTGCAAGCGGAGCAAAGACGTTTCTAGGGCTTTTTCCTTTTAAGGTAAAGCTGAAACCCTTTTTCTTATGTGGAAAACATCTGCTTGGTTTAAAGCTGCATTACTACAGTATTGCAGGTGTACTGAACTGGAATTGCTTGAACCACAATTTTACCAGTGAGTCAGTGATACCAGGAGATTTAAAAAATCAGCACAGCAAAAAACATGATTGCAGCAGAATGTGACCTSCAGTACACGTTGGTGTAACAATAAAAAATGCTCATGCTTTTCAGGCGAATGTTCCTTACATTTATTTAGACTATTGAGATGGAAATCACTTAATGAGGTGATGCTTTTTTCCTCTATTTTTATGTGACTCCTTTGACTGTCTTTTCTCACTTGGTGAAGTTCTGGAGCATCTGTCCCATGGAGCACCTCCTGTGCCGCCTGGAAGCCGACTCGCGGCCGGTGTCGCGGCGCATCGTGAACCTGCTGCTGAACTCCTTCTTCCCCCCCAGCCAGCCCGAGGACGTGTGGTGTGAGCGCTGCGTCACTCTCATCCAGATGAACCCAGCTGCTGCCAGGAAGTTCTATCAGTATGCTTATGAGTTTACTGCCCCCACCAATATAGGTAAAGTGCAAAATGCTGTGAGCTTTTGGGATTACTGATAGCATGCCATGGAAGTGTTTTTTTCTTATTTCTGTAACTATGGTACGTTGTTGCTAGGTTTTTTGGGGTTTGGTATAATACTGGTTTGTAGTTTTTGAAATTCTTGACAACAGCAATGAGCACAGCAGGCAGAGTCATCAGCTTCCTCAGCAGTGAGGAGATCAAAGCTTTTCATCTCTGCTCTTAGATGCTGTACTGTACACTCCAGCCCATGGTGGTACCTGATCCCTCTGTTCCCCTTTCTCCCCACACGTACATTGAAACTATGTCGGTTGATATGTCTCATGTAGAAATAGGGTAGCAAATACCCTGGTGCCCTAAGTGATTTGAGATCTTCATGTGAAAGATTATATAGAAACTGAAAAAAAACATTTACATCTGCTAATCTGGTTATCTGGGATTTGTGGATCAGTACTTTCAAGTGCTCAGAAAAAATCTAAAAAGTTCTCCTTCAGAAAAATTCAGTGAAGAGGACATGTACTACCTATAATGTCACTGCTTTTTAGAAGAGTCCTATTGAACCAAGTAAAATCAGGAAGATTTTGTTTCAGAGAAGTTCTGATAAAACCCAAGTAATCAGGATGGAGTGTCTTGGGTGAAATGCCCAAGCCATTGCCTCTCAACTSATCATCTTGATAATGTTATGAAATCCCAATTATGAAATCAGCTTGTACTTCCACCAGAGTGGGCATAGCCCTTTCACTTTTTCTAGAGCTGAGCTCTTAGTTCAGGAATTAGATAGTTGAGCTAAGATCAAAGGATGGGAATTAGCATAGGAATGAGCATTGACATAGCAAGGAATGTGTTCTTTAAGGTGGGTCATTAGGTTAACAGCTAGGCCAGATTAAATGTAGGAGTTCTGTGAGCTTGCTCTGATTCTGATTTGATAAGGTGGTGGTTATTTGTGGGTTTTTTTAGTGTACTGTTTAACAATAAAATTACAGAGCCTGATGATAATGTTGTCATTTCTTCTTCATACTTGAGCATATAAAACATGTTCTTATTTTTTCCAAATTTCTCCGTTTTTTTTCCTAGCTGTTTCCTGTTCTGTTGCCTACTTTTTCWTACTGGCTTTCCAGCATTATAATTACAAGCATTTATTAGCATTCTTAGCAAATATCAAATGTCTAATTTATTCTTAYTCCCTTTAAATGTAGCTAAACTGATGCTCACCATTCGGCGCTGCCTGAATGCCTGCATCCAGAAAGCCATGAAAGAGAGACTCCGTGATAGTGGGGATGATGAGGATGATGATGAAGATGGAAGTGAAAGGGAGAACAGCAGTGTAAGAAAGTCCACTTTATGCTAAATTCTGGTACCTTCTGTTCAGTGACACAGAATATGGCAGAAAGWCTGAAGGAAAGCCCTTGGGCATCTCTGGAATTGGGAGGGGGAACTGCAGTTACTGGATTTTCACGTCCTGCAGTAGCAGAAATTTGGTCAAGTRGCTAGAATAAGATAGAAGGAATAGRATGCRTATTTTAAATTAATAGTTGCCTMATTCCAGTGCTGATTATAAATTKGWTTAGTTTTGCAGTTAAATTATTTTAAAAATTACCATTGCAAGATATGTGAAGTTAGATTAAGACTGAATTGTGGAGTTCCTTTTCTACAGCAACCACAATGCCTTTGTAAAGGGGCTAGAGGGATTTCCAGTGTCTTTTAATTTATTTTAACTTAAATTTCTATTTGAAAATATAATGGGTAATATCATCTAAGTGTTTGTATTTCAGGTGTTGGATAATGTGTTGTCAGTAAATGATGTAGCCAGCATGGCAAGTTTGTTGGAGATCACTGTAATACTCTGGAGAAGTATCCACAAAGCACTAGATCACAATGAAGATGCCAAAGATTATGCTATCAGGAAGTTTGCTTCTGTACTTCCTGAATATTTTAAAGTATTTCAGGTAAAGAAAGCCTGGATTTTACTATGTTTTCTCAGTATTTTCTTCATATGCTTTAATGTTTTATATCTTTTCTCTATTTTTATGGTGTTAAGTATTGTTTTTCAGTGTTGCTATAAACAGCAGCAAGTTTCTTGGAATCACACAAATGGGTAGAAACTATTCTCCAGCTGCAGTGTCTGGCTGATAAACCATTATCTAAATAGTCAGCTCAGAAACACTTATGCAATAAATTGCTCTCCTTGTAAGGTTTTTTCTAGGGTTCTGTTATTTTGAATATTTGAGAACTTTTGGAAAACAGTAAATAGAAATGTGCCATTGCAGAATAATTACGCAGTGTACATTAGAGTCCACATGTTTTTCTACCCACTGTCCCCCAAACTCTTCTACCAGCTCCACTTCTTATGATTCAGCTGTCACTGAAGCTGCTGAGGCTCTTTTTCCACTGAATATGAGCTGGCAGAGTGCACTTGCAGCCCAGAAAGCCAAACATGTCCTGCTGACCTGCTGGAGTGAGCCCAGAGGAGGCCACCAAGGTGATGAGAGGGATGGAGCACCTCTCCTAAGTGGAAAGGCTGAAAGAATTGAGATTGTTAAGCCTGGAAAAAAGAAGGCTTTGGGGTGACCTAATTGCAGCCTTCCAGYGCCTGAAGGGAGCCTGCAAGAAAGACAGAGAGGGACATTTTAGAGCATGGAGTGTAGTGACAGGACAAGGGGRAATGGATTAAAACTTTAAAAAAATAGGTTTAGATTAAATATTAGGAAGAAATTTTTTTTTTTCGTGAGGGTGGTAAGGCACTGGCACAGGTTGTCCAGAACAGCTGTGGATACCCCATCCCTGGAATTGTTCAAGGCCAGGTTAGATGGGGCCTGGGACAACCTGGCTCAGTAGGTGTCCCTGCCCTGGGATGATTGGAGCAACATGATCTCTAAGGTCCCTTCCAACCCAAACCATTCTATGATTCTGAGATTCCTGCTAATTTGAATACTCTCTAATGGTCTGTTGATGCATTTATTTATTTATTGCTTTGGCTTGATATAGGCAGTTAATTAAAATCAGTAGTTTTCCARTTGTCATTCTCCTTGCTTTAATAGTTTCAGTGTTATTTTTGAGGAGGATGCCATCCTGACAGTGGCCAATAGCGACTGCTGCTCCCAGAGTGAATTTGGAAGGATTATATACTGGATATCTTAGTTGATGGCTTTTATRTTGAAGTATCCTGAAATATGGTGGCTGTTCCTCTGTAACTTTGCTTTAGATAATCAGGGAGTGAAAAGCAGCTCACTGCTACATATTATTCTGCAGCACAGACATACAAGTGCTCTCTACCCTGAGAGCATTTGGAAGTTGTCAAAGATGTTATAAATCTTTTATGTTAGAGGATGTAGCATCCCTCTGAAAGGGTCTGGTGAACAGAGAAGATATCCAGCTTTAGCAAGCAACCTCTTTGACTTTGATATTCTTCCAGTGAGTAAGCAGCTTGGATCTAAAAGGRCCTGTCATCAGAGGCTTAGCTCCTAAAAGGCTACAAACATACTGAAGCAGCCTGTCTCTTTCCTGAAAAAGCTACAAATATATTTTGTATATGAGCTTTAAAAGGTTTTAGATCTTGGAATGGCTCAGTAGGTGAGTTTCATTTGGCTGTTTCCATGAAGCTTGGACATAGAGATAAACCATTTTTGAAGAGTTCTTAACATGGATTGGTTTCTCTGTAACCTGAGTGACATTATGTTGKGGCCTAGACCATGTATTGTAACATGTTGTAATGAACAATAGTGCATTAAACATTACCATTGTTATGTAAGGACCCTTTTCTTTAGACTCTTAATAAGTTGGTGATGTCAATGAATATTCATTTAARGCACTGGTTACTTGAGATGGTGTCATGGTTGTGCAATTAAACCTTAGTCAGTACTGGGGAAAAAAAACTAAGGTAGAGCTGCTGTTTCTTTTGCAATGAGTATTAACCTAACGGAGCCATGACTATTCATGATAGTTACTCTGGTACTTTGTCAGGAAGCTGAAGGAGATGACAATTGACCTCCACAAACAGGAATCAGACTTTTCAGATTGCAAGCCACATGTTGTTTTGAGCTTCTTTCAGCTCCATTTGTAGTGAAAAAGGGAAATCTTTAATCTGAGAAAATGTGATCATACTTTTTCAGTGCTCTCTTTAGTTTTACTTGCATGTGTGTACCTTTACRTTGATGTCATCCMGTGTCATTCCTTTATCCTAGGACGAGCGRTGCGTGACTCCATTGGTTATTCTGGCATCCTTTATGCCCCCTGCTGCAATTCCTACRTTCAGGTACTGTTTGGAAATCCACAAAGCAAATGACAAGACATTTCTTGTTGGCTGTATTTGTTAATTTTTCACAATCTTATCAAATGCCCATTAAGACACCAAAAAACTGGGATAAGTCAGTAAAATAYGTGATGTTCAAGTCTGTCCAAGTCRGTGAATCCTTTRTTTGTATTATTTTARTAAAAACTAACTTGGAAAACTAATAGTTTTCTGCACTCATGTAAAGTTAATGTATGTCTTTGTCTGTTTTCTTTGCAGCTGTGGTGTGGTTTCCAGACTCAGAAACTTTGACAGTGGAGCTGACCAAAGCAAGTATTGTATCCTGATCGACTGCCTGTGCCGCTGGGGMCAAGTGGGGCACGTTCTGGAACTGGCCTGTGACTGGCTGTGTGACTCACTCAGCCCAGCAAAGGTGTGCACAGGACAGGGAGGACAGGAACTGCCAGACTGCTTGAAGGCATCATGCTTTTTAAAAATAGAATAGGACATTTTAATGCTGTATTATTCTGCTCTGAAATCAGTCCTGAAGTCAGTCTAACAGAGCAGTACTGGTTTGTGCTTCCTTCCTGTTCAGAATGCTAAAGCGTCCAAGCGCCGAGTGCGAATCCACGTGGCACAGGAATCAAAGCCTGACCTGGCAGTGGATTACATTGAGTATTTATTGACTCATCCTGTCAATCGTGGCTGCCTCCTCTCTGTTCATAAAAAGAAACTGAAGAAGCTTTTGCAAATCCTTGGTGGTGCAAAGGTACTTTCCTCCTTATCACAAACAGTGCTTATCAAATCAGTGCTGAACATCATTTATTGCCTGAGTCAAACTAAAGGCCTGTAAGAGCAACTAAATGAGGCTCATGATTCTTTGTAAAAAGATTCTCCTTTTGATTTGTATTTCCAACAAATACTCTAGATGTGTAGTAGTTCAGAATTGTTTATAGGTGGCAGATTCTAACCAGCTTCAGTTTTAAGTGTCTCAAAGTTTTTGTGATCTAGTGTTGAGTGTTTTTAAGGGATCTGACTTTTAGAATATGTGAATAAGGAATAGTCTGAAAATCAGTTCTGGCATTGCGAAATAGAAGTAATTAAAGTATGGTTGGTGCTTTTTTGGTGCTTTTTTGGTGCTTTGCTGTTTTTATGGGTTTGGGGTTTTTTTTTTAACCTTTTGTTTAAAGCTGTTGATGAAAGAAAGATTTGAAAGGGTTTTCTGAAAAATATAAATGTAAACCTTGATATTTCAGACAGTTCTTGACTCAATTCTGAAAGGAACACATTCTGGTGGCTGGACTCAAGCAACCAGCCTGAGAGCCTTCAGCCTCTTTTGCAGGTTGAGTATTCATCTTCAGCACAAGGTATGGCTACAGCTTTCCAAAACAAGCTGCACTTACAGTTGACAGTATAAAGGAATTCCAAAACAATTGGTAAACTTCCCTTTGGTTTTTTTGTTTTCAGTTTTCTGAAGAAGGAGAAGATTACCTTTCTCTTCTGAAGGAGACAGGTGCTTGGATAGAAAGTGAAGTTGTACCTTTTATACTAGCACGTGATCAAGAGGATGGTAATTCAAARCACAGTGATGTTTCTGAATTAATTATCCAGGTTAGAGGATTCTTATATTACAAATCAAGCTGCTTTCAGTTTGTGGGTGTAGCAATTTGTATGCAGACAAACTCTACTGGCATTTGTGTCCCTTACCCCTGTTCTTGATTTGCCCTTCAAAGAAAGCATTTGATGATATGTGTGTGAGGTTTTAGATAGTTCTGAATTGTTTTCTGTTGCATTCCTCTGACAWTTCATTTCACCCAAGGTGGATTTTAGCACTGAGCTTTTACCAGATTTTGATGAAAGGGAAAGAAAAGTGATAGAAAAGATTTGGCTAACTTTGGTCCCAGTCAGTGTCCWTGAACAACCCAGCTCACACAAACACAGACTGATTAAAAGTTCTCACTCTGTCTATACTTTTGTCTCATAATGAGTTTAGTATATAACAACTGTGTGCCTGTAGGAAAAGCTCTTTTTGTCTGCTGGTTTTAATTTTGCATTGCAGGTAGAGATGTCATATTTTGCCTCAGTAAATGATGAGTATCAATGCTTTTGATCTGAGCCTGAGTAAAAAGAGAGGATTTACTGTCTTTTGAGAAGAGGATTTACTGTCTTCCCACTTACTCTTGGGAAAGGGCAGTGGAAGCATTTGAAGGACTGGTTGGAATTCATGCTTTTCAACAGGTKTGAACTGAGTAACTCCAGTTAAATACACCAGCTCTCAGGGCACCTTGGCTAAGAGTTCATGGTTTTATTGTTTTTGAGTTTTACTGAATGGTTACTTTATAGGAAACCCAAACTTCATGTAATTGTGCACCTCTCTTCTAGGGCTATCTGACAGTGTGTAAAGATGTYATCATGGTGGGCCTGGGGAATCTCACGTTTCAGGCACACCTTTTAGAAATGGCTCTTCTGATTATGCAAACAGGTACCTRTTTTGTACTAATTAGCAACATCTGCTTTTATACTGAGCTGACTTTTCTTGTATTAGCAAGTTAGTTAATCCCTAATTTTTTAAGGGCTGGAAGGAACGCTGGATTCATGCTTAAAATATTAATTGGACTGTATGAAAATTTCAGCTAAGGGTGCTCARAAACCAAATGYATTGTCTACACTTGTAARCTATCACTGTTTGTTGTATCTAATRAATATTACAACTTTYATATTGTGGTATTTATSTCTTTCTCTAGAGAGAGGTGGCTTTTGTGCTCCAGTGTTGCTGTGTGCGCTAAAGGAAATTATTGAAGCTTCTTTAAATCAGAATACTGAGACAGAGGAARTGACAAATCTTTTCCACACTCTACAGAACGTCTTTCAGAAAATTTTAGAATGTGTGGCACATAGACTTAAGAAAGAACAGGAAGGAGGGATTCAGGTATCCTATTACAGTTCAAATTACTACATAATTGCTAATGTGTAGATAAATACATAATTTTTATGCAAAGGGGGATACTTACAAATTTTATGCACTTTGAGATTGTTACCTCACTACTACCTACTTTTTAGGTAGACACATTATTTAATTTTCAGTTAAATTTTTAAAGTTTTCTTATTTTACCAATTTTTTTTTTCATTTTGGTCTCATCATGACAGAAGAACCAGTGAATTGCAGAACAAATGCATTCTCTTGCCAGTAATCCTGGACCATGTTGGTTGTTCTAGGTTCTTAATCTTATCTGCAATTAGATGAACTTCCTCAAGCCAGAGCAAAGGATTTATTTATAAATTATATGATCTTGGAGGGAGAAATTTTCTTTATTATTTATTTCTTTTAGCCTGAATGATACCAACTTAAAATATATATGATGTTCTAAAATTCTTGAGTATCTCACACCTTCGCAGAAAAGTTGACTTCCTGTATTTTAAAGCAAATACTAAATAGTAGTGAAATGTGTGGATCACTCTGGGAAATTTGATGATCTACTTTTCAGGACTTCTGAAAAACATTCAGTTCTTTTCTGTAAGAACCACTTGCTTTGTTTGTTTCTCTCAAATTTATGAGTAGACTTCCCAGTTATTGATGGGGGGGGGCTCCAATCCCAGGTGACTGGAATACCTCAAAAGCTTTCAAGGTGTGGTCTGCACYTCACAGAGAGGCTTGCTGGCATGTTTCAGTTATACTCAAGCAGTCTGAAAAACAAGATGTGTTTTTCTTTTTGGTTTTAGTTGATTCACTCCATTCAGATGCCTCTTGGWGAATTCATCCATGCACTGCAGAGCTGGCACTCCTCATTCCCAGCAGTTCACCAGGGTGTACTCTCCATTCTCTTGGCTGCAATAGTAGCAGAGATAAAYTGTGTGCTACAGAAGGTAAAGTTAATCCCGATTTTCTTTCTTCTATTTAACACTTTCTGCTTTCTAAATGTTGGAACGACAGAGCTTTATTCAGAAAATTGATCTTTGCACTGCAGATGAGCATTTTGTGTGTGTTGGCATGGAACAAACAGGAAATTTTATTTGCTATAATTTCATATTATAGTTCATCTCTCAGTTTTCTGGCTACAGCTGTGTAGGAACAGACTTGTCCTGATACCTATTTCAGTATCTGCCTCCAACAGGAGAACTTAGCAGTTAGGCAGTGTTGGGGATGGACAGTGTGGGTTCTGGAATATTCCCTGTGTGCTTTTGTTCTGGGTTTGACTGGGAAGGAGTCAGCTTTCCTCCTGCAGTCCCTGTGCTGCTGTGGTTGGCATTTGTGGCCAACTGCTGAGGACACACCAGTTTGTGCTGCCTGTTGCTGAGCAGTGCTTGCAGARTGTCAGTGTTTGCTGGCTCCTTCACCTTCACTCTAAAAACAGTAAGGCAAGAGGCTGAGAGGGGACACAGCTGAGACCTTGGACCAAACTGATCARAGGCTTCTGCCACACCACACAATGTTGTGTTCAGCAATGAGAGCTCAGGGAAAGGAGGAGGAGAGGGGCTTGTTCTAAACCTACCTCACTTCATCTCACCCAGCGTTAGAGAACTTTGGAAGTGAACCATTGATGTGTGACAGATTCCCTTTCCCTATTCTTGGAATGGTCCCATAAGTTTCTGTAGTCCTGTTTCAAAGCAGGCTGATGCCCTGCTTGGCACTGACCACTTGTGCATTCTCTGCTTCCATACAGAGACTTGTCACATGCTGCATCTGGTTTGGGTTCCTTTGGTTTTTGTGCAGAGGATTTCCAAAGATCTCATCTGCATTGCTTTGGAAAGTRGAGAAAGAATTTCTAGTCCTGAAAAGAATGTAGAGACAGAGGTTGTTTCATGTTCTGAAAGTCCAAGGAACCACAACTGTCCTTGGAGGAGAAAGGCAACATTCCCACCCCATTTTTTTAATGCAGGTAGTGTTAGGAGAAGAAGTGATTATTGAGATTGGAAGCTTTGAGAACTAAAAACTAAGAGCAGAGGCTGTTTAATAGAGGCTGTACTTTTGCTGTGGGYTCTGGATGTGTCAGAAACAGTTGCCAGGAGGTACCACAGAGCAGCTTCCAGGGCTCTGTTCCAGGAGGCACTGGAGGRGCACCAGCTGTTTGCTGCAGATATTGGTCTGTCAGCTGAGAGGCTGTGGGGTGACAGGAGCTCTTCACAGATCATACAGAGGAAACATTTCTGGGCTTGAATATACCAGAGATTCATACTCACAGATTGAGTGTTCATTCCAGTCACTCATCTGAAAAAACCTGGGGTTTTCCCTGCCCCCAGGTTGCTGGAAATCAAAATTCAGTTCTAACTAAATATTTGTCACACTGCTTAGAACTTTATACCAAAAAGAGCAGGTAACCAGAAAAATCACTGTCACTGAAGTTACATTTAGAAATCATGGATGCACACTTCACCTTGGAGCCATAGAGGAGAACTCATTCGTGTTTAATAGGCTGTGCCTTTATAAAGAGTGACCACCAGTGTAGTTACCTGAAACTTCTGATGAAAGCAACTGCAGAGAATTTGCCTCGGTACAAAACTGTTTATGTGGTTTAGTTTCAGTCTTTCTAATTTAAATCAGTTTTTTTATTTGGACACAACACAGCTGGATTAAAGCTGTTCAAAGAATACTTGTGAAAGTTCTAATTGTTTAAGGATAGGTCCTGGTTAGTGTAATTATTGAAATACAATATTCTACATACATATCTTTCTTGAGCTRTGATGGTTGTTGACTTTTTTCTTTTTTAGGCTTCCAGTGAAGAAGAMTTGACTTTGCCAAAGACTATTTCAGACCTTCCCCCTCTTTCAAGCAGTTTAATGACTGTAATTATGAAGTCAGTTAATGTTGTCAGGTAAATGTTTCTCTATTAATTTTTCCAAGGTTTTTGCTAATATAGAACAGTTTCTATGTTGTCAATAAAATTTTAATTTCTAAATTCAAATACATTTTGAAGAACTAGTTGCTTTCTAAGTTTATCTGGACCATTTAATAATCCCTTTTTCTTGACATACTGCCTGTAGGTATTGATTGCTGGGGTTGAGTCCATTTTTTTAACCAAGAGTGCTTCTTATTTACAAGGCTGTTAATCCTGATGAGTTTTGTAATCATACATCTTGACTTGCTTCTTTCATGAAATCCTTATAAAGCTGAGTCTCCTCAACACAGAGATATTAAGATGAGATAAAATATTTGCCAGAATAGAATTAGTTATTTAGTTGAACATCTGCAAGGAGGGGACATATACCTATGGCTGTATTAAAGTCACAGCATTCAAAATAGAAACTGAGTGCTAAAAGCCTCCAAAAGTGAGCTTGTGTTACTGAGTTTTTATCACCTAAACTGGGGGGTGTAGGAAAGTCGGGGGGTTCTGTGACTGTAACAAGGGATCTCTGGAGTCCAGGGCAGCTCTCAGAACAAGCAGTTTATTGCAAGGGTCGTGGGTAACAAAGGGGGGCTTACCCAAGCTGCCAGCCACAGCTGAGAGCAAGCCCCAGAGAAAGAGAGACAGAAAGAGCAGGTGAGCAGGAGGAAGAGCAGGAGCAAGAGAGAGCTTGTGTGTGTGCTCTGTGGGGTCCGTGTGTCTGTCTATGTGTGTGTGTTGAGAGTCTGAAGTTCTTGTTACAATAAATGATATCTTTTTCTGTGTTGAATATTATAATTTATAATAACCAACCAGTACAAGACACAAATCCTATAMAATTTTCATATAGGCTATAAGAGTTGCTACATTACCATATTTGTTASATTTTAAACCTTAAAATACACTTCTAAAAACTTTTTTCTTCCTTACCACGTTAGCAGGGTCCCTTCAACCTTTGGACTTTTCAGCTTTCTTTACTTTCTTAGGGTATTGTTTTATCCTAGGGATTCTCCTGTGGCTGGGCCAAGCCTTTGTCTTTCTAGTTACTCAGTAACTGGCTGCCTGGCATTTCTTCCTCTCTTACCATCTCTACATGCAAAGAGCTTTTTGCTAATCATTCATATTTATAAAGTTTCCCTATTAAACTTTCATCTTTGCCAACAGGGGGGGAAGATATTTGCTCTATTTAGTGGGGGCCCTGAACATCTTCTAAAATTATCACAACTGAATTTCATTTTGCATGGTTTGTTAATGTTCAGTTTTTCTTAACATGACCGTACACACTAGACTTGTTTTGAATTATACAGGGGTTTAGAAGCCCTATTGGTCTCCTTGACTTACTTCAACTAATTCCTCTTCTTAACTTCATCTGACTGGCACTGAATATCCCTGTCTCTGCTGTCATGAGGTGTTTTTTTCTTCTCAATCCTTCTCTAATTCTAGCTGAACTTGCAACACAAAAGACTCCAGAGACTCCAGCAGTAGTCCAATTAATCCAAATCTTGCTCTTCCAKGAGGCAGCAGCTCTCCATCAAGGTGTTCTCTTCTAGTGAAACAATTATTTTACACATCTCTTTTCAAAAGAGATGCAGAAAATCAGTCCTGTGTCTTCTGAAACTTCAGAATTTCACTGAATTTCAGTGCCCATAGCAGTGATAATGCTGGGAGGCTTGGCAATATCTGTCCAGTTGTGTGAGTATCCTTCACTTTGGTAGAGAACTATCTGTATGGGAACCAATTACTTACCTCTGAGCCTTATATGTATTTTTAAATAGCTTATTGTTCTGTTCTATTTTATCTTTGCCTGCAAGCTCAGGGGACCCTTTTTCAGAGGGAGGTGGGGAAAGGCAGCTGCAGTGARTTTTGTTCCAGGTTAATGAATTCCAGTTTCTTCATGGAGGTTGAGAGTGTGCTTAGTGACCCAAAGAATGATAACAACCAAGTCAGGACTGTGATCCCAGTGCTGTCCCTTAGCAATTTAAAAGCAAGGTGAAATGGAATCAATGCTTGGTCRCATTAGTGCACGATGATACAATGAAACTGATGCAATGCATGAACAACTTCATAATGCTCATTTCTGAAGCTAAAGATTTTTCATCTTCCCCAGCTCTTAGAAGCAATATTTGAATTTCTGCAAAAYGTTTTTACTGAATTGGTTCTTAACTGCACATTTCATTTTGGTATCTTTGCACAATAAAAGCCTGGAGAACAATTGAAGTCAGAACTGGTGATGTATGATGTTCAGTTTTCATAACATAYAATAATAGTGCTAAAGGTATTTTGAAATATTTTAGGGAAAGTTACTGTAACATTGCTGCTCTCAGTTTCCCYTTTAGTTCTTCACAAAGCATTCAGCTTTGTGCTCTGAGGAGTACCAGGATTATGGATCTCTTCCATCTCCTGTTTCATCCCTCTTGTTCTTTTATTTTTCTCTGGTTTTGAGAATTGCTTCGGAGTTAAATTTGAGTTTTTTACTCTAACACCAATGAGTTACTGTTCCATTCTGTGGTATTGACTTATTTCCTGCTGCAGTTTGGTTTGGTTGCTAGACCCCATCTGTGACTCTCACTTCATTTCTCTTACCTTAACTTATATCCTGAAACACCCCTAGAGTTTGCTGGTAATATTTTCATCTCTTGCTAGGAGTGACAAAACCTTGTAAGGTACATATTGAGTAGTATTTTACAAGGAGCTGCTGTCATAGTTCTGTTATTCTGTCCATAGTTTCAGTAACTAAAATGCTGGGAAGTGTTTCAGGGCATTGTTTAGTTAAAAATAATCTTCACTGGTTTGTAATTGGAGAACAATCTATTTTAATATTTATGAGAAATGTATTTGAGGTCAAAATGTTAATTAAGCCTGAGTTGGTACTAGGAAACCACTGGAGTCATAAAATACATTTTTTCAAACTTCAGTAGAAACCTGAGTTAGAAATTTCAGTACAAATTTATGAATTAAATTCCAGTAGAAGTAGTTTTTTCATGGATTGACTTTCCTAAAACATACCACAAGCTCTTCACTTCTCTTAACAGCCACTCTTTTTCTCTTTACAGACTTTTTTATTTTCTTCCCARGCAATTTACCATGCTTTGATATTCTCAGTTCCAGAGGCAGCACACAGTTTTCAGTTACCCAGTCACACTGCTTTGTCCTGCATGGTGTCTTTGAAGCTGTGGTGGCAGGGTAGCATAATTACAAACATGCTCTGTTCAGTTCTATTTTGAAAGAAATATGGTTTATAATATACTTTTTCTTTATTCTTTTTCCTTAGGTCAATTTTAAATGAATTAATGGAGTACATTCTCTCTGAAGAAATAGAAGGGATTTTCAGTCTAACAGCTACTGTCTGCATTGTGGTTATAATTAAAGGTCAGTTAAAACATTTTGTCCTTTTTCCATCTTCCTTTTTATGTACCACATTGAAATACACAGTAGTTAATCCAGAACAGTGATAATCCAGTTTAATATCTGATCTTCCATTAAGCAATCTTGTATGTTTAAAGTTATTCTATAAAAATATGGGGTTGGGGTTTTTTTGATAAATTATTATTTTAGTGCAACATTTCAACTCATTTCAAATAGGTAAGCACAAAGCTTCACTTCTGAAGGATATTGCACCTGCCATTCAAAGGAAGCTGCTGATGTGCAAGGATGCTGCCACAGGAGAGCCCAGCAGCACTGAAAGGTGGGTGTGCTGTGGGGAAGGAGCACTGAGCTCTCCTATCYCCTCTCTGCAGTAACTGGCTCTGTTCTGTGCTTACATAACACTGTGAGAGCCTTCTGAGTGATTGATTGCAAGGTTTGAAATACTGGGGGGGAGTGGGAGGTATTGAGCCCAGCACAGGATTCAATTTCCTGCCCTTAGATCTGCTGTGATTGCAATCTTTACATATTTAGCTTCAGGCWTTTTTCATTTAATTTGAATGTGTTATCACTTGATCCTGTATATTACAGGATTCACTTCTGAAATGCAGGGCTGTTTGCAGCAGGGGTAGAACAGAGCAAATAGAACAGTTACTGTTGCTTGTTACTAGAAGGTTTGTCTCCCACACTTTGCCATTGGTCATATGAATCCAAACCTATGCAGGCAGTAAAAATTTAACTGAGTATAACAATAACTTTGAGACCGTTCCACAGGTGATTTTATTTTGCTCTTTTTRTTGGGGGAGATTTCAAGTGTCATCTTTTGTGAGGGGTTTTTTGAAAGTGGTTGGCTGCATTGTGTTTGCARTCAGTTATCTCAGGCCTGTCTGGAGAATCAGGAATGCTTCAGCCTTTRGTGTCTCAAACTTGCTTAAGTCTTAAAATTTGTGAACATCTGATTTCTGCCTAGTTACTGAACTGCCCATGGAATCAAAAAGTGTGCAAAGGAGACATTATAAGCACAAATACAGAATGTGAAGAAACCAGACTGGGGTTATGGGCATTAATCCAAAACTACTGAGAAAGTTTGCAGTGCACCCCAGAGGCCTGAACRTGCAGAGGCCCTTGCAGTCTGTCATTCTTCAAACTAGTGATCCTTACTGTTCAATCAAACAGTGGATGTAGAGTAGACTGACTTTAAAATAAAACAAACCAAAGACTCCTAAACAAGCCAGAAGCCCCTTGTATAGGAACCTCACTGTTTAGGAGCTTCATTTATTCAACAGTTTCTTGCACAGCTCTCCCAGCCTGAGCACACTTCCCCAGTGTGCTCTTCTCATGCATCCCTGGCCTGAGGCACATTGTTTTCTGGCATTTTAGTGACTTGGCAGAGACACTGGTGGCTGAGCTATGCCTCCATCCAGAGGATGGTGCTCTGGGATCCTCCACTACCTGCAAGAGGCCTGCAGGACAGCTGGAGAGTTGCTGGGCTGTGAACAAAATGTCCTTTGGTCAGGACCTAGCTTAGAAACAAAACCAAACACAGATAAACAAAACTCCATCCTTTGCCCCATGAAATTATTTTACAATAGATTGTCAAGTGTCCTACTGGAATGTTTTTAACAATAATAACAATTATTATTATCTGGAAAAGGAGAGTGGCAGGGTATTGTGTTTCAGTGTGCACTTCTAATCAAGACAATAGAAAAAGCTGTGAAATAAAAGTGAAGTTTAACATGATTAAATAAATAGGGACATTAAAGTGAATAATTGCTGCTACTTGAGAGCAMCACTGACTATAAATTTCAGGGAGAACACAGATAATTGCTTTATGAATCTATATGATTGTCTCTGCCCAGTGAGCTGGGACAAATCAACCTGCACGTTGGGGCAGAGGAGGAGTATAAGATGCTACACAGTGTTTTAATTTTGTGATATATGAGTGGCTACCTCTGTGTAATACCAGCCCAAGAGACAGCTGCAGACAAAATTCAGGGGTTAGGGATATGAATATGATAATGGGAAGATTTTTTCTGAGTCAGAATTGTACTATGATAAAATTCAGAAGCTRTCAGACGGCTTTGCAGAATTTGGGGGGGATTCATATTTATACAGTTATGTTGGGGAACAACTTCTCTCAAGAAGGATAAAATAATTGATGCTGGAARGAGGTTAGGAGGAAGTTCTGCAGTGATTGGGTTTTGCACAATGAATAAAGTGTGTTTGCAGTCTCACAGCTAAGGCAGAGTGTCAGACTAGGCTAGGCCTCTGGTGGCTTCTGAGGTGCCATTTGTGGTGCTCTGCTGCCTGTGTGCTAATGTACAGCTAAAATGTGATTATACATGCTCCAAAGTGTGCCCTGGTGTTTGTAAACTATTTTATCATCCTACTTGGCTTACCAAACACCTCATTTTAGTTATGGTATGCTCCAAGCTAGATCACTGGGCTTTCATCTGGAGAGAGTCCTCTCACACACAGTACTGTGCTACTGCTTGCTAAAATCCATTACTAGGTTTTAATTCATTCTTCATAATATKGCTATTTTTTGCTTCTGAATGCATTATCTCCTAATAACTCCTTGAGGGATTCTTTTATTCAATACCCAGGTATACCAGGAAATGGTGACATTCTTTAATTTCCCAAGAGAACTGGTGTGCTGTGCCAGCAYCTTAACTTCAGACTTAGGAGTAATCTCTTACATATCAGCATTGAAAGAAAAAAAGTAAAAAAGCTGTCTGGTGTGGTAATTAAGGTGCTGCCCTTATACAAGTAATTGTTGCACTAATTCAGAAGCAAAACTTTTCACTGCAATTTACTCTTCCCTCTTCAGCTGAGTTAGTAGTTTCAGATGGTCCTGTGGGTCTGTATTTTAAAAATGCTGTTCAGTGCATTTAAAAATTCTGGACAACACACTGTATATTGAGAGAATTTCCTCAAGAGTAATGGCACACACATTAATTGAGTTTAGAAAATGCAAATATTTATGCCTAACAAAAAAAAAGCAGATAAAGCTGTCAATGCAGTCATTTGGAGGCTAGAGAAAAATGTCTCCAGTTCTGTAAAACCTAATGTGCTACAGGGTAATAACTTYTACTTAATACTGTGTATTTATTTATCATTTTGATATATGAGTATTAGAATTTAAATTTAGCTAATGGCTGTGCTCAAAGATATTTCTTTAGCATTGTCATTTAGCTAGCTCCCAAAACWTTAATTGCACTCTCACTGTGTCTGTAAATGATGGCTCTTGAATTGTTTTGGTGTATAACTCTGGGTATGTTTTCTCTGCCTCCCATCTTTAAGTTCCCCACAAAGGTCCTTGGTAAAACTGACTCCAGCTTGTTTGTTTGTGAGGAGCAGTTGTTCCAGCTGATGGCTTTTGGCCAGTGTTCCAATGGTCCCACATTACAAATCCATTGGTTTTTTTAGCCTTAAACTGTAATAACATAAAATTTATACAAAGCAGCATTGTGCCTGAACCCACAGAACTTAACTAATTATCCTAATTCTGCAGTACCTTGGAACACCACCTTACTTTGACACTGGATTTCATCCTGGCTTAAAGGCTGAGGCTTTGCASAGAGGAGTTTGTGATTAGAGATGAGAGTCAGAGTGGGACTAAGGAGTGTGAGGGCAGCTGGAGGAGGCAGCTCTCATGAGGAGAAGATAGAAAGCTCAGGCTTGGAAAAAGTTGCCACGGGTGAGAAGAAAAATTATAAAAACTGGAGAGTGAAGGGAAAATGAAGAAAACAGAAGAATGAAAAGTGATCTTAGAATGAATTGCCTGTGGAGGATTTCACTGTTTTGTTTGAACAAAAGAGTAACAATGCTGTGCAGGAAGCAAGAGGGTTCTTTAACCAGATGATGAAATATTAGAAAGTGTGCTTGAATTGACATAGTAATTTAAACTGGTTTGCTGTTGGTTATTCCAGAGCCAGAGTTGATCAGCAGAAAAATAGAAAAGTTGAAAGAAAAAGAATCCAACTATTTCAAAAGTAATTTGTAAAGGCATTTGAATAAGCTRATATGGACTCACTGGTCAGAGAAATTGTGTGGTAGCTGTACTCTGAGAATCAAATAGTTGAGGATTGATTTGGCATTTAGCATTTCTAATTCTGTTATGTATTGTTTTATGGCATTTCAGATTCCTGTATGAATCGTCTCTGAAAATTTTGGATGAGTTTTTGAATCCTTGACCACACAGAAGGTTTTGTCTTAAAAATTGAGGGAAGATGTATTGCTTTTTTAAAAACTTACCTTGTAAACTTGTGAATTAAGATTGCTTTCTGTTATTCTGTACATTTAAAGCAAAAAATGTATAAAAGTGTGTATAGAAATTATGTAATAGTAAAGATTTTTCAACAGCTRCAAAGGGGTTATTCTGTATAAAAATGTCTTCTTGGGGGGAGTGTAAAATCAGTATTTTTGTATCTTTGCTTTTGTCAAACAAATAATAATTGTATCATAGATACTCTTTGAGTCTGAGGTTGCACATAAYCTCAGTCTCTGGGAGCACTAGAGCATATTCCTAGGGGTTTTGTAAATGAATCTTATTTTGAGATATGTGAGGGTCAAAATGGTGATGAGGAATAGCCCTCATTGCTTTACCAGGGGCAAACTCTGCCTTACCAGCCTGATTTCCCTCCCTTTTGTAGAAGAAGAGAGAGCACAGCATATCCTGTTCCTTATCCTTGGCAAGAACTTTTACACAGTCTTACACAGTGTCCTTACAGCCRAACTGGAGAGAGATGGGATGGATGGGTAGGCTTGGGAGAGATGAGTGGGRAACTGGCTGGACCATCAGAGTGGCAGAATCAGCTGCTGAGGGGTGAGATGGGCAGCTGTGGCACTGCTGAGGGCAGGCCCTGCTGCCAGGGCTGCTTGGTGACAGGGTGAGCAGCAGCAGATGATGGCAGATGACAGCAGCTGGGAGCCACAGCTGACAATGAGGGGCATCTCCTGATGTTCAGCAAAGCCTGSACCTGATGGACAAATCCTGCACCAYCCACTCAGGYACCTGCATGAGGGTGACTTCTTGCTGCCTGCACCTGCCTGCAGGAGGATGAAGGAAAAGTGATTGGAGGAGAATATGAGGCTACAGAAACAACTTGAGCAAGAGAATTTTTTGTTGGACATGAAAAGCACTCATTCCAGAGTGAGTTGGAACTGGAATGGAGCTGGAAGAGGTTGCTCAGAAAGCCTGTGGAATACCCATCCTTGGAGATGTGCAACACCTGGCTGGCAGGGAGGGCTCTGACCTTCCACAGTGTCACAGCTTTGGAGTTGGCCCTGCTGAGCTGGGGATTGGACCAGATTCTCCCCTGAGCTCCCTCAGAACTTGAMTATTCAGGTGGTTGAGTACCCAGTACACTGGGGAGGAATGTCTTAACTGTTAAACACAGACTTGAGTAATATATAAATCGTGTTATATTTAGCTATTTTTAAAAATTATAGCTATTTTGATAAGTTAGTACTTAGGATGCAGATAATGCAGTTACCTAAGCCACTTATTTAATTTTCTTCATGCAGCCAGATGCTCTCCCAAGACTAACAGAATGCTGATTGCACAGTGTTATTTTGCCTTAATGCAGATACCTGTAATTTACCTGTCTGAGCTCATGGGGTGGTTCAAGCCCAGCCAGCAGCCAGGCACCACCAGCTGCTCCTCACTGCCTGCACCCCGTCAGACATGGGGGCAGGACTGAAAGGGTGCAAGCCAAACAGAAACAGTTGAATAATTAAGAAAAAATAAGAGTACTTTTTCAAATTGTGAAGATAAGAGATACAGAAGAGAGGGAAATAGAACGACCTAGCCAGTCCCTGGGCAGTGCCCTCCCCACAACCTCCCCCTCAGSTTATTGCTGAGCATGGTGCCACATGGTGTGGGATATCCCTGTGGTCACTTTGGGTCCCCTGTCCCAGCTGTGTCCCCTCCACACTCCTGGTGCACTTCAAGCCTCTGCAGGGGTGGGGTGAGAAGCAGAGAGGCCATGATGCTGTGTAATCCCTGCTCAGCAATAGCTGAAACATCCCTGTGTTGTCAGCACTGTCTCCAGCATAAATCCAAAAYACAGCCCTAGACCAGCTGTGAAGGAATTTATCTCAGCCAGAACCACAGCTCCTTTAGTTTTKTCTGGTTTAGGAGATCTAATGGGAATCTCCAGAAAACGATTCAGCCACASACCAAAGTCTCCAGCTTAGGCCTGGAGCCCTGGACATGCAGCACTTGGTTATCTGCAGTTAAGTGAAGTGATTCTCAGGTGGTCCTGTGCAAATGGCTGTTAAGTCTCCAATGTCCCTGAGTGGCACTGAACTTAACCAATTTGGCCAAATTAAGACAGGCTCTTYATTCTTGATTAAGATTTGTGCAAAGCTGTACCTCCCATCTGTCTAAACGAGCAAAGCTCTGCTGGTTTTCTTTCTGTGGTAAGAGACTGTAAGGATTTTTTCARTATCTGCTGTCAGTGCAAACATCAGACCCATACTTGGCCTTGGTACATAAAACTTCCCTACTGCATAAAAGCTGTTTTAGCTGAAATGTTGATATTTAAAAGCAGTGCAGTTCTTAACAACTGGCAAGCTTTGCAACAGGATAGACATGGATGGATTCATGASTTCCAGATTTACCTCATCCACAACAGTGGTCTGTGGTCTGACCAAAGAAACTAATGCTGCCCCAGCAGGTAGCTGCAGATCTGCCAACTGTTTATTTATCAACATCTTTATAAAAACTGTGTTCTTTGGCCTTCATTCTTCTGCATCTGTTAACAGGCAGGTGTTCTGGTAATGACCTTTTAAATCTTCTGATTATACARATTACTCAATGAATATGTAAATAAGTTTCTTTTTTCTGCTTCTCAGTCTTTCAGTATTTGCTCATATCATTAGATTGGAAAAGAGTCCAAATTTACTGCCTTGTTTTTCCGCAGTGTATAATTTTGCTTTTTTCATGGAATKCATGGTGCCTGAAGGAAATAAAAGTCATTTCATCAACATCAGAAAGAGGTGGATTTCCTTTGAAGAACTCAGAGGTGATACTGCTAGRAAGGTTAAAAAATGTAAWGATAAACCTTTGTCTTCCTGGTGGCTCTGGTACTCAAGTGGTTCTYAAGAGAGTTGAAATGGTTTTCTGTTAGTCCTGCAGCTGGTGAACAAGCTTCAGCTCAATTTCCAGTCTGGCTCTACTAAAGTGCTCTGCTAGGAAAAATCATTGGCTTTGCAACACAAATAATGTTGTTGGGATTCCTTGAGCCAAGGTCTGCCAGGGCTTTCTCCTCAGGCCTTTGTGGCAAATTTCACAAGAATATCAGAGGAGTTCTATGTTACACTTGTTCTCATTGCAAACTTTAATCTTGCAAAATTTTAAATCTACATTTTCCTTCTGTTTGGAAGATACAAATAAATAGGACATTTCTTAAGCTGTTAACTTYTGTAAATGTGTAAAACAGGTTTATTTAATCTTATTAATCAAAAGTGCTGTTGGGGAAGAGATGTCCTTTGGGCATGTTTGAAAACCTCCCTAAATCTCAAAACAGACCCTTTGAGATCTGTTCTGCTTTTTGAAGAAGTTGAACCTGACTTTTAATGAATACAATTGCTTGGAAAATGAGCAAGACAACACCAGCCTATGACACTGCTTTGGGCAACTGGCACTGGCAGGTGCTGGTGATGAAGAGCTGCCCATGGAAGAAACATCCTGGTTACAGTTGTACCTGTGAGTGTCCTGCCTGGAGCTCTTCCCTTTGTGCATATGCATGAGACTGAAGAAAGCAATAGCTTTAAACTACTTTCAGAAATCAATGTTGTTTGTAAGGACTTGGGCTCTTTTTGTAATGACAACATTCATCTGCTTTGGTGTCTGGATGGGAAGCAGAGCCCAGCATCTGCCACCTATCACAGCTTCAACTTGTGAGCTAAGGAAAAACCAGGAGAAATTCTCAAGTTTCTGCATTAGCAAGTGAATGTCTTCAGGTATGGATCCAAGCACACAAACCTTCAGAAYAGCCAGAAAAGTTTAAAAAATCCACCTTGCACCTTGAGAGCTGCAACTCACTTTATATTTAAACTCCCATGTGCTGCTGCTCTCAAGTGTTCTGAGGTCTTCTGACTTTCAGAAGGGACAACAACAGTGAGAACAAGAGGACACAGTTTCAAGCTGTGCCAAGGGAAATACAGGCTAGATTTAAGGGGAAAGTTTTTCACAGAAAGAGTGGTCAAATACTGGAACCATCTGCCCAGGGAGGTGGTAGAGTCACCAACCCTGGATATGTTTAAAAAAAGACTGGATGTGGCACTTGGTGCCATRATCTAGTTGAGGTGTTAGGGCTGGGTTGGACTCAATGATCTTAAARGTCTCTTCCAACCTAGAAATTCTGTGATTCTGTGAAAGCAGAGTAATTTTGACAAAGTCTTTCACCTTATTTGAAAGATGCTTAGTGAAGAACACTCCTGATAATGACTGTGATGTGAAACCACGACACACAGCAGTGAACTTCCCATATTCTTTGCTGATCTGCTCCAGTGTTTTGCAAACTGAGAGCATTGCAGAGTCC
The DNA here is from genome assembly GCA_902810485.1 of Alauda arvensis. Taxonomy (NCBI): domain Eukaryota; kingdom Metazoa; phylum Chordata; class Aves; order Passeriformes; family Alaudidae; genus Alauda; species Alauda arvensis. Next base: position 1,242,564 of record CADDXX010000200.1, on the reverse strand, counting down.
AGCCATGCCAGGAGCCCCTGCTGTGGCAGCTGCCCATGTGTGAGAGAAGAGCACGGCTCACTGCTGGCACCCTGACTGGCAGCTGGCCAAGGACAGCTTTCAGGAGCAGCTGCAGAACTTTCCACGGGAGGCCAGCACTTCTTCAGGTTCGTTAAGCCCTTGTAAATAGGCACAGGTCTTGGCTAATCTGCTCTGGTTATGAATTCTTGGTCCTCAGCTCTGTGGCTGCTTGTCTGAGCATGACCTGGGGCACAGCCCCAGCTCCCAGCAGTGCTGTGGCTTTGGCTTTCATTTACTCAGCAGTCACTGGGGGTTTTTCACTTGGTTCAGCATAGATGTGTTCTGGGTCTTCTCTAATCAGAGTCCTTTGTCTCTCTCCAGTTCCACATCGTGCTTCTAGCAAAGTTGCAGAAATTATATGCTGTGGCTCTGAGGAAGTTTCATTCTCTGTTTTATCTGTCACCACTGTTTGAAAACTGTAGCAGTGAGAGTTCTGTTACATTTGTTACTGCTTGTGACTCTACTAAGCAGAAGCTGTTAGCAATCTTTTGCTGGTATCATTCTTTTAAACCAGAGGACCACCTTTTTCTTAGCAAAATAACTTGGTTCTCAAGCACATGACTTGACAATTGTTTTTCTCATACTGTTTACATTACTTAAGACATCACTTTGCTATGTTCTTCCTGTGTAAAATTCCAGTACTTTGTTTTATACTGTCAGCTTGTCCCAGTTTCAAATATATGTTCAAACTTCATTAGTTTATGCATATTTTTGTGCTGTCATTAATGAAAATATTAAATAAGATGCTGTTCCAAAACATCATTAGTAATTACTTTCCAGCCTAATCTAGTTCCCTCTTCCGTTCCGTTGGTTCCTTCCCCATCTTACTACACCTACAATAAATCCTTGTCTTGGCTTAATACATTTTCATTATGCTGCAGTAACAGATGCTCTGCTGTAAGGCCTTACATTTTAAGCAGGTACATGTAGTGGTGSAGCTTTAAATCAAGCAGGTATTTGCCACATAGGGAAAAAGGGTTTCAGTTTTACGATAAAACTTAATAGGAAAAGCCCTAGGAATTTCTTTGCTCCTGGCAGCTCAATGCCAGGACAGAAACATGGATAGGTCTCTTTACCTGTCCCTCAGAAATGCAGCCATTCTCTATTGGGCAGTTTGCCAAAAACCCCACCTAAACCATTCTGTATTTAAGATAGAGCACAGAGATTCTTGGGGCTTCTTGGAATGTTGTAGCCAGGTACAATACTTGCATGTGCCTGTGCTCGGGTACTATTTTGTTCTTTATTATTTTATAAGTTCATTAAACCTTTTGCTTTACAAAACACACCCAAGGAGCCATCTCGCAAATGATTTTTAAGCCATTTCTGTGAGGTGCAGGCACCCTCAGAGAGACTTGATACATCTTCACAGGGCTCACTCCACTCTGGCTGGATGTAAGACTGTATCAGGTACATTTTAGCAGTTCTTGCTGGAGAGGTACATGAATCCTGTGTGACCCCACAGCCACATCAAAGGGCACAGAGGACAGAGCCAGCCCAGCCCCTTTAGAGTTCTTTGCAATGTGCAATGGCGTGTGCTTCCTGCCTTTGGGGGTAATTATTAAACACTTAGGGAAACTGTTTATGTTAGCTCAGCTCCCATCTGAAAAACGAATATTGATTTAGCTTTTTTTTTGTTGTTGTTGTTTCCTACTGTTGACATCCTTCCTTACCCACTGCCTAAAATGGTACCTGAGCACAAGCTTCTTAGTGAGAAATTCAGGCTTCCTSCACAGACCCTTCTGAAATCTTGCCATGGTTATTAAAAACAGGTGTTTGCAACTTTATTTTCTYAGAACAGCCTCTACAGGAAAAATACAGCGTCTGTAAGAGCCTACAAATTCAATTAGACCAGTCTAGGAGAGTCCTTAGAAACAAAACAAAGCAAAACAAAACAAAAACCCCAAAGTAACTCTAYTTACTGCTTTAGTTCTGGCTATTTCAGGACAGTGTGAGTGTCTGCATTGAAGGAAAAGCTCCTTTGRCTGGATAGGCTCCTTTTACTGATCACACTGCCAAAAACTGTCCTTTCTTACTCCATCCTCTGTGGTGGACACCACCAATACACARGATGAAGAAAAGGCTTTTACTCTCAGTATTTTCTGAGAAGAAATTTGAGGTTAAAAGTGGTCCTTCATTAAAGGGGATCATCCTTCCTGACAAAAATTGTTACCTTTCTCTTCTGTCCCCAGTTTCCCTCTCCTGGGMTGMTCTCTTGGTCTGCAGGACAGTGATTTTCATGGGTCTGTCCCCCCAGGATGTGTAAAACACGTGTTTGCCAGTGCCTGAGCTGGTCACTGGGCACAGCAGATGAGTTTGCCTTGTGTGTACAAGAGCTGCTGGGAAATGTGCAGTGACCACCCCAACCTACATTCAAACTCCAGGACAGTAGCAACATGTCTGAGATGGACACTGCATGGTGCACTCTGTGTCCCAAGAATCTGATTTTGAAATGAAAGAAGTTAAAGGTGGATTTACCATCTTCCAGATCAGATTCTTTTTCCTTTTGTAGGTGTCTCCTATTGTCAGAATTTTAAAAGTTAATGTTATGCTAGGGCTCAAGAAGGGTACAAAACCAGTCAATCTGCAATGAAATGGAGAACTGTTCAKTGCAAGAAAGAGATCAAGGGATCTGATTACAGCCTCCTGGTTCCCTGATWTGATCTACACTGGAATTGACAGCAAACTTTGGCTCCTAAGCCATCCATCACAGGTCAGCCAGCCTCTGGGGGATTCTTATCTTCCCAGCTGAGATCACAGAGCCTTAAACTGCCTGAGTAGCACATAGAGATCAGGGAACGTAGCCTGCCGTGCTTAATTTATCAGTGGATCATGATGCATTGATTGAATGCTTAAAAGCAGGCCTGTTTCAGTGTGATCTAATATTAGAAAGCACTCTGTGCTATCTGATGAGAGACTCTCCTGGGCAATTAGCACATCTGAACAGGTGTGATGCTTTTGACTCTGGAAATAAACTGACTTCGTGGGAAAAAATACATGGAACCTTTTTTTTTTTTTTTGGTTTTTTTTTGGTTGATTGGTTTGTTTTTTGTTTGTTTGTTTCTTAATTACAGTGAGAGGGAAGCAAAGATTTTTTTTTCCATAAACCCATTTGTGAAAACCATTTTTGTCCTCTTGGCTTTCAAGCTTCCTGTTGCAGTTCCASTTTAGGACAGCTCTTCTATCTCTAATTTTATTCATCTGCTAATGAAAGAAAATGCCAGTTACAAGTTTATTTTTGTCTTGGTATTTTTTCTAATTGTGTTTAATGTAATTCTTGCCAGTAGAATTTTGTGCCTTTAGCATTTTTTCACCAGGATTTTTCTTTTTTCATTGGCAGTCTAGGAGATGAAATATAGAATATTAAGTATCCATCACACACCAAGAACCTTGTCCATCTGTCTGTGTACCTCTTTGTCACAGACAGTAGAAGCTCTGTTATACAGAGCAGAAAAGTTCATGGGAAATGCCCAGCCCAAGAGGGAGAATCCCTTGAGAAGCCAAGCAGGTGTTTTTGTTTGGTTTTTTGATGCTCCATTGGAACACTTGAACTACAACAGGGAGCAATAGGAAGGCTTTTAAAGTAGTGATTCAGAACAGAAARAGAGCATTGTCTTTTCTATTATTCAACTTTTAATACTTTCTCCAAAACCCATGATTATTCTCAGCATAATCTTGTACTTGCAGAGACACATAATGTAATTTCAGTGTAGTCCAAACAATGTTCCTCTCCCCAGCTGTCATTACCATGAACTTTCCCTATCTCTTTTTTTCCTGATCACACCATACCCTCAAAAGTGACCTTCCTTTAAAAGAAACACATCATAAGCCATGGCCCAAGCAGTCTTGTACTCTGAGATATCTGAGAATGCTTTCAGCAAGACTTACTGATTTTTTAAACTGGAAATTATGTGCCTGCTTTATTTTTTATCCATTTTTAGCTATTCAAAATAACCCATGTCAATAAGCATTGTTATAAAACTGCAGTGAAAAGGATTTGAGCTCAGAATGCTCCTGCTGCATTCTGAGTTGCTATCAAACATATTGGTCAATTCTGCATTTCCTTTACAGTGTACCAGGAGGAAGATATCCTCAAGGATACTCCAAGCTTATGGACACACAGCAGCTATAGCAAATGTTCTAACCTCTGGGCAAGCACCAGGCTTGTTACTGTGTTTTTCAGTAAACATTTCCTGGATAGAACATAGAGGATGAAACCTCAAGGTGTGCCAGGTGAGGTTTAGATTGGATATTGGGATCCATTTCTTCACTGAAAGGGTGGTCAAGCATTAGAATAGGCYGCCCAGGGAAGGGATGAAATCAYCATCCCTGAAAGTGTTCAGAAGATGTGTGCATGTGTCACTTGGGGATATGGTTTTGTGACTGACACAGGGTTGCTGGGTTAACAGTTGGATTCAATCTTGGAGGTCTTTTCCAACCTTAAAGATTCTGTGATTCTTTGAAACACAAAAAGACATGGTTTAAGAGTGTTATTAGAGCTGAAAAGTCAGGCACTCAAAAGTCAAGATAACAAAATGAAGATGTGCACAGCTTTAATCTCTCCTGTGATTATGTGTCAAATGACACATCTTCAATCACATGAAGTTACTCATTGCACACAAACTCTTCCCTGTACCTGTATCTGTTGATGACACAGCAAATGGTCAGTGCTTTAATCCCCTCGTGGTTCAGCTGCACACTGAGCCTGCTGCCTGCTGCTCATGCCCAGCTCCTGCAGTRGTGTTCCTATGGCACTACTCACTGCAGTCCCAGAACTGCACAGTGATTCATGTCTCTTTCCAGCYCCCTGTWGGCTTACTTATMACCATCCTAAAAATGCACAGKGACMCTAAGGTWAAARWTTTCYATGGATTTTTYYCTRCATTTGTCAGGTTATAACACTCRTTGCCTCAGGGYACCCATCTCCAGCTGTGGGTGCTCAGCACTGGAACSAGGCTGCAGGTTCTGAGTCAGGWACAGCCATTAATGTGTTATCTGTACATAACCAGAACCTCCCCAGCAGCTTCAATCAGGCCAGTTCTTTCAGAATGAGAGTGCAGTAATTTCATTCATCTTTTAATTGAGCACAAGAGGAGTGGGTATCCCAGGGGATGCAACTCGTTGTAAAATCCATTCACCAAGTATCAAGTCTTACAGATTAGCAAAGCTGGATGAAAATAGAAGTTTTAAACTGTTTTTGAACTCCCTCCCATTAAAAGAACMAAATTAATTAAAAGAATTGTCTCCCTATTGACATTTCAAGTCAATTTTGATCAATGGTAACCAAATCTAATTAYTCATTGCACACCTAAGGGTTTCACTATGGTTTTGAAGAACAAGAACCTATTATCAAAACACATTACAATTGTCTGATCCTTTCCTTGGATATCCCATCGTGGTGTGCTCAGACAGCAAATTTTTAAGCTGTGCTGAGGCCTCTAAATACCCATGAAAACCARCAGAAATTCAGGTGGTTTTGTTTTGAAATCTGTCTCCAGTGACTTCAAAACAGGCAAGTGCTGAGCTGAGGTGCCAGTGGGCATTAGCAGGAATGCCAGCCTTTCTCAGTCAAAAGGGACCAGCTCTAGAGCACATCAGTCACCTCACAGAGGTGCTCTTCTCACAGAGGCCATCCCTCTCCCAGGGAAGCCCAAATTYCCTTTTATAGCCTGACACCAGATATAAAGATGTCAGGATGGMCTCAGGGTTGGACTCAGCAGTTACTGTAGCCCTGGACATCCACACATTGTTAACTTGCTTCACTCCACCTTTGCCTCCTCCTCCATCAACTTCACACCAAACACAGCTGCAGCAACCTGTGTCCTGTAGGTATCACCATAAGTGGTATTTGAACAAGTCAGCTAGAATTTTAGATGAGTCTTAAATGAATTTGGGTTCAATCCAGACCTGCAAATGCCTAGGTGAACAGAAGCTGCTCTCTCCAGCATCCCTAACAAACCAGCAGGAGAGATTATGGAAATTTTCCTCACATGCACACCGAAGTGGCTGGTCTGGTACCCACAGCCTTGGAAGGCAGCCCTGAGCACTCACATGCAAAGATGTTTTAGGTCTTCAGTTAATGTGAGTCACATCTCCTGCTATTCTCACTGGTAATTTTCTCTAGCTGCATTTCATCTCTTAGGCCTTGAACATTCCACTTTAGGCTCCTTTCCAGAAACATAAAAACCATTATCATTCATTTACAGTGCAGGGAATAAAAGACTGGCTCACATTTTAGCAGTCATAACTAAAATCAACCTACTTTTTTTTTTCCTTTTTAAACGTCATCAGTTGTGCACTTGCAGAGTTCTCTAGGATTTTTCCCTTCTGGTTCTGTATTGAACTTCTGTTCCTCAGTGATGCTGCAATACCTAGAGTAAAACTTTTAGTGTGCAACAGAGCAAAGAAATTTTCTAATACCATTTTGGAAACAAGAAAAAAAGCTTTAAAATCACTGAGAACAGCAGACAACGTAATTCTTAGATATAAAAGAATTGCTATGATATTCATAAAGTTATTCATACCACTATCTTCCATCAAGTACTCTGATATCTTCTAGACCCTGCAAATATGTATTTTCATGGTAAACTGTATTCAGTATGAATTAATTTAAACATTTCTAAGGYTCTGCTAGTTTTATAGACATTATATAAAAAATACTGAAAATCATTAATTTMTGTATCAAATGCTAAAATCCTTTCAAGTACTTTTAGTTATGCTATGAAATATTTACAATTGAAAAAGAAAGATCACAATCACTGCTGATATGACCTTGGACTATACATGTTCACACCAGTTAAAGACTTTTTCCYTTTAGGAAAAAAGTCCTAAAACTTTGTCCTAAAACTTTGTCCCTGAATTCAGCATACAATCACCAGACTGAAATTCAAGTGAGTATTTGTAATGCTATGGAGGGAGTGGTATGACTTTAGGTCTCAGTAATCCAGGCTTCTCTGGAGCTTCTCATGCTTTGAACACTTACTGTCTCAGGCACTGGATGGCTTTTTAGACATTTTGTTTATAACTATTGCAAAGTCCTTCCTTCTTAATTGCTTTAAAATAGTAACTATTTAAAKTCTATATTTTAAAAAATATGTACATGGAATAAGTTATAGGTTTTCTCCTATTGAAAGAATCAAATACACAATGGTGTACTTTTCAATATGTACATGTACTTTTTAAATACACATGAGTAGAAGAAGCTACTGGGTAAGTGCAAAGTACAAAGCATTAAACTTTCTTGATAGTTTTTAATACCAAGGGCAACAACAGCCTCTGCAATACAGTTGCAATACCCCCTTGATATAATTTCAATATAAATCCTGTGACTTTAAACTTCCTAGCAATAGTGAATACTGAATAAATGTAACTAAAATATGTCAGGACATGAATGTGTGAGCAGTTCTGCAGTCACTGAGTGTCTCTGCAAGATCACCCTGAAGAGTGTCCAGTGCACCTCAGCTGCCAGAGCAGAGTTCAGGACTGCTCACACCAACCACCTACAAGGTGCTGCTCCTCTTGGAACCGTGGCACCCCAAGATGTGACTCTAGAGATGGATTTTGTGGCCTCATTTCTAACAGCCTTGTGAAAGAAGTCCTCAAATGACACACCAGTGCAGGAGGCTCACTGCTGCTCAAGCAGCTCCCTCTGCCCTCAGAGAGGTGTGGTGAAGGTTACWCGTGCATCAGAGCCTTCAAAATCTCCCTCAGTGTCTGCAGAGACATCTACAGGCTTTGAATATTTTACCTACATCCTCTCAAGCCAGAACATGGAAATAATAAAACAGTATAAATTCTGTCTTTTCTGGGCACRGATACAGCACAAGCCTCTCGATCTCTTTCTCTCTTCTTTCACCCTTAACCTCCCAATACATCTTAAAGCTCTGCCAAGATATTTAGGTTACTGAATCTGAGATWAACTGCCTGATAGGTATTGGTCCCTGTGGACTTTGGGCCCATTAGCAGGACAAGTGATCTTCAATTAATGTGCTCAGAAGTCCTGATTTGGGGAGGGGGGAGTGGAGGGGACAGGGGGATGAGATGAAGAAAGAAAATGAAGAAGGTAATTTTAATGCTTCTTTTTTCTCTAAGGGCTTGTTTGTCTGTGCAGGTAGAGTGTATTTAGCATAGTTGGAACTGACCTTTTGTTCAGGTTCTTCTTTATACTTGAATAAACTGACAAATAGCTCTGTGATCCTTAAATGAAACATGGACTTCTATCCAGTAAAATTACACAGTTTCTACAGTCACACAGGTGTACTTATGCTTATAAATATAATTCCCATTTGGAATTAAGAAACAGACCTGCAAAGGCTTTCAAACATGACCTCAGTAACTAAGTATACAGTAAAACTCAGATGTTACTTTTGTTTTGTAAGTTCTAATACTTAGCCTCTAACGATCCTGTATAATTTAAATTCTGTTTACAACATTTTATTAAAATCATAATTATTTACAAATTGATAAGTATTAAGAGTATTTTCTCTTTGTGTATCTTTATGCCTAACTTATTCTCTGGCAATGTTCTACTTTAACTGAATCCAGTGTTTCTCTTTTACACCCAATCAATGTCTGGTTTGTGTAATTTTGGCACTTTTTGTCCTTACATCTCTAAAAAATTCTACCATCAACTCAATTCCCAGCTGATTAACTTACTACTCCTAATATTTCACTCTAAACAATAATAAATCAACAAAATAAATCTTATAAGGACCTTCTTGCCTCTCCCATGCTCAACCTACTACCTACAGGTCTTTTCCAGCAGGGTCATCTGCTTTTAATATAATCGTGAATGGCCCAGTGAAATGGAGGGAGGCTGACCTAAATATCCAGTGGTTAGCTCCTGTCTTTGAATCAACCACAGCAAAAATGTGAACCTTTAAAATACCAGGCCACACAGGTGTCCTGGCTACTGGGCTAATTAGCTATCCTGGGATCATTTCTGGCCCCTTCTGGATCTTTTTTTCTAGCCCTTACTAGTGGATTTTTGATTAAAACATGTATATTTCTCATGAAAAACCTTAGACAACACAGCATTTTCAAACAGAAAAGTGTTCCCTTGAAAAACTCCTGCTCAGCTGTGGTTGCCATGGATAAGGATGTAAATCTTTCACATGCATAAAATCATATAGATTATCCAGCTCTCCTTTTACTTTGCCTAGCATGTTTTTCACATCTAAATGGGCATGATAAAAAGACTTAGCTCCAGATATTGAGGACATGCTAAATCTCAGTGTSTTATTCCCTGGGCTGAATTTTTCAGTTCTGTAATTTCCAATGTCATTCTTTCATGAAGCCTCACACTCACCTCCAGACCCATTAGCAAGGGAGAGCTGATATTSCACCCTCTCAGCCACCATTCAATATCTTTAGAATCCCTTACCAAAAAGATTTGAATATGCCCTTACAGAAGTAATTCGCTGATACCATTTTTTCAAAACTGTCAAGTCCTACAGTTCTGTTTGAGCCCCGCAACATCCCTGACTTCAGGAATGGAGTAATTTCTCTAGTCTTTCCAGAAATTTTTACAAATCACTTGTACACTTTAGGATTTCTTTTTCCACAGTTCAGAAACTTACTGAAAACATGATAAGAAAACCCACAATCAAAACAACCTCACAAGGTTGGCAGACCTAAACATGGATGCTTACTTTATTATACAAACTATTGAAAACCTTGGCACTGACAATTGTCTTGATAAAATGACTGTGAACCAGCAAGGAAGCTGCATGCGACACGTTATTTACACTGTGATACTGTTTTTCATCTAATTTACACACAGACTCAAGCCTTGCAGTTTTTACACTTCATTAACAACTTTCATTACACCTAATACATGTTACTTCAATCTGTCTGCTCCTGGGGCTTTAAGACAGATCTGTGTGTCTTTGTTAGATGAAGCCTAAAGTACAGCCAGGCAGGGAATGCCTTGCACTTCTCAGTCCTGAGAATTGCTACTTGAGTTATCTCCAAATGGCTCATTCACCTACTGATTGACTCCTTACTCTTTCCTTGACATCTGACTCCGGTCTTTACTGAACTTGTACATTCAAGGATTTCTTCGTGTCCTCGATGAATGCCTTTTCTTGTCCTGATTTTTCACATTGCTTCAAATGCTTTTGAACAAATGTCATTATTGTGCTAATCCTCTGCACTGAGTGGCTGTGAGAATTTTAATTTCCTTTTAAAATCTGCATAGCATTTGATCATAAATTCACAGGACCTATGCAAATCATTCCTTGCAGAGCTGCACTGATTCCCAGTAATACCACTGCTATTTTGTATTTTGACGTACAACTTGTTCTCTGGCTGTGCCTGCCATTTGCTGCTTTCTTACCTTCAGTTGTTTTGCAGTTCTCTGCTAATTCTGATGACCTTTTTCCTTGTTCCCACTACTAGCTTTTAAAGCCAGATGGTTTGCATAACCCATGAGAATATATTAATTTATGTTTCAGCACTTTCTCATCTTGTCCTTTCCACAGAAAGCTTTTCCCTCCTTTTTTGTTTCTCCCCTTTTAGTGCTCAGATTTCTCTCAGTGTCGTCAAAATTGATTTTTCTGAGGTAAAGGGACCTTTTGGCTTAGTGAAAGCACTCTCCTGCAAGACATAAACAGTCATGTAACAGACCTCAAGAGCAGAAATGTTTGAAAAGACCATCCAGTATCAATACATTTTTTTGAAATTTTCTGAATCAAGTATTGCCCTTTTTTGAGTTTAGGTCACCAACCTTAACCACAAAGGAAAGGAGGTGACTTTGCACCAGTTCTAGAAGCAATGATTTTTTTTTTTTTCCAGCACAGATGTTCATGCTTTTCCCGCAGAGCAAAACTGAGAGGGTAAGAGTTGTCTGCAGCTGTCTCTAAGTGCCCCTTGGTCTCCCCATGAGCTCCCACCCAGGTCCCCTGCCCCAAGCCTTGGAAGTGAGCAAGGAGGAAGGTCTCTGCTTTKCCAGGGTTTGTCTGTTCTGTGGGCTTTTGTTATTTGCTTTTCTGCTCCATGGCAAAGCCACTTCACCTACTACAGATTTTACCCTTGTAAAATACCTTGAGTGTGTCTCAGTCTGGTTAAAGCCAGAGATGAAGCATGTCAGGTGTAGTTAGAGCTGTTTACCTGAAGGATGAAGAAGGACGTGGGAAGCAGAAACTTCAAGGATGAATGAAGTAGATGTTTAGGTGACAGAGGGAGCTGGGACCAGCATCACTTGGTGTGGCATGGAGCTGGCTGTCCTGGCCAAAACCACATCCCCTGTATGGAGACAGGCACCTGTGCTGTGTCACYTTGGTGCCTGTGACTGCTGCGTTCAAGGCTGAGAATTGCTACAGTGAATTAGTGAGTAAAGGAGAGCCTGTGAACCAGGGAGGCACTCCATGAGCTTGAGACTCCGGATCCCTCCTGGCAGCCTGGGCTGATGCTCCCACTTGCGTGGAGTGGCTTGGGGACAGGAGGGGCAGGATGAACATGTCACACATGTGGATGTCTCCCAGGCAAACTCACAGAGGTGTTTACCCGAAGGCTCATTAAATCTTTTGGAATAGCCAGTAATTTTCTGTGGAGAAAGCACTGGTACAAGAATAGCTGCTGAGGAGGCCACAGGGAGGATCCACTCAGCTGGCACACTTTTCAGGACAAAACTTTGATAGAGAGAACTGAATCACAGAATCCCAGAATTCTTAGGGTTGGAAGGGACATCTGGAGATCCCCTTGTCCAACCTCCCTGCTAAAGCAGCGTCTCCCGGAGCAGGTGACACAGGAACGTGTCCTGGAGGGTTTGGAACGTCTCCAGAGAGGGAGACTCCATGACCTCAGCCAGCAGCCTGTTCCAGTGCTCTGACACCCTCAACGTGAAGAAGTTCTCCCTCTTGTCAAGGTGAAACTTCTTGTGTTTCAGTTTATGGCCATTGCCCCTGTGCGGCTCCATTGTTTCCCGGTACAGGTGTGTGAAACAAGCACGGTAACTCCCTTCCCATGCCCAGCCATCTTTCCGGGGGCTGCCGGCGGAGGCGGGCAGGATGCCGGCCTCGCCAGGGCCGCTGAGGGTGAGGGCGCCGGGGGAGGCCCGGCGCTGCCCGTGCCCGGGGGAGCCGCTTGCCCGCGGTCCCGGCGGGGCGGGCAGGGCGGAGCGGAGCGCTCCCCCCTCACGGCAGCCGGGCGGGCCGGGGCGGGGCCGGGGGCGGGCGGCGCTGGTCGCTGTCCTGGGTGTTGAATCTGCTGCGGCTGCCGGAGCCGGGGAGCGGCCGCGGGAGGCACAGGGCGGGCGGGCGGCATGGAGTGAGGGCTGGCGGCGGCGGGCAGGGGAGCGGGGCATGCGATGGGCCAGGCATGATGGGCGCGCTCGGCTCCGTCCTCCCGCTGCTGCTGCTGCTGCTGCTACCGCCGCAGGTGCTCGCCGCCGCCCCGCGCATCCAGCCGCCCTCCGCGGGGGCCGCCGCCGAGGCGCGGATCGGTGAGTGGGGCGAGGGGTGCGTGGGGCGAGGGGTGGAGGGCGCGGGGCTGRAGGGGAGCGCTCCCCGCGCTGCTGYCCCGGAGCTTTCCCKCAGGCAGCTCGGCAGGGCCCCGGCGGCCGCGCCCGCACGGCGGACGCTGAGGGGCCCGTCCGCCCGTGCCTCTCCACCGGCCCAGGGTGAGCGGCCCCGTCCGCCGGTCCCTCACCGCCGGCTCCGGAGCTCCGTCCTCCGGTGCCTCAGCACCGCCTCCCGCTGCTTGTCCCCGTCCCCCGGTCTTTCACTAGCCGGCCCCTGGCACCTCCTGCCCCCGCAGCCCCTGCCCCAGCGGCGGGTCCCGTCTCGGGGGACAGCTCTGAGGGGCCCGCAGGCTGAAAACTTCGCCAGGGCTCACGAGGCCCCTAAAACCCAGGAGCGCCAGYGGCGAGTCCCCGAAAATGCTTCCAGCCTCCACATATTTAACCCTTCTCCCGGTTTGTTGGATTCAGCCCACTGAACTGCCCTTATAATTTGAAGGAGACAGGAAATCTCCGAGCCACAACCCCCCAGATGCAGCCTGTGGTGGCGTCCCCCCTTTAACTCRTGCTGCTGGAGGTGGACATCAGCACTGGCTCCGGGTTAAGGCTCTTTCAGAGCTGTCACAAAACCCCCAGTGCTGCCCAGTGCGGACCATTAAGTAGCCGCTTTCTGTTGAGACATTCTCGACCGACCCTGCTTCATTTACAAGGTACCATTCATTTAAAAGGTRCCACTAAACATTCCCACCTGTCAAGTGACCCACACCGGCCTGAAGGGATCCTGGAAACAAACTCTGTGTGTTTCAAATCGATGCAATTCTCCTGTGACACTCTCCCTGGCAGTCCTTTCCTTGCACTGAGACACTCAGCACTATATGATCACCTGAATTGTCTATTAATATTAATATCTATTAATAGAGTCAGTGTCATTTCACTTACAGTATCTTCCCAAAGCTCACTTTAAGTCAAGAAGGTCACACTAAGAGAATTCTGTATTTTTTCCCATTTTAATATCTGCCTAGGGTGGCTATGGAGATGAGAGTGAAAGCTAAACAAACTATTCCTAAGAAATCTTTTTCTAAGACAAAAAAATTAAATTCCTTTAAGAAACAAAGGAAGCCTTCCAGAGGAATATTGCTGCAGTTTGCCTCATGTACATTCTGTTTATTAAGAAGGAATTAAAATCAGCTGACCATGTTTTTAATGAGACTTCAGTCAAGTGGCAATAAAAATGAGCTATTGTGCTTGCTGTAGTGAAGGTAGTGATGCAAGGTTTTAAGGAGAAATGGTTTGGACTGGGTTTATCCATCTCTCCTCTCTCCTGGTTGCTATAGATATAGACTGTTTCTCCWAATCYGCTGAAGAGAAAGCTTGCATAGAAATATTGCAAATAATAGCTGTAATTTTTACCTTTAATAATGCAGTAGCCTGCACTGTGCTTTYGAAGCAGTCAGATTTTGATTCTCTCCCCCTAAACACAAACTGCAGATCASTTTGGGTCACAGAGTATTTTTGCAGTTTGTTGTAGCTGAAACACAAAAACAGYGTGAGTGTTTGTTACTTCCCTCCAGCTCCCCTGTGCTCCTGCCTCTGCAAGGATCCCTGCCTGCCAGTAAAGGCTGTCCTTGCTTGCAAGGGAGCAGCCTTGATTTTACACAGTGAATCCACTGCTCTGGGGGTATAATTTGGAGGCATTTCAATGGCAGCAAAACAAGCTGAGCCTCCCTACTTCTTGCTGGGATAGGGAGCTCACTGATRTCTCATGGATCTCTGTGAAAGATGGGAAGAGATTGATTGTGTTTGACARGATGCAGGAAAATGTTTGCATTGCTCAAAGTGAAGCAGTTTTAGCTGTCTCTTYCATTAGAGTTGCTTTATTTCTTTTATTGACCAGTGTTTCAGATCTCATTAATCTGGAGTTCAAACTATTTATTATTGTAGATTCTGTTCAATTTTAGAGTACAATTTTTAGACACAATCAGGAGATATAACTGTAATTGTACAAGATATCTGAGTTTTGGGATTATTTGTGGTTATATGTGAAAGATACTAATTTGGTTTCTTGTGCACAGTCCCATCTTCTTTAATTGAAAATTCATAGATGCATTATGAGACCTCTAGAATGTGTGCTGAAAACTGCCTTAAAAGCAAAGTAATTATAGAAACATATTTTTATTGGGGTTTTTTTCCCCTATTATTTCAGGAACTCTTCCTAAAAGTTGTTTCAGAAGCAGAATTTCATGACCTTTACCATCTCATGAGTTGGATTAATCCAATTTCAATCCTCTTTTTTTTATGGTCAACTTTGGTCTGCACTTTCCAGTATAGTGAGCATCTTTAAATGCTGACCTTTATTTTGCAACATAATTACAAACATTTTACAAGAAATTAGAAGATTTAAASTTGGAATTAAATAAGATACAAGATTCCTACTTCTGCCTCTTTAATTCATGAAACTTTGTAGATTGTTCCTGTGGGGAGGTGTTTTTTTAAGGTGTAATTGCCAACAGAAGSACATATTATTCTATTTCTTGACATTTACCTTTCATCATTCATCATTCTGTGATGATTTATAGGAACATTTTAAATATGAACAAATAAGGAAAAGTTCATTCTTTTCCCTCTTTTTTTTTTTTCCCATGCCTAGGTCTAGGCCAGGAGAGAGATTCTTCTCTTTTCCACAGGAAAAAAATCAACTGAGTACATAGTAGTATTCATTAGTCTTTAATGAAACACTGGGGATGGGAGTTTAATATTCTAAATAAATCTTTATTCATTTATAAGACACAGTCCATTTAAGATTATGGAACTTCTTTTTAAGTGCTTTACAAAGTAATCATCTGTGGAAAAATACATCCTGATCATGTTTGCTCAAT
This sequence comes from Alauda arvensis, assembly GCA_902810485.1. Taxonomy (NCBI): domain Eukaryota; kingdom Metazoa; phylum Chordata; class Aves; order Passeriformes; family Alaudidae; genus Alauda; species Alauda arvensis. The sequence continues at coordinate 1,227,174 of CADDXX010000200.1, read as the reverse complement.
TCCAAAGGTTTGGGTTATTCCATTCTTGTGCTGATGSTCATAACACTAAGCAGCACCTTCAATAAAAACTGCAGCTCCAGCTACTGAAATATTTTCATTGCACAGTTTTAAGTAGACTAATTGATTCAGAAAGTTGCAGTGGTACTTTATTTTCATTTTAGGTAGGGTGGGTGAGAGAGAGAACTTGATAACAAAGTAAGCTGTGAACATTTTTAATCACATTCTTTCATTAGTACTAAACCACAGGTACTTTATAGCGGGAGTTGTCCTCATATGTTCCAGAAAAGAGCAAATGTGCCTGCTGCAGTGCCTTCACATTGACCTCTAATGTGTAAAATGATGCTTRTGACCTTAAGTGAATATAATTTTGCAATGTAATGTGATCYTTTGTGCTGTGTGCMATCCCATTTTTCAGTATGCATTTTGCTCTTAAATGAGCACATTGATATGCTGTGGAGATTTCCRGAAACATTTGTTCCACCCTCARTGTAGATTTGTTCCATACACTGTGTAAAAGTTCCCTCAGAGTTGTACTGAAGTAATCACAGGCTGAATTTTTGTCTGGCRAATGAGTGTGAATTTAGTTTTTAACTTGCTGACAAAAAGACAAGTCACATTTCAGCTCATAAATATGAAATGTACTCCTAAACCTTTAGCTGTGATTTTCTGACACATACAGTGTGCAAAGACAGTGTCTTACATTTCTCTGGGATTTAAATGTAATTGAGGATAGAAACCTTACTCAAAGACTTTAAAAATGTTACACATTAAGTTTAGTACTTTCACAAGGTACTGTGTGCATATTTAACCTCTGAAAAAATATTTTAGAGGTGGGTTAGGAGTTCCAAGTGGCTAAAGTTGATCAGAATTAAGAAACTGCAAGAGCAGGGACTTCAGGTACTCTTGGTGAAAAGCAATTCTCCAGTGTTGATTCTTAAATTGCAAGAGAGTGAAGCAAAGAGCAGGACAGGTGAAAAAATGATTTATTTAGATTTTTTTGCATTTCATTCAGTGTTTCAAACACCATCCAAAGGAGGCAGCAACAGAGAGCTTTTGTCTCTGGATGTTTCATGGGGAATAGCAAAGAAGTGTATCTTGGTTAGTTCTTGTTGGATGGATGTTACCTTAACAAAACTACCACAGCTGTTCTCAGCCAGCACTGTCAACTGCTCTGAAGATCCATGAGGACAGAAGTTTTGCTTCTTGCAGCAACTGAGCTGAAGCTCACTGAAGTCAATGTCAACCTTCCCATTGACTTCAGTACATTTAGATCAAAGTTCTGGTYTGAGGCTTGTGGCAGACTGGCTGAGAAAGTAGGAGAATTAGAGTGTTACTATGTGTTCAGTACAAAAAAAATTGCCTGACTTTCCAGTTGCACTAATTTGGAACTTCTCATAGGCACTCCAGTTTTTTAAATAAGTTCTTCATTTGATGTAATTTTTGATGAGAGAGTGCAATTCATTATATAATACTAGAAAATAAAAATAACAGCAAMATAATTTAATTAAGACAAGGCTGTGTGCTCAGAATGGGAAGGATTAAATGTAGGAAACTGGATTCTTCCCTTCATCAAAAATATTTTTGCATTCCTAGAAATATTTCCTAAGTTATCAGTTACGTTAAAAAGCAGCTTTGAGGTAGATTGATATCAAGGCATGTCTATCTGTCAGTTCCACAGAATTACAGGTAAGAACATGCATTAATATTATTGGCATCATGCCATGACTGTTCTGCAATAGCTTTTTTACTATAACTCGTTTGTGTTCAGAGTTGCAAGTGGACAGGAAATTAATTATTTCTTTATCAATCAAAAGAAGCAGTTGCAGGGTGCTCTTGAGGTTGTTCATAGGATGGGATTTCTTGGGAGTTTTTTTGTGTTCTTGTTTGTCTTACTAAGAGAAAACAGAGATAAACTTTGCAAGATAAACTTGTCTCTGCTYGCTGCCTGGGTGTACCCCAGCACTTCTAAGCTTCACCACACCATCCTGGTGCCTTGACGTCAGGCAGGCTGCTGGCAGGGAATTGCCTTTCCTGGAGCTTGGATCCCGGAACATGTGGGCAGTTCCTCCAAAGCAGCCCAGGGCAGGTCATGTTGACACAGTGCTGATAGACAGGCTGTGAACTTTGTGACTCTGAGCAGTGGGGATAACAGACAGCACTGTGCCATGGAGAGGAAAGTGCAGCTGCAATCCCTGGGGGTGCTGAGCTCATTGAGAAGCAGGAGCTGAGGTCCCCTGTGGCAGTCAGATTTCCACTGCCTGGAAAGAGAGCACAGGAACATGAGCTCAGATGTAGGTGGTTGCCATCATTCATATGTATCCAAATCCATAAGAAGACTTGTGCAAGTGAAAAGGCAGTGTATATTCCAGCTGCCTGAGAATGATACATACTTTGGTCTCATCCCACTGACAATGTAGCCTAGAATTTAGCTAAATCTCTCCAGTTATTCATACAGAATCAGTGTATCTACTGTCTTGCTAAAACCTGTGTTGGTGTTTACAGGCAGATTTGGGAGGAAATTCAGTGACTGGAGGAAAGATTGGTTTGGTTTTGATCATAAATTTGGCAGAGGATGCRAAGTCTCCAAGAGGCAAAGTTCACTTCTAGCTTCCATCACAGGAGTGCTGAGCTGGATGTGGATTTGGTTGGGCTCACCATGGTCATTATTAATTAAGCTAGGAAGGCAGTGTGTAATATTGTTGTTTTGGTAAAACAAAACTGCTAAAACAGTGTTATATTTGCAAATGAGGAGGAAGCAGGTGAAGATGCAGGTGAAGAAGGGAAGCAAGCAGAAGAGAAGCCAAGGAATAGAGAAAGGCATGTTGAAATGTGGATGTTTAAAGAATGGAATGAGAAATTAAATCTTTAGAACAGGCCATCAGAAATGGAGATTAGTGAGTTAKACATGATCTGTAAAGATGTAAATTTAAGAATAAATGGAGTTACTTTTTCTCTTGGAAGAAACAGTCAATTGCAGCAGCAAACCTCAGATGTTCAGTGGATCAGTTTGAGGCATGAGAAAATGAAGGAAGGTGACTRGAAGGATAAGGGATTTGCAAAATAAAACTATTAACTCATTTTTTCAAGCCAAAGCTGTGGCAAAAAAATGGAGTCAAAATGCACGTACAGTATGAGAAACTGCTCTGGGAATAGAAAGGATTTATTTCTCTTAATCTAAGTGTTGGGAATAATATAACTAAATGTAATTAATTGAGCTAATCACTGTAGGCTCCTTTTAACCTGTTTCTAGTTTATAAATTTCAATTAATTTYACCCAACTGTACATATCTAACACAGGTCAGATAAACGTCTCCCTGAGTGCAGCTATTGCTTTCCACTTAGTATTATCTAAATACATTTCCCAGGCTAGGGCAAGTATCTGCAAATATCTACATGGTAGGTGCTGCACTTCAGCTCTTCAAAAACCAGGTGCTCAGGGCTAAACACATTTGGAGAGTGATTCACCTGTCTTTCCCCACTAGGTGAGACTAATGAAGTAGCTTAAACTAAAGTTAGGTTGCTTGAGGATCACCAGCTACATTTCTTCAAAACTTTTTTGAGATCTATRGGTCTTGCCAGGGAGCTGTTTAGGGAGGTTCTGTGAGTAGTCAGGCAGGTTTGTCACATAAGGGACTGAACTGAGGTGGCTGATGGATATTTGTAATACTTGAAAGAAGTTCCTCTGAGAAAATCAGCCTCTGGTAATTGCAAACAAGTGAAGCTGATCTCCGAATGAGACAGAGGAGAAATGGGTGTAACAGAATGAGCAAGCAAAGGGAAAAAAGCAGGAAAATGTGCCTCCTCTGCAGGCAAGACAGAGAAAAAGGTTGGGGAGTCTGGTATTGGAGAGCTGAAGGAAGGGGASCATGAAGATCTGAGTTATGGAGAGTCAGGTGAAAGCATGAAGGAAATGGATGTTAATGTGTACATACATTAATGAGCTTTCTTATGTGAGTTTTAGGGCCTTTATTTGTGAGGTGGTGGAARGGTTCTATGTCYACCTCARYCATCCCACAGCATCAATACATTACTGCATTCCCAGCAAGAGTTTGCCATTCAGAACAGCTGTACTCATCCAACAATTAGGGAGTTTAATTTCTGAAAAGATTAGAGGAACTTTCTAGATTTTATTCCTTTTGAAAAGGAATTTCTTGAGAAGTAGCTTAGTAAATTACTGCATCTTACTGTGGGGTTTTTTTCCCTGTAGTTTGTTTCAGCAAATGGTACTTAAATACCAGAGTTTATTGATACACAGTCTCTCTGGACAGAGAGTTRGTGCTTACAATGCCTACCTATTTTGCTTCCAAGTAACATATTGATTAAACAAGCTGTTTTTCCATGTAAAATGAGTAACTAGAAGTTTTATGGGAAGTACAGCTGGTTGTAGTGGGTGTAAGGTCTCTTCTTTCAGTCACAGCTTAGCAGCATGCAATGATGGTTACATAAGCTTGAAGTCACAGCCAGCAAGCACAAGGTAATGTGCAGAGATAGATGTGCCTCCCAAATTGTCACATACTTCCAGAGAAGTTGTGAAGAAGTTATTGTCAGAGAAGACAATGCAGTGGGGACCAAGCACACACTACATATTGCAATGAGCTTAACGAGTTCAACACAGCTCAGGAAATCTCCAGATACATGTAACCCCGCCTTTTTACTCCCTTCTCCCCAATTAAACTTTGATCTGTCAAGTTTGAACCTCAACATATTCCACAAAGTACCTTATGAAAATCAGTCRGGGATGCTGAATGAGGTGTTTTGAATTTCTGGTGCACAGAAATCTTCTGCTCACAAYATTCTGCAGGAGATAATTACCTGTCAGTCTGTTGCTGCCCTAAAAGGGGTAAACATGTTCTAACCTCTTCTGTTCTGCACCAAGAGCAGAAGTTGTCTTTTCTCTATGTTTTCAGTTGATTGATACAACTCAGTGAAATTCAGAGCAGTTGTTTCAGGCAACAACTTCACTTGGGAGGTCATGCCTCATCCTCAGGCCTGAGGAAGAGTTTGTGTGTTCAGCAATTGTCTGTGGTTTTTTCAGCTACTACCAGCCTGCAGCTTTGCAGTACAGAATGGCAGTAACAAAATATTATGCTGTTCCTGGCACTGACTGTTGATCTTGCTTTTGTAAAAGGTATTGGTTTGGATGAAATATTAAAAAATGGGCCTAAACCACAGCCTTGCTCACAGCCAGTGAAACCAGTGCTGGTGTTAGTGCTGGTGTCCATGACATGGCAACAGGGAGATGGCTTTTGGGAGTAGCATTAATGTCACTATTTCTCTTAAGRTCTCAAATGCATGAAATATTGACTTGTGTCTGTGTAAAAGACAGTCTGCTATTAATCTGGCCTCAGAGCAGATTTATAAGTCAGACATTGCATTGTATTTGCACCTTAGTGCTGAATTTAAAAAAAYAACATCAAAGATTATAGGCCTTGATTAATGTAGATAAATCATCACTAAATAATGTGAATGTCTATTCTGTTTTTTGAAGACTGTAYACATTATTGTTTATTTCTCTTGGACAATGGTTTGTTATAATTTAAATTTGTGGTGTAGAATACTTTATATATAAAATGCCTATATTTCAGCTTTATTTGATAGTTAACATAGTAGATGTTAACTATCAAATACCTTCAGTGAGAAATATCTCAAATACCTCATGAAATCTTCCTTCCTATTCTAGATTTCAGCAAAACTCAGTAGTATCAGTGTGTAGCCAGTCAATGCTTTGCTCAAACCACCAAAATCTTCCACCAAGCCTCTTCTGAGACCTGGCCACACCTCCCAGCCCAGCTCCTTAGCTAAACACTGGCTCTTACCTTCATGGCATCAATCTGTGGATTATGCAACTCCTTCCATTTGCTGGAGATGGCTGTACTCACTGGTGACTATCCAAATTCTTACGTTAATGTCCTAAAGGAAGGAAAAAAGGAGGGGAAAAGGAACTTTGGGAATTAGTCATCTGCCCTGACTGTTTGGAGATAGCTGAATATTAATGAAAACAAGATACCAAGCTAAATATCATCAAGCATTTAGGTAGGTCACCTTGGAGGTAGTGACACAGTTGACAGACCTAACTCCACCCCAAATACTTTTCAGCACAGAGTATTCATYAAATTTTGATTTTTGCTTGGTCTATATTTAAGAAGTATCTGTTTAGCTGTTTTTTTGTTTTGCTCCCTTGTTTTTCCCTTTTTCATCTTGAAGACTGGGGTCAGGTTCTGCAAATTTGTTTTGCCTCGATTTTAAARTTGTTAAAATATTTTTGTTAGTACTACCTACCTGGAAATTTATTTTAGTTAGCTAGGTCAGCTCATAATTACAGTTTACCAACATATGTTAGATGCAGGGGATAAATTCCAAGGACAAAAAGCAGTTATAAAAATTGCATATTCAGAATAAATATGACAAGAATGAAAACTGAAATTTTGCAGGAAAACCCAAAGTTAACTAATGCTATCTGGTGAATTTCCATCATAAGAGCTGCAGAAAAATAAAACAATCATGTTCTTTGGAAGCAATCACTCACACTTGCAGACAATATAAAATTTGTAATGCTATAATCAAGTGGCATTTGAAGAGCAAAATGGGAAGGTTGTTTTAGTACTGTGWGTGCTGGGTTCTGTGCTGCCCAACAAAGATCTAGGGATGAGGGCGGGTTATTTTCTGTCCATTTGCTTTTGTTTCTCTGAGTAACACCTGCTCTAATGAGTTTGTAATCTGAAAGTAAATAACTGAGCAGGGAGGAGGAAATGGACACCACACACTGGCTTGAGAATAAACAGCTGTCAAATGGCTGCTGTTTGAGAAAGTGGAACACAGCTTTGATGGAGGATCTGATTCAGCTTGAATGAAGGAACTGATCACACCCAATTGTCAAACTTGCCTAGTTGAAGAATGACTTGGGAGAATTCTAGAACAATATATTCTCCTCTTCAGATTATGGAACTATTTTCACAGTTTAGCAGGTAGGGAAGAGCTCTGAAAGGATCAGCTACCCACTGATGGGGTGGCTGTGCAGGTTGTGAGAGGAGTGGGGTTGTGCTTCTTTCTTAAATTTGCAGTTTAAGGAGGCTCATGCCAGAGAGTCTAAATTAAATAGTAGTGCATTAAAAGGGGATGAGCTTCACCTAAGTCTGCATCAAACTGCCAGAATCTGAACTTATGTTACACCTTTGGCCCCTAACACTCTTGTCATTCAGTGTCTTTCTTTTCATCCATCTGGAATTAGAATAAYATCAACTTGCTTTCAGATGAAAGTTCATCCCTGCACAAGGAGACTCTGCTACCAAGAGAGGTGTATAAAATACAACCTCTAATGAGTCCCTTCACCAGTTTTCCTGAATTTATTTCTGTTTGCTGTAAATTAGAGGGGCTACAGGTTAAGTTCCTTTTGATGCCACTGGTATTAGTCCAGGGTTCCTGGATTTAAGRGGATTTAAGACACCAAATATTTAAACAGGGCTTGCCTGATTTTATRGAATATGTTTAGCTCCATTTAAGACAAGGCATTACTAAATAAATATTTGAACATTTTCTTTCTTTGAATATTTTCAGAGACAATTTTCCATTGTCTCTGTTGCAGTCTGGAAGACMGACTTGGCTCAGGATCTTCCATGTTTTCCTTCTATTTGACAAAGATACTCTGCTTAATTCTTCTCAGTGTAGGGAATTCTTCTTGCCAGATGCTTTGATGGAGTTCCATTTTCCAACCCTGATCCTGTAGAATGGGGTGTGAGTGTTACCTGGTGTGGGAATGTCACTCTGGGAGGCAGAGGGCAGTGTTCTGCTGGCCACACCTAAGTCACTCCCCAAGCTTCGGCAATGTTCATGTTCAAATGGAAAGCAAGTATTCTACTCAGTGCAGAATTCAGTAAAACAACTATTTTACAAAAGAATAGATGCAGAGAGAGATCCCATAAGAGATAACATTCCATAACCTGTAATCTCTACCAGAGTGTCAAATAATTRCCAGAATGCTTAATAACCTTTCCTAGAGACAGATTATTTTTGCTCATTSCCCAAAATGCATACTGACTTTACATGAAGAACCTACCTTTGTGCTGTGATTTCTCTTGGGACAAGGCTCATTCATTCCTGGGATTTCTACCCACCTTCCTTCAGCTCCTCTCAGCTGTGCTAACAGAACTCTGTTTGACCAGCTTTGTCATTGCCATGGAACTTTTGGAAATCCCTTCCCTGTTGCACAGATGCCAACTAAGCACCAGTTTGAGAAAAGGARCCCCCAAAACCAAAAAAAGAATCCCCCAAACCATTTACAGACTTCTAATATGACTCTTCCTGAACATTGAACATGCATTATTAAGCTGGGAGTCAGAGTGCTCTAGTATCTGCTATGTTGGAGTCAGTGTGCAACAGCTCTTTTTCCTGCTCTTTGTAAGAAGAAGTTAAACTGGCAGCTCTGTTGGAAATAGATTAATTTCAGTAGTTCCTTACCTCGTCTTCATTCCACAGTATTTTACATTATATTTATTAATAATTTATTTTTAGTCATGTTTCACTTGTGAATAATGTGTGTCAGGTACTATGGTGATATTTTTTTCACTTCATAAATCAAAGGAGAGCTATTTCTGTAATAGTTTATTGCCTGAAAGCTGTGMTTATGTCTGTCTGTTTAATTTTGGTGCTGATTGCCAATGCAAAGAGTTAAGCATGTGCCCAAATATAAGTAAATGCTGTTGTCACTTAGTAAATGTGAGTGTTCACCCTTTATGCTTTCAGCATGGAAAAATATAGGTCACAGCAGTTTTGGTTATTCTTTGAATTTTTGTAGAAACTGGACCTTTATTTCACACACCAAGCTTTAGTTTGGGCTCATTTAATTGAGCACTTTGATGAYATCAAAATTCTACACACTAGAATAATGTGTGATTCAAACTTCATAGTGCTGTGACATGCACACATGTTCAAGGTTGCTCAAAGAATTCATTGCATTTCCAAGTAAGATAGTTAGAACAGGGTTTCTAAAATGAGACTAGATAGAAATTCCTAAAATTGCCTTGAATCTGCTGTTTGGAGTGCCTTGTGCAATAAAAATACTTTGTGTTATTCACTTACTTTTAAAAATTTGGTATGGCACARATCTAGATGAGCTGGAGGGTTTGGTGTTCATTCTTCTCCAATGAGTAGGTGTCTGCTGACATCCAGGAAGGACTGTAAAACCTACGTTTGGGAAGATGAAAATGAACTGAATATTTCTAAACCAGATTGGTGCCAAAACCCCACTAAGTGATGCTTTACAACTGCATGAAAACTAAAGAGGTTATTCCTCCTTTCCCAAAGATGGTCTTCAGTATGCAGATTGCCAGAGCTCCCCCAGAAGAATGACTTGAGCTGGTCCTTACCTTACAGACCAGTGAGATAATTGCACAGTTACAGAAAAAATAGATACAAATTCCTGTCAGGATCCCCAGGTGCCTCATGAATGAATTTTGTATTCACTCTGCAATTTCTCAGTTCATACATTATCTGTGTGTAGTTATTCTCCATATGTGACAAATTTAAATAGCTTTTTATTCTTGGTTTCATCTCAGGAGGTGAAAACTTATTTCTGCAAATATATCTTTTTGCAAATGTAAACTTTTTTTTTTTTTTTAATGAAGATGATAAGTTGCTCTAGGATAAAAAATTATTAAGGAATTTTCCTTAGAGACCATTGAGAATTCTCTCCTCACAAGAGAGACTACTGAGTGGCCAAGGGGAAAGAAAGTAGGACAGACCACAGCAAGTGAGAAGTCATTATGGAAATAGATAAAAATTTTAGTGCACCTTTTCTGTTCCATCCTAACCCATGCTGAATATGAACTGCATTCCTCWGAAGAGCTTGACTGTGCTTTTTAACTTGACCTAGAACTCTCTTAAGACAGTGTTCAAAGGACTTGTWAGAAAGATGTTACTGTAGCATAAGAAATGTAACATTTTTCAGATTTGACAAAGAGCTTTAGTGCCCTTCTTGACTGTATCTTCCAGATTTCACAGGATGAATTTTTTTCTAAGTCACATATGGTATTTGTTGGACGAACTACCAAAAAATAGTCAAGTAGTGCAAAAACAAAAAGGATGATTTCAGATGGTGCTTTTTAAAAAGATAATCTTACCTACAGTAATATGTTGCCATTCCATTATATGAGGCTTTAAAATGTTAATCAAGTGATGATTGCTGTTTTTCATGGATCTGCTGAGGGACACTGTTGGTGGATCAGCTCTCCAGGCTGGTATGAGGCCTGGCAGATCTGGGCATTTTCCAGTGATGGAAGGCTGGCAGCTGGTAAGGTCACACCAATGTGAGTGTTACGATCTGTGGCCCCATTCCTACCTTCTTTCCCTCTGCTACTGGTTTTTGTCAGAGAATAATTTCAGTTTAATCTGATTTGATTCTTAGCATGGTTCGCCCCTTTTGACAAGAGCAAACTGAGTAAGCACAAATAGCTGAATAATGCTTGGGCTCCCTTACAGCCTGATGGGGCCAGGAGACTGCAGTGCTGAGGGMATTCTGAAGAATGATAGAACAATTCTGATGGATAAAGATTTTAGGTGCAGGTATTCCAAAACTTTCCTTAGAGGAAAAAGAAACAGCTCTATTCACAGTAATCGTGAATCAAAAATTATGCTTGTATTTCATCATCAGGCTCTGAATAAGAAATAGTTCATGAGAAACAAAATTCCATGGATTTTTGCTACTGAGCTGCTAATGCAGTGCTAAGTGTGGGCAGAAAATACAGGAGTTAAATGAGTTTTTTATAAGTGTGTTCTGGCCAGAAGTCTCTGTATTAAAGTGCTCCCACTGGGTTCCCGTAGCCATGGAAAGTATGTAACTAACGTTGGTGAGAGAAAAAGCCGTGGATTTGCATTGTACATGGGATTTCAGTCCAGATGAGAAAGTGTGAATGGTAAAATGTTACATCAAGGYAGGACACACAGAGTATTATGGTCTGGATCATTCTACCCACGTAAGCCAGGCCTCCCCTGCACCCTTCTGCTTTCACACTGCAGGGCAGTTCTGCAGTCACCAGTGTGTGAGAGCTGGTGAGGACATGGACTTGGGAGTAAGAGAGTGCAAATGGAATTTCAGTGGGGCCTTCAGCTAATTTCTGTGCTCTAGGTGATGGGAAGGAACAGAACTASGGTTTGTTTTACTTCTTGGGTGTGAAATAATAAAAGTGCATCTTGGTGYATGACATCTGTGTGAGAGGGAAGAATGAATCGCAAATGTGCTGAATTTTAAGAGAAAATAGCTCAATGGGCCACTCAGAAAATAGGTAACTGAATAAAGTAGAAAGAGGTACAGGAAGTATGCTGATTTATCATGGTCTTATATCAAATTGGTGGATGTTATAACCACAGCTGAACCAATTCATTTTCATTGCCTTGATTTGCTTTCACAAATGAACTAAGTCTTAAAAAATAAATCTGGAGACAAACAAACCAAGGATTCTCTGAATGTTCGGAGAAGYCGGTTATGTTAAAAAAGACAAACAGCCCAAAATAAAGCAATRTTTTAATTTTTCTTACACAAGAGCAAAATATGAGTGAAATTCTCACAAAAATGGTGTTTTTTTTTTTACTTCTGCTTCTTGAGGTGTCTGCCACCTGCTCTGTTTTTTTTAATACCAGGAAAAGAAATCCTGTTTCTCAACTGTCTTCAAAAAAGATGGTGATTTCACTGAGAAAATGTGTGTTTTTGTGTACTTTCAAAAGCTCCAGCTTTTACAAAATTTCACAAAATGTGAAGATTCTGTCCTCTAGTGAGAATTACAGCGACATGGGTTCTGCACAATTTTTCAATTATTTCCTAATCCCAGACAGACTGGAAGCTACACCTATTGACAAACCTCATGGGAAATAGCAACATGTACCAAATTCCTTTTCAACTCTAGCAATGTGCTACTCTCTCAGAAATAAGACTGTGTTAGATTAGATATTTAAAAATCTGATTTGTTTTCTTAAATTACTTTTGATAGGAAACACTTCAACTTTTTGTTTTTGAGAAAACTTGCTGGATTGTCAGTTGTGTGGTGTGGGATTCATCTTACTCCAGATCTCTGCAGCTGAGTCAGTCACTGTGTCCCATTTATAGTCACTGAAGGGGATGAGGTACTCATGGGACASATTTGATCTGACCTATTTTACGTGTCTGCGTCAGGAGGAGATGAGTGCTACTCCAGGAACATTTGGCAAACTTTGCAGAAGCAGCAAAGTGTGAGCAAAGGCTGTATTAGAGAAATGGAGAGGAGGATGAGCTCCCATCCGAACTTTCTGAAATGTCTCCATGAACCTTTTTAAACTTCAGATCTGTGTCTTAACTTCAAATGGGATAGTTTCCAAATCCTCTGTCTTAGAGTATTTTGTAGTGCTAAGGTTTATAATCTTCAGTGGTGCCTTTGTTACACCTAAACACATACCACATAGAATACATTCTCCTGCAAAGTTTTTAAAACTAAAAGAACCACAGTAATAGGAACTCTATAGAAGGATTGTCACTCTCCTTTTCTAAGCCTTCTGATGTTTTCATTTTTGTAGTGGAGTTTCTCACAGAGTTTCATGTAAATAGTGAAATGCTATTGTCACTGTCCAGGTTGTTTGCATTTCTTCTCCTGGGAGGAGAAGAATTGATAGAATGTTGGTTTGACCAGTGTGATTGGAGAGGTGAAACTTCATTTTCCAATTCCTGGCTGTAGTTAAAAATCCATATATATCAAGGTCAGAAGTAAAACTGCCCTTTTGTTCTGTGTTGGAAAATCCAAACGTGTCGTGTCGTCTTTTTCATGTACTACTGTGACAAAGGACAGTACTGTCTTCCTTCTCTTGAAGCACATTTTGGCTCTACAGTAATGGAGCATYTTTTGATTTGGGATTAAATGATATTTTTGAATAGTCAATTATTTTGACTTTTCTAAAAAGTAATCTTCTTGTTTGTAAATAAATTCTTAGTTTGAAATAAGCAATGAAAATATAATAAGCAATAAGCAATCACTAACTTTAAACTGAAAAGATGCAGTTAAATTCCAGTTTGTTCCTAAGCTCAAAAAATTTTTGGCCATGGTATATAATCATGCAAATGTACCAGCCAGACACACTTGGCTGCAAATACATTCCCTCCTTCTTCTTCTACAGTATAACAAGTTTCATAATTTTTGATGGTTATTTACTTTATCATGCTTTGCTCATGTTCAGCATAGGGGTTTTTTTGGGTTTTTTTTCCCCACTACAACTTATCTTGGGTTACTGTAAAAAGTTCAGAGATACATTTTAGGGATTTTTTGTTCACCTATGCTTATTAGAAAACAAACCTGTCTTTACTCTGATGTAGACTGCTTTGTATATAGAAAAACTGCATCTTTTACAAATATCTATAGTGAACTATATAGTGCTTCTTTATTTCATGTTGCCACCTAACATGTTGGAAATTTTAAAGCTCTTTTCAAAGATGCACTTCTAGCCTGAAGGAGTTGATACATTAGGTAGGATGCATAATTAATGCAAGGATTTAGAGGTTGCATAAATTAATAGTAGTGTCAAGATGGTTAACAATATGCTGGTTACATCAACTTAATTTGACAGTGAATTCTTTCTGTAGTGTAGTAAGGAGAAAAATATTTCAGTCATTGAAGAAGGAGCAATATTGYAGTCAGTGTGGGCTGAAAACCCACTTGCAGCAGCCCTGGGGGGCTGACAAGTCCATGGATATGGGTAAGGAAGGACTGAGAATGGTCACACACAGGGACATCTCTGCTGGCCCATGACAAACCTGAGGGACTGGCTAAGAGATAAGCATTAATAAATAGAGGAGAAGCTCTAACTTGGTTCAGAAAGGGAACTCCAGATATATTAAGGAAGGCAACAGCAAATGGGAGTAAAATGAGTTGGAGGACTCAAGTTGTTTGACTGGAGAGGTGGGGTGATGGGAGAAGAGAGAAGGAAGCAGATTGTGGAGGGCTTTGAATGTCAAGTGGCCATACAAGGGGATTTGATTCCTGTTTCCTGCTATGTGACATTAGGCAAATCATGACATTTCTCTGGTTTYTATGAGTTGAAAATGTGGATAATGCTTGCATACCAAGTAGCAAACTGYGGTGACAGCTCTGATCTTGGTGCAATGTAAATGAGATATTTAATTTACTAATTTTAAAAAATTTCCTAAATGAACACGGTGATGTAAAAGCACTAGATTCACACTTTCCTTGAACTTTTTGTAGTACTCATTAACATATTTTTCTGTAATCAAGATTTCTGCAGAGCTTGATTTCTGTATACAAAGTTTTTTATTTATGGAAAGCAAGTTTCTACAAGGTAATTTTCTTTCTAATCTGTAGCCATATTGAATAGGTAATAAGGAATTGTCCTTCTCTTTGTACTTCATGATCCTAAGCTTTTTTTTAAAAATACATAGGTAGGAGATTATATTGTGTCACTAAAGTGTCCCCATTCATTGCATAGGAGAAACATGTGCAATACCATTGCCAGCTGCAGAAGCAATCCTGGCATGATTTTATTTTGCAAAAAAGAATTTACCACATAAGATATGCTCAGAATGGTACAGTTTGTCAAAGCAAAATAAAGTACTGCAGAGAAACTACAATGTTCTGGAGGGAATACTTGGTTTTACACAGGTATTCCTTTTCTTGAAGGTTAAAAAATACTGAGAATTGAATCTGTTTGAAGTTCAAGAATTGTGGTTATAKCCATGAAGATCTCACTCAGTATTATCTCTAAGAATTCCTGTCTTCCATGTCCAGCTGGCTATARTGCCATGTCTCTCATGCTGAGAGATGATGACCAAAGCTGGATTTTWCATCCTTTCACTGCCTCTCATCTGGATTTCAGTAGGATAATACACTGTGGTTTAAAGTTACTGTTCTTTAATAAAGGGTTGCTAATCCAGMAAAAGGCACTGGGTGGATTCAGCAACACAGGCAGAGGTGAGTTGGATTCTGTTTTGAACATTGGTTTCCTGCAGATCAAACTCAAAGCCTCCACCCTTGTTTGTAAGAATACCACTGGAACTGAATGGGCAAGACTGAAAGAAATTCCCTCAGAAAGAGAGAAATAGAGAGAAAACTTCAAAAAGTTACATATTAGTCATGTCAATTGCACGTGTCAATGCACTGGAAAACAGTTGGATATGACAGCAATCCAAAACCACATAATGACAACAAGTTCTTTATAAAAATACCATGGAGATCATGTTTGAAGATGGTAATAATTTTATTGACATTTGAGAAAACTTATCTTTTCTRAAGTTAACATTTTATGCAAAATGATTGAGAGATCTGGAGAAAACCTATATCTGAATGAGTCAGTTTGTGGGTTGTTGAGTCAGTTGGTGGCTTAGGTAAATTAAAATGAAAATAATTTTTCTTTCTATCGGTATTTGGATATTTCTCTCCTCTACAGTAAGTAAACAGTTTGCTGTTTGATATTATACTCACTATTGATTGTGACTGGGGGAGCAAAGTCAAGACCAAGTTCATGATGACCTAAGGAATCTGAATATTACATAAGTTGATGGACCTGATGAGATGCRTCCCAGAGTCCTGAGGGATTTGGGTGATGCAGTTGCCAAGCCACTCTCTGTGATATTTGAAAAGTCATGGCAGTCAGGTGAAGTCCCGGGTGACTGGGAAAGGGGAAATGTTGCACCCGTGTTAAAAAAGGGTAGAAAGGAAGACCCTGGGCACTCTGGAACAGATCCCCCTGGCAGATGTGCTAAGGCACATGGGGGACAGGGAGGTGATTTGAGATAATCAGTGAGGCTTTGCCAAGGGCAGGTCCTGCCTGACCAGTCCAGTGGCCTTCTCTGATGAGCTGACTGCACCAGGGGGCAAGGGAAGGGCTGCAGATGTCATTCATCTGGACTTGCATAAAGCCTTTGACACCATCCCTCACACCCTTCCCTTGAAATTGGAGAGAGAAGGATTTCTCTCTCCAATGATGTGTGGAGTGTCCAGTGAATAGGTGGTTGGTTGGATGGTTGTATCCAGAGGATTGTGGTGAGTGGTTGAGATCCTGATGGAGACCAGTGTCAAGTGGTGCCCTCAGGGGCTTGTCCGGGGGTCAGTGTTATTTGATGTCTTCACCAATGACACAGGAGTGAGACTGAAATGCCCCCTCAGCACGTTTACAGATGGCACCAAGCTGAGTGGTGTGCTTGATGTGCCTGAGGGATGGGATCCATCCAGAGGCACCTGGGCAAACTTGAGAAGGGGCTCATGGGAATCTCATGAGGTTTAATAAGATCAAGTGCAAGGTGCTGCACTGCTTGGGGGCAGCCCCTGTTATCAACACAGGCTGTGGGATGAGCAGATTKGGAGYAGGCCTGCTCAGAAGGACTTGGGGTGCAGRTGGGTGAGAGGCTGGACATGAGCCAGCCATGGCTCTCACAGCCCAGAAATCCAAACACACTACAATACTTTTATTCAAACAGGAATTGTGGACTAATTGCAGTGACCTGATGATACTTGATGACATTCTCTGGTGTTCTCAATGCAGAATGTGCTCACCATGGTCTTTTCAGACCTTGAAATCTGTCAGTCACTCTCATATAACAGTGCATTACTGTGAAATGCATCATGTATAGATTTTTCTCTTCCTCACTGTTCCTCTACTGTTCACATGGTRTGAATGGTGGTACCTATTAATTCTGGAGTAAAATTATTCTATGGTGGTTTTATTATTTAAAAAACCCWATTTTTAATTATGCTAAATAATAAGGTATAAGAAAACCTTGCCAATCTTACCAGCATACAAAGACAAAAATGCTTATCAGCTCAAGCTAAAATCTCATTTGGTTGCAAAATGTTATTTATTGAATGTATTTTGTAATGGGTTGACTGTAGAAGTTGGTGTGGATAGTAATTTTTTTATTCATACTTTTGTCATTTATAGCTTGTATTCATATAAGAAAACATAGCTAAATGTTTCTTATTATTTTTGTATCAACTGCAGAAGGAGAGGATGGAGCTCCTTGTWTACAATAACAAAAGCTAAGTGGAAAATATTTTTTTACCTTTTGTGCTGTTTTAAAATTGATTTTGAAGACTTGCCTGTGAAACACGGAAGTACTCAAGGAACAAAATCAAATCCCTGAGCAGTAAACCAGAGAAATTTTTTCTTAAATAAACAGCCGTAAGACATTTTTCTAGTTCTTGCTTTTYGTCTGGGCAAGTCTTGGAGAGGAGCTCATTTTTCCAAGAACAGCTTTGCCCTTGAGAACAATGGTTTTCAGCTCCACCAGAACTTGATAAGGTTACCAAGTCTTTTATTGTTGTTCTGTCTTAGTAATGTTGTGGCATTTCTAGTGGAGTTTCAACAGAACAAAACCAGTCTGAGTTATTTACTATCAAGATAGCGCTCAAGTGAGGGCGTCTAGTTTTATGCTGAAAATCAGAATGAATGAGCATCACCCTATTACATGTCACTTGTAGTGGTCAGTCTAAGCTGATAATTTTGGGACAGTGAAATCCTCAACATGTGGAAATTTTCCATATGTGTGTGTAGGTACATATATTTATTATTAATATCAGCCCAAGCCCAGAGTTCTTATGCTTCCATGTTCTGGTTCAACAGTGCTCTGCTCACTGCTACCCACTGTCCTTAGATACTCACTGCATTATAGACACAGTGAATTCCAGACTCCCCCACAGTGAATTCTTCTTCAGGGTTCTGGTTGCAATTCACCACCAGCATTGCAAAGCCTTAGAGCCACCTCTGGATTCTTCTGCTCTTGTCTGTTAAGTTCCCTCTGCAGTGKTTGAAGTCAGACAATCCAAAYCAGACCAGCTGATTTTATGGTAACTGGGAAGRAGGTTACACAGAGAAAAATCTGACYAATCTGAAATTAAAATATAGCAATAATAGCTTTTGACCCCAAAGCACTGTATGAATTTTGATTCTTTTGATGGAACAGGGATCTTTATTGGGTTTGGCCTGGTATTTTGCTGCAGTGCAGCTTTCTTTGCCTTYTTCAGCTTTTGCTGCGGTGTTTCCTCACTGAAGAAAAAGAATGAGAGATTGAGTCCTGTGACTTCAGGTCAGCACAGGAGCATGCCCCAAAGGGCACTGGATCACAGGCTCAKACAGAGCTTTATTCTTACTCACTGCCAAACTCCACATCAGAGAAAAGGAAAGCAGCAGGTGTTCCCCATATTGCATGGGKAGAAATGCATCTGAGCTTCTACCTGCTCACATTCTGCAGCTGCTGCAGAGAGTTTTAGGGAGCAAGAGGCTGAAATACAGTCATCTTTCAGAAATGAACAAAGTTTTTCAGATAATACTTTTTCCTCTGATTTTTTTTATGATTAGACAATGAAATTTTCTTGTTTTTAAAAATTACTCCTAATGACTCACGCCCTGCTACTGGCTTTAAGTTTCATACAAATGACATGAAAAATAACTGGTAGGCAATACAATAATAGCAAAAAAAAAATAAGCCATGACTACAGAAGCATGAAATGACCACCTGCATTTAGCTTCTTTGAAATAGAATTTTATATGTAACAACAAAAGTATACTTTTTCCTCTGATTTTTTTTATGATTAGACAATGAAATTTTCTTGTTTTTAAAAATTACTCCTAATGACTCACACCCTGCTACTGGCTTTAACTTTCATACAAATGACATGAAAAATAACTGGTAGGCAATACAATAATAGCAAAAAAAAAATAAGCCATGACTACAGAAGCATGAAATGACCACCTGCATTTAGCTTCTTTGAAATAGAATTTTATATGTAACAACAAAAGTATACCTAGGAAAAAAAATAGTGTGTTATTAAAACCATTTTCCTTGAAAATWTAGGTGTTGTAGAGACAAATGGAATGGGAGTCATTAGGAGGTGTGGTCTGATTGACACTCAGCTTGTGTTGTGTTTTGCAAAATTAGATTGCATGCTTTTCAGTAGCACTAAACTTGAACTTTTCTTGTTGAGAGCAGGAGCAATTGTGACTTGGATAATAAAACTGGAGATATAAAATAATTTCACAGTATTTTGCTTCCATTTTACGGCGTAGAGATTTGTGTAACTTAAAATGTCAATAAAGAGATAAATTGCTGGCTTTCACTGTGAAAAAATAATAGTATGATTTTCTTATGCCAAAAGATACAGCAGGTATCTGTTAAAAAGTAAGACAAGAACAGCTATTTTTGAAGCAGCAGAGGTTTCTTTTATTCCATATTCTTGCACATWTTTTTTCTAGCTATTGAAATTTTTTATGTTATAGCTGTTGGAGTAATGAAGCTGCTGAAATATTTCTGTCCTTTAAAAATTACCAAGAGATGCATGTCATAGTTAGGAGGTGCTTCCAAATAGCATGCTAGCACATTGTCCTAAAGAAAGGCATGTCCTTACAGACCCAGCCTTAATGTATGGGCAGCTTCAGCTGGGCTGAGCTCATGGGGCAAAAGTGTCACAGCTGCTYTGCCAAATGGCAGGAAACAAAAGAGAGCCAGAAAGTGTTTGGAGAGTGAAGGCAGCAAAGAAAGAATGTATTAAATGGTCACTAAGGAAGGCTGTTGCTGATATCTGTGACTGGAGCTGTTTTGTGTCTGGTGACACAGAGGACAGCTCTTGGTGATGGCCCCATGTCACCCAAATACTGACCTACCTCTGCTAATCTTGGTGTGACAACTTGCTGGTTGTTTTATGGGGAAGATTTTCTATTTCACCTAGTAAGAATTATTTGCTCTAGTAAGACTGATTCTTTAGTTTATTTTATAATATTMATTTTATTAAATTTTCCTAACAACATCAGAAATTTTAGGAATGATTGCATGCCTTTTAGAGGGTCTTATGTTTTAGAAGCTCTTGCACATCTCAGAGTACTTGGTGCAGCACAGGCTTACAGAGCCAGATTCACTGGCAATGTGTGATGATTCTGGATCTGAGAGTTGAAAGAGTGAGGGAATTGCCTTGCTAGGAGTGAGGAACTGGATTTCCCTTCAGAATCTTGGGGTGCTTTTACTGAAATTCTGTCTGTGATGCAGCACACTCTCACAGCTCACCAAATGAAGGCTAACAACATCATGGAGGGCAGTTTGGTGGAGGAAAAGAGAGAAAAGGAGAATTAAAAAAAAGATGAATTATGGAAAATCTAAATTTTAAAGCACAAATGTGGTTCTAGGCATATAATTATGGAGATTTGAAAACTTTCCATGTCTRTTGGTTTAGTTAAGACTAGTGAATTAAATCCAAATTCTTACAAGATTTGCTCACCCACTTCCAGAATAGAATGACCCTTGTGGTGCAACTACCTGTGATGGAAAGCCTGTGTTCTTGACAGAGGTGCCACTTATTTCTAGAGGAGACATTTCTGCTTCTGGTGGTCAAAATTTAAGTGACTGAACACCATTGAAAGTTATATCACTTTATTTAGAACATGACATCACTGGAGTAAGATGTGAGGGTGGGACATTGTTGGAGTAGAATCCATAAATTTGAGATATAAAATTGCTTTAGCTGAAGCACAGTAAAAGGCAGTGTGGCCAGAACAACATAAATATTTGGGGAYGGAATTGTGACAATTTTATGTCATCCTGAAATAGTTTGATTTTTAAAGATGCTTTATTAGATGCACTTTAAGGAAAAAATGCAAACATTTTACAAGTAAGAACAAAAAGAAATGAAGAGCTGGGCTATCAGGAAGGAGGSTTTGGTCATAATTTCCAAAATAGTAAAGATGGTAAAGATGGTGCTTTCTGCTTCTCTCACCAGACTCTTTCATTCTGAGATCTAAAGATACCCAAGGCTGAGTTGGTCCTCTTGAATCTGTTCCTGTGGCCTGCATGAACCAACCAGGTGCTAACCAGTGGAACTGCTGCTGGTTTGGACACTGGGCTTCAGGTCTTTTGTCTCAATGAGGCTGCAAGGACATTTTTTCTCAAAATCCTTCCATTTTCTTGATAGACCTCACTGCYAAGGTGCAGCATAGCAGAGAACCCCAACCACACTGAGATTTCTCCATCAGGACTGTTTGCARTGTTCTGAACTTACTGAACTAGAGCTGTTCTCATGGAGCTGAGATTGGCTTGAAGTAATATCTTTGGTGAATCAATCTKCAGTGAAGCAATTTGCTAGATCTAGTATTTAAAAACAAGATGGAGATTGTTGGATTGTACTTGGTTTTTAAATTATTTTTTTTTTTACTTTTAAATAGAGGCATAAATCCATGCTTTTCATAGAGGCAGTAATTCTGCCATGCAGCACTCTGATGAGATGCTGGGAGTATGGCATAGGAGTACTAGTCAGGTAAAACAGGAGCAGCTCATTTTTTCCARGAAAGAGAACTACAAGCAGCTCTCATTACTGGAAGCAGATATTTCCATTTTTTCACAGTCGTGGCAGTACCTGTTTTTAATTGCTGAGCATTAACAACTCCATAGGAAATGGAAAAAACCTATAGCTGGTAATTACAGCCTCTTCTCACCCTTCAGTCCTGGAGGATCCTGTCCTCTGCTGACAGTTATGAAATCTGGCACTCCTGGATCACACTGCATATTAGCTTAAACCTAAGTAGCTGTCMAGGAGGGGAGCTATCATAGCCAAGAGAGGCTACCAGAGGAGGGCTGCATTTCCAAAAAGTTTGAGAATTGCTGCTTTACACAGTCCTAGAGGCACAGATTGGAATGAGCTGTCAAATACAATTTTTCACAGACTATTGTTGAGTTTATATAATGAGGAGGAACCTACCTGCAGAACAGGATGAAGAAAGATAAGATTAAAAGAGATATTGARCTCCACTGGCTGATCTCTAGGACAGTAAGAAAAAAAGCTGATTTTTAGACTTACATGRAAACTCTGTACCTAGTTATTTTACAGGCTGGAATAGTAAATGTCTGAGGCTTTGGTTTGGGTAGTTTTTTTTTTTTTCCTTTTCGAAAGATTTTTATGATAAAGGGAGTAACTCAATAAAGGGTTATTTTAGGTGGCCTTACAGAACAAATTCCACCTTCTGCAGATACACACAATTCTTTGATGAACTGGTAGTGTGGACATATCAATTTGAATGTGATGGCTAAGACTCAGTAAGTATATTTGKTTTATAACAGATATAATACAGAGCAAGAATTTAATTGTATGAAAGTAGGAAATACATTTTCCCCAATAAATAGAGCCCTTTTAGCTTCCAAGCAAGATTTTGCTACTCTTACAAATCCCCACTCATGCTTAGCTGCAATGTTAATAGTGATTTAGCATCCCTGGCTCCAACAGATGTCAATTTTCCAAGTATAAGCAGCTCAGAAGGAGACCCACATGCAGGTGACAAATCCATGCACAGAGCCTGGCTGCAGCAGTTWTATCAGGTTGACTGATTAATGAACATATACTGAAAGAACTTAATATGTGGCAGTCTGAATGAGTGATTTGTAAGAGATGACAGATGTAGCCAGAAACACCTTACTGGCTGAGCACTGAGGATGGTGTTTCTGACCATCTGAAAGTGTTGTTGTAAATGCCAGCAGCAGGCTGTGTTTTATTTCTGCTGCTTATCTTTGTTCAAGCAGTGTGCACTTGTCAATTGTTCTGATTTGTGTAAAATTGCAAGTGGTCATGTACAATGTGGTTTCCTCTGCCTTCCTCTTCCTACAGGAAACACACTCTTCATTCAAATATTTCCTTTCATCTTTCTGCTTATAAAATGTAGAAAGTCAGAATTGGCAGTTTGGAATATTCATTCTCTTTTGCTTAAGGAGGGAAATTTTAGATGGATTTTGATACAGCTTTATGTGTTGATTTTTTCTTTTAAGAATAGCAAAAAAGTGCAAAATACAGCTTGTTGAGGTGTGAGACTTAATACAAAAGCAAGATGAAACAGACTTCTTTGCATAGAATTTAGATTCCCACTTGAAAGSCTGAGATACCCAGAAAGTCTCCTGTGATTTAGTTTTAACTAGTTGGCAGATGTTGAATGATCTTAGCAATTGTCTTTGTTGCTGTGCCATAGTAAATATGTAGCAGACTGAATGTTTATAATCTCTGTAATATGGGATTTGTCAGTCTTCCTTTATTACCTGTAAAATGGATTAGGAGAGCAGTAAGATTGGACTGGCTCTCTGAGGAATGTAAGAGAGTTAAATGTCCATCCTTATTGGGGATTTTAATGAAAAATATGTCTTTAGTGATTATATTAAAAATAGCAAGACTACTGGCTCTGCTTCARCCTTCTCTATTTCTCCTCATCCAACTAGATTTAGTATTCTCACAATACCCACCCTTTCTAAAATTGCTGGGAAATTACATTCATCTTTGGACAGAAAGTGCTGAGCACCTTACTAGAGCCGCTTTATGATTTAATGTCTGTTCTCAGTGATGCAGGAGTAATGAAGATGCAGATCTGGCTGGGCAGACAGAAAAGGTTTATTTTTCCACAGATGTAGGTTTTTCCATCTCTTATCTTTACATGTTTTTTCGTTTCAGGCTTTATTAGCAGTGGGTTGAAAAGATCAACATTGACATACGTGACGTGTCTGTGATTCCAAGCTGGAAACCATTTCCAGCTTCTTTGCTGGGGAGGCACAGCACTATTCAGCTGGAAAGCCCTTCAAACATGTCCACTCAAATATGAAGCAGCAGTTGCATGAGAAAAGTGTGCATTTTAATGAATTGGTTTTCAAACATCACATAGCAACTGGGAAAAACCACACAATTGCAAATGAAAAAGAAAAGCTAAACTACAAAGAGCCATTAGGCTTGTCTGATCCGTTCAAATGTACACWTTGTGCTGGACCTAAAGTGTATACAAGTGAAAAAAATGAATGCAGTAAGAACAACCCAATAGGCCAGTCTGGATAAATCACATAGTTAATTATAAAAGATACTCAAGATTCAGGGTTTAATTTAATCTGTGTGAATAAATCATCCTGTGGTTCTCCTTTGGAATCCAAAACAGTTTGTCTTTCTTACCCACTACTGCTAATATGAAAAAAAATGCTGTTCATGAGTTAATTTATATTAACTCATGGAGTTACTACATGGCTTAGTAAGAGAACAGAAGGTAATAAAATCATTTATTAGAATTAATATAATCTATTTTGCTCTGGAAATAGAGAGTTCACAGTGAAACACCAGAGTCAAACCAGTGTTAAAACTGCCAGGCAAGTGAGGACACCCTGATTTTTCTGAGGAGATATTCACAGATCCATTTCCTCCCAGGTAGCAGCTAAATCCTACTGGATTTATGCTGGCCCATTGTCTGGGAGCACAGGTGATGGCTGACAGCCATGGGAGGTAGAATGTAAAACTCATTTATTTACTGAGGTATTAAGCAAACCTGGGCAATCATTGTTAATTCTTTGGACGATATCCAAGGCACAAGACCAGAGTCCTGTTGGCTCAGGAGTATAAGGAAGCTTTCTGGAAAATTGGAGCATTAATGAAAAGCTTATCTTACATACCAGGACTTGAGCAAAAGGTCAGAGCATCTGATAGAAGTATAGCAACCTTCTTCTGAGAGGTTCTTCTTTTCTGAGAGGGTCTGACTTCTTTTGGAAAAAGACAACAGAGGATTGTATCTTTATACTTTAAAATCAGGTGGAAGCTTTCAAGTCTGTTTGCATATCTGTACAAAAATCAATTACTAATATACCTAAAAGAGAAATATACCACAGACATATCCCCAGCTTGGTCAACATTTTCTTATAGTTCAAGGTAAATAGGATTTGAGGATAAGGCAGGTAAATGTTGTATCTGTAATCAAGTGTGAATGGCTGGAGGTTTTGTCAGTAATTTTCCACTTAAAAACCAAACAGCTGCAAAACTCACATGAAAATCTTGGGAATCCCATACCTTTTCCAGGCAGCCTGGAATGCTTAGAGACTTTGAGTAAAAGATTCATAGCTTTATATGCCGTAAAGTTGCACAAATCATGGAGGTGATTTGTGCAAAATGATTATGTGTGAATGCTGGATGAAAGGCAGCTCATAAACACAAATTTGCTGCTTGTGTTGATGAGTATTTCTCTGAAGTGCTTCTGTACCACAGGGAGATCATATACTGCTGATCTAACTTATACATGGCTCAACA
The DNA here is from genome assembly GCA_902810485.1 of Alauda arvensis. Lineage (NCBI taxonomy): Eukaryota > Metazoa > Chordata > Aves > Passeriformes > Alaudidae > Alauda > Alauda arvensis. Next base: position 1,202,140 of record CADDXX010000200.1, on the reverse strand, counting down.
CAGGTAAAATGAGCCTCATCTCCCCAGTAAAACTGAACTGGTTTAAAGTTTCATTTGGTTTTACCCAGCTGCCATAGAAATCTCTGGGATATATTTATATCCTATTTAAATTAGTTGCARTGCACTTCAGTGAGCAAAGCTTTACAAAATCCCTTTACCTTGCAGAGGTTCAAAATCAATAAATGCTACATGGTAAATTCCAGGATCTTCACAAAAAAATGTGCATGAGGATTATGCTGGTACAAGCTCAGAAATACCTTAACTACCTTAACTTTCATCATATCCCTTTATTATTTTTAAGAACATTTTGGGGTTTTTTTTGCTGGCTTTCTTCATGCCTTCATTCTGTTGTTTCAATTAYATTCCACCTGTTTTTCTGTTCAGGATTTTGGCACTGCTATCAGGTACAGGACACTTGAAGGGATGAAGGAATCTATACCCACTGCTAAATCCAGCCCCTTCCATGTCATACCCAGCCAGGCCTGCAGCTTCCTCATTCAGATGGGCTGCATTTGTTCCTGAATCTGAAAAGAATATGGTTCTCTTATGTTGCTATATTTCCATTAGAAGTTTGATTTATAGTGAAGGAAAAAAAGAAGATTTTACTTGCAGTTGATAATGTGGATCTTGACTGTGATTTAATGTCTGTATTTTGAGATTTTAGAAGGTTAACTKGCAACTTTCTGCATGTCATCCTGTTGGACTAGATGATTTTTGTTGGTCCCTACTAACTGAATATATATTTTGAGAATGTTATAATCAACATTAAGAAAAGCAAGTTTTGAAAGGACTGATGAGAAAATCATGAGAGAGGGYAAGCCCAGGTCACCAACAGTAAGAAGAGGAATATGAGAATAGAGGAAAAATAGAAATATTGACAATAATCTACCAAAACTATTATGACAATATTGGAAAACATATAGGAAAATCTACAAGCATTTAGGAAGAGAAGTGTTGATGTATATTGTCACATCTCATCAAAATTGATAAGGAATATTTTTGCCTGTGTGTTGTCTTGTGAAAAAAGTCTTTCTTATTTTAGCAGTAATGCATTACTGACACATTTCYTTCAGATACACGAGATGCCATCTATTCTAAGCTGGAAGGCACAGTAATTTATTTTCTTTGACCATACCTCTCTGTAGGCAAACTGTCTCCTGAGCAAAATGTACTATTCTTAATCCACGGAAAATTAGCAAAGTTTTTGATATGAAAGTAGTTGTGGAAGTCAAGTAGGTGYCAAATGAAGTGCCTTTGACTACAGCAAGAACAGGAGAGCAAAAAATAAAGAGAAAGTATTAATGGTAATTATCTGCTAATGAGGAAATCCTGTGCAAAACCTGCAAGCCAGTGGAGATACAGAACCTCCAATACTCATGAAAGGTCTCTTCTGTATCTCATTAAATGAAAAACTGGAAGTGAACTGAGGAACTCGTTCTTGACTGTGCAGCAAAACAGTGATCAGAGTCTGCACTAATAAACCAAATGTCTGACCCATTGTCTGACCCACAGTGGCACACTATAGACAATTAAAACAGGATTTATTAACTCCTGTATTTCACAGAAACTGCCATCCTCATTTCTGGAAGTAGCCCAGATTGATCACTGCATTGTGGAACAAATCCAATATAAAATCAAACTCTGAATAATTTATGACAGTGCTTGTAAGCCTATATTAAAAAACTTCTCAAATGCATAAGTCCTCTAAAGGCCAGAAAAGAGTAATGAGTTTATATTTGTCTTYTTTCTGCAGTGTAGACAGATTCTTCAGTGTACAGTGAGAGACTATTCATGACTTGAAATGATAGAAATTACTTTTGAAAAGAAAAAACTGCCAAACCCCCTTTTTTACAACGTTCTTATCTCTTATCATTTTTTCCCTGATTTTATCATAATCTTTGACTAAGATCAATGGCATTCCTGATGTTTTCTTAAAGGACTGTTTCAATGAAAACTTCACCAGTGTGTCCAAAAAACCCCAATACAGGCAGAAAGCCCTTCCCAATACATCTAGGATATTTAGGTCTCATTCTAGAATGAGGAGTCTAGYATTTTAATAAGTTTCTATTTTTCTTACTGCCCAAAGACATAAAGCMCAATGAAAAGAGGACATAATAGTAATTATACTGGTCAGCTTGGCAGTACTGTTGTGGTTCAGAACACAACAGAATATTTCACCATTTCTGTTGCCAGAAACACACATTTACCATTATACGAATAAAACAAAATGCTGTGAAGTWGGCAGCCAGAGCCATGATTCTCTTCATGATTGTAACCATGTGATTTGCAGGTGAGGTCCATGGCTACTTATTTAAGACTCATTAAAAGGATTAATACTTTGCAAATAGGTTTTATACTTTTCTTCACTCTTGTTTTGTTTTCCACTCTCTGATTCCTCCTAGCCCCCACCCACCCCAATGTCAGTACAATTCTCCCATATTTGAGAGGCTGATTCATCGTTGTGGTGAGGCCACTAATTCTCATGATGAACATTTYTGTGTGCTTTGCTGAGAATTATTGACAGAATTAAGTAAATTTAGGAGTGCTGCCTACTAATGCCCAGCTGCATCTGAACACCAAAAGCAGTAAGAATATTAACAGTAACCCTGTTCCACTCCCCCAGGGCTGCTTCTGCACATGAGACTCTCAACATTTTGCTGTTGGTCTGTCAAAACTTCTCCCAGTTCCTTCTCCCCTTCTTGTACTCAGAAAACAGTATCTATCTATCTATCTATCTATCTATCTATCTATCTATCTATCTATCTATCTATCTAATCTCCATATCTCCCCTGCTTGGAGCTCAGAAAGGTGAGGAAACCTGTTGGGTTTTATTGAGGGTTATCCTCCTTTGCCTTCCTTTGGCCTGTATTTAATTTGCAGAATTTGTGGAAGGTTGGAATATCAGAATAAGGAGGCAGAAGAAGGGTAGAAAATGGAAGGCAGGTACTGCATTTTTTGTTACTTTTGCTCATCAAGAAAACCTGAAATTTGTCACCAGGCTTATTCATTGAAAAGTAGATGAAAGATTCAAATAACATCCCCTTGAAAGTAATAATAATTCTGGTATTAAAGGTTGCGTTTCTGTGATCATAAGACTAACTTTTTCTAAACTGGATCCCAACTGACTTCTGAAGCTCAAAACCTTAAGTTTCTCATGTCATTTGTCACCCTACTGATGAGTTTTGGGAGCTTGCTCTACTGCATGCATATATTTAATGTCTCTTTTATGGTAATACAGCTTATGAGGAAAAATGTAATATAGGCTTCTTAAATCCATTATTCAAAACTTACATTGCTGTCACTGCAGTAGATTTGTGGTGAGTAATTTCAGCATTTTGGAAAGTAGCCATCAGCTGAATGACTCAGAGCAATGGGTTTTACACAAATGCAGATCATGACAGTATAAATTCTTTCATAAAAAGATTGAATCATTGACAGTAAGTGTTCTTAATAAAGATGTATTCCAAGGGCCCAATTAAAACAGTCTTTTTTTGTGCAACCTTTGTGTTGCATAACAAAGAACTTGTTTTAAAAAACCTAAAATCACATGTACTTTCTAATTTAGTCTCATGTTTTGCATAAGTATCCTGTGTTCTCCATAATAAACTTACGAAGGAGAATAATGTGTTCCTGGACATGAAAGAACAGGGGGTGTTAGAGAACCATTGAGGTTTGCAGGTGGAGTAGAAAATGTACCTGATTTGTACCTGATTCCCAACCACATCCTGGGTTCATCACCAGCACCATGGGCAGCAGCTGAGGGAGGGGATTCTGCCCCTCTGCTCTGCTCTGCTCTACTCTGCTGAGACCCCACCTGGAATTTTGCATCCAGCTCTGGGGCCCCCAACATAAGGGAGACATGGACCTGTGAAATGATTCCCCCCAGCAGCCCCCCGAAACTCCCAGGCCAGCTCTGATCTCAAGGGGCTTAGGAGGGAATATTTCAGAGGTAGGAGRAAGGATTAYCAAAAGAGGCTCAATCCCCCARARTAGTCTGAGATGTTTATTCTGGTGATCTGAAGGGGGAAAGAGGGAGAACAAAGGAGAACAGGGCCTTATKTAAGTTTTGTCCAGAGGAGGGGACAGCTGGACATAAGCCAATAGGGTTGGGAAAGAAGGGAAGGGTCAAGATACATGTTCACAAATTCCAGGGGTCTCTGAGAGGGGGAGAAGCCATKTCCCATAGAAATGCARSTGACCTGTTGGAGTGAGTCCAGAGGAGGCCACAAAGRTGCTCAGAGGGCTGGAGCACTTCTACAAAGACAGGCTGAGAGGGTTGGGGCTGTTCAGCCTGGAGAAGGCTCTGGGGTGACTTTGTGGCAACTTCCAGCACCTAAAAGGGCTACTAGAGAGCTGGAGAGGGAATTTTTCAAGGGTATGGAGTGATAGGACAAGGGGGAATGGCCTTAAGATGAAGGAGGACAGGTTTAGATYAGATACTAGGAAGAAATTCCTTACTGTGAGGGTGGTGAGGCCCTGGCRCAAGTTTCCCAGAGAAGCTGTGGATGCTCCATCTCTGGAAGTTTTCTAAGTCAGATTGGATGGGGCTTRGAGCAACCTGGTCTAGTGCAAGGTGTCCCTGCCCATGGCAGGGGGATTGGAATGAGATGATTTTTAAGGTCCCTTCCAAACMAAACCATTCAGTGATTCTATGATTCCATGATTGGATGTTTCATTTTTTTAAATTAAAAGAATTAGATAAGAACAGTAGGAGRGTGTGACAGTTAAATAGCTTTTGCAACAAAGTAAGTTGGTGAACATACAGTCTTTTGCATGGATATTAAAGGAAATAGAAGTTGGTGAAATAGAATCAAAATGGTAAAAATGTGGAAAAAAAATAAAAAACCATGAGACAGAAAAATGTGACAGTATTAAAAAACTGAACAGTTCCTAGCATGACCAGGTCTTCTAGTATATCTTCACATTGGAATTATAAGAGTGTAGGTGTATACAAAGTAACTTTTAAGAAGTTGTAAATACAGGTGACAACTGAAGAAAACTAGGCTTTCCTAGTTTATGTTTATGTTCAACTATTTCTCTCCAGGGAGTCAATACCAGTAAGCAAGGAAGCAGTAGTAAAGACAGTATAGAAAACTGGAAAGGCATGTTTTTGATTTAAGAATAGAAACTGTAACTTTGAAGAGGAAAACCATTTTAGGAAAGGCATGTGAAGGAAGGAACGCACCAGAAAGTGCTAAAAAGGCAATTGCTAGACTCAGGGGAGATGCCTATTAATAAAGGAAAGATATTATAAACTCTGTATTTCCTGAAGGATGACTAAAAGAGAAAAACCAAACCTTCTATCATCAACGCACACTATCTAAATAGAGTATTTAAATCAAGAATAATGAAGGAAGCAAGAGTTTTTGAATGTATTTATCTCTCACACAGTAGCAGCCAAGTGCTATTTCAGCAGAAATAAAAGTCTGAATGAAAAATGGCCCGGAAAGAATCAGCCAGGGAGGAGCAGAGGCAGTCTGCTCCCTGAAGGAAAGGGAGCCAGCACCTGAGGATGGGAATGTAGCTGGCACAGGCAGGAGCCTCAGGGACAAGGAGCCAGTCCCACCACACCTGAGCAGGGCAAGCAGGGCAGATTGATGAYCCCAGCCAGGTTAAGCTGAGAGTCTGGGCCACAGCAAGCCCATGGTGATGAAGAAGGCCTGAGATGAGGCTGAGATATTAAATCTGAAGGTCTGGRTCAGGGCCTGGATCCATAGGGGGCTTGCCAAGGCACTGCTATGGTGGCAACAGAGMTGCAGTGCAGTTCAGACCAGGGGACATGGTCTTAGCTTAATAGCAGCTCCCAAGAGATGGAGTGGGGAGTCCCCAGTTCCAGCTTTTTTGTCATAAGAGCTGAAAGCAGTCAACTGGCCTCGAGCTGCTTCTAGGAGGGGAGAGAACTCAGAGCCCTGCGAACATCACAGTAACATGGTGGTTTGCATAAGGAAGAACTCACATGTAAAACGTATGAGTTGGATCAAATGTTTTACACTTGAAGAAGAAGATTGAGGGAAGGATAAAATCAGAATATAATAAGGCAACAGATTAATTTTTTTTAATATATGGCAGAAGAGACAGATAACAGACCTGAGACAAGGAACACCTTTCCCCCAGAAAAAATTACAGAAGGAAAAGGGCAAAGAAAGGATGTGGGATAACACAGCATGTTAAGGAATGACTGATGGTTTCAAAATGAGAGAACTGAAACCAGAGAAATAAGAAGGGACAGAGAATGAGAACAGCACAGGAAAAGTGAGAAATGATATCTGGATTATGCAAGGAAAGGCAGCAAAAATGTCGAAGTCAAGATCCAAAGAATTTTGTCCTTGTTAGGATCACCTGTGCCAGACATGCATATAAATWAGGTGTTTGGCTAAGCAAGTTCAGTTTAGGCAACAGTTTTCCAAGCAAGGAACAGGAAGCTTAAGCACCTGATAGAAATTTCCATTCTTAAGAATGGAAATGCACATCAGTAATTGGGGGTTGAGAAGAAGCAACASTCTAAACTCTCTCTCATCTGGATTTGGCTCCTGTCTCAAAGTTGTGGCTGAAGTTCCATGTTGAGACTGGAAGCCTTCACCTTTTGACACACTGTGATGGTGAATGAAACAGACATCTCTCAAAATATTTTTATTAAGGGGTTTGTTAAGACTGTTCTGTGAAATTCACACCGACAATCCTTGGCAGAGAGAGCCCACCACACTGAAGAAACAACTAAGCAATTTTTGAGTCATTTCTCCATTTTCAGAGAATGTCATTATGTCTTCAGGCTAAGCAAGGAACAGAGAAAGCTACTTCTCCAGGGAAGAATATAATTGCTTTATTAAAAACAAAAACCTTCAGTGAAATGTACCCATCAAGAATTCTACTTTTCCTTACAGTTCCAGACAGGCACACACAAAAAAAATCCAACTGTCACCCAAACTGCATCATCCTCTAGGAGCATGAGGTTAAGTCTTTGTTAATAAACTAATCCTGGACACAGTTTGGGCCTGAGCACAGATATGACATCATCCAGACTCCTGAGCTGCCAGCATAGTCATTGTCCATGGTGCAGTTTGGAATGTTAAATAAGCACTTTTGCAGACAATACCCAGGCAAAGACTGGGGATATATTATGGGCCAAGGATCCAGGGAGGTTGGATGCAGCTGTTTTATGTTGGAGAAAAAGGAGATGKAGTGAGAGAAGTCAGCCAGATGCATGTGAGCCATGCTGTGCTAATAAATACCAGGGTCAGAGAATTGTTGCTGGCCCATTTCRTTTATTTTTAGGAGCAGCCTGAAAGGACAGGTAGCAGCATCCCAGAGTTATCTTGACATTTGAAGTTATGTATTGAGGAATCATAAGACTTGATAGCAAGATTGCAGTGGTACAGGCATCAGCTTTGGTTRTGGTCAGGTAAATACCTCTTGGATTTAAACCCCATCCTTTAAACCTTGCTTTGTGTCAGTGATTATCTGCTGTCTGTGTTGACTCAAGGCTGCAGAATGTGAAAGCTTACCAGAGCAAGATAAGAAGTTTCAAAAAGTTAAAAGCCCAGTACCCAGGGACTTCGAAAAAGATCTGAGAATCCCTTAGGTCTCTGAAAATCCTATCTGAAAATGAAAATTGGATGAAGTGTAGGATTTATTGGTTCTTACAAAAAAAAAAAAAAAAAAAAAAGGAACAGCAAGTTTTCAGACAAGCTGCAGACTGGAATAACAGAAGAGAAGTGATATGAATTTTCTAACAAGTCTTGTCAGCTTTCCTGTCCTTATTAAGGAGAACAGAACATCTGCAAATGGGGAAGACATGATCTTGAAAATGAGTTCTGAATCAATCAGTTCAGCAAAGAACAATCTGTACACATGATTTTGGTTTTGGCAAATCATCAAACAGCTATTAACTGGAAAGCTAAATGGGGTCAGCAATTCAAGGCTGGCTGGAAGATAATAAAATCATAAAAGCATCATAATGTGAATTACTTAAATGTGAATAGTCAAGGCACATTTGAATTAAGTGTGGCTGGTTTCAGGTTCAGATTATGTCACCCATGTTTAGCTGTGTCCATGCAGGTGCTGTAATGAATGAGTTATTGACTATAAGCCCCCATTATAGTCAATAAAGGCCAGGGGCCTTTTCAGCTGATCAGATGTGGGCAGTTCACTTGGAGTGAGCTGGATTGCTGTGGATTTCTGTGATTCTCTGCAGGTCACCCATCACAGCTGTTCCATTCTTTGTGGTAAGGTGCCTTTTTTGATCAAATTCATCCCAAGAAACTTCTGCAATGTTTGTGTTTTAAGCAAAGGGTTTAGAATGATCTCCACCATACCTTGGTTACCCTTCTGACTATTTCTTCAAGTTAAAACATAAATCCCTTCACTACAAGATCTGTAGCCAGCTGATCATCTATATCCMTGTGYTCTATAGAAATAGAACTTGGAACTGAATATCCCATGGAACTCCCATATCTATTTTTGGCTTGTATTTTCTTCAGTTTAACCTTGGTCCTATTTTTAACTGTGGAACATCAGTATTTCCCAGTGAGCCTGGTGAGAGCAGTTCTGGGCCACACTCAGGACCCACACAGCCCGGACATTCCCTATGGACAGAGCATTCACCTGTGGCACTGGTGGCCTGGAGCATTTACCTAAGGGAGTACAAAAGAATAGGGCAAGCACATATTCACATTTCYCCAGTTTACTTTTCCAGCCTTCAGAAATTTTCAGCTCAGAAAGTGCTAAATCAAATATTATATCACATTCTTGCTTATTAATTTCTAGAATGTTATGAGTCCTTCTTTAAAAAACTGTTTCTATGTGTTGACAGGATTATGAATATMGTTCTTCATGTTTATGTTTTCCTTGCTACGTAGGAATTTTTGACCTTTCTGTTTTACACACTCCCTCCTCCAGCTGGAGAACCAGCTGAATCTTTTCACTCTTTTTTCTGGATTTACTTATTTGACCATAACATGGTTTTTGGAACCTAGCAGCATAAGTCTAAGATTTTGTTCTCCAGTAATAATTCTAAAAGGAGAGGTGAATTTCTGTTTGTCTAACCTCTATGTTGGCAAATACCATTTACATCCTAAATTTTGTTATTCTAATCTTAGTTTGCACTAATGTCAAATRAACTTCATAAGAAGCATGCTAATAAAAGCAATTTTTCACAGTAGTGGTAATTTTACCTTTTGGACTTTACTAATACTGAGAAATATTTTGTGATTCTACCTTTTCTGAGGGAAAGAAAATTAAGTGTAACAAAGGTTTTCTAAATCAATAGGAAATAGATGTGATTCCCATGAAAACTCCTGCATTGAAGCTTCTTTAGTATCTTGTTTATAATGTTTAAGTAAATCAGCTCTAAAGTAAAGAGTGCTGTGGGGCAGAGGACATTGATTAACTGCCTGAGTTTGGAGGGCAGTTTTACCCAAATCCAATTTCATAGGCATCAAGAYAAGTTGAAAATTTAAACTCATTTCAACACTAGGAAGACTTTTAAGACCATTTATACAAATTGAGCATGTTAGTATGTGTTTTTTGTTTTTTGTTTTTTAATTACTGCATTATAGAAATAACAAAAGGTCAGTTTTTAATGAGATTGCACATGGATACTAATGTACCTAAAGAGCAATGAATGGGACATGCTTTAAAAAAATTAAATTATAAATTAATGAGATGATGAACTAGTGTGGTTCTAAATCTCCAAATTTGCTGATAACTGCAAAAAGCAGGAAACAGTAGGTGTGTGCTATTTGAGCAGAATTATATTAATTGTTGTAGGTTGGAAAAGCCTGATACAGACAAAGTGGTGGGGGCAAAAAAGTCTCATATAATCTGTGAGGCTTTTGAATGGGAGTGAGTTGGAATATAGCTCTGGAAAAAGTTTGAACATAAAAAAACTGGGGTTCTGAGTGTAAAGAAATGCTGTTGTCTTGAAGGGAAATTTTCCTTTGAAGATGATAATTTTTTTGTCATGCTTATGATTAGGTTAATTCATATGAATAATAAATTTTCATTGACACTAAGTGTCAATATAAGCCTGATTATAATTTTATTTTTCTACTTAAAATTGTACAAAAATCTAGAAAAGTTTTAGACTAAAAATGTAAATTCTTTCTTTTTGCTAGCTTTGCCAGGATATTTTAATTTTCTTTTCATGACAGTATGTTAGGTTTAATTCATGTTATTTTTTCTTTTTGGACTTTTTTTCCCTAAGTAGCTAATTTTTGCATATAGCCTGGAGCAGAGCTGCCAGCTTTGAAAACAGAGGTTTTAACTAAGATGATAGATACCAGTTGCTTCTGAAGTGAGGCCATCAGGGATTTCTCACCTCTCATTTTGAGCTCTGGATGAAGCTCAGGATASCAGACACTCTCAGTCCTCCTCACCTGTTCCATCCCAAAGGATTCACTTTTCTGGTTTGCTCCGTTCCCTTTCATCATCACAGGGCCTGAGTGACTCCTTTGATTTGCATTCTGCATGAAGTATGTTGGGATAGAATTTGGCCAATTATATTTTTTTTTACTGAGCTACTATAGTAACTCTGCATTAGAGCTCAAGGAATAAACTGCACTAATTACAAAGTATTATAAATTTTGTATTTAGAAACATTTTTTCAAAGTGGAGATACATCACAGTGACAAGTAAGAGCAGCTGAGATGTAGTAGTGAGGAATAACTGATTACTTCTTGGCAGGAGGAGCAGTGATTTACTGGTGGGAAAATTTCCTCCTCTGTTCCTCTGACAATCACCAATAAATTACTGTGCCTTTTCCCTAACTTTAAATATTTACAAGCTTCCCAGGAGAAAAAAATGTATTCTTCATCCTCTGAACGTACTTTCTGTGTCTTGTATCATCACTTACTAAAGGTATTATGAGGCAGTGCTATTTAATATCTCTCAGAATCACAGCTTTTAGCCTATATCTCAAATCAGGTGACGTGTTTCTCTTTCCTTTAAATCTGTCCTGAGGATGTGTGATATTCAGCTGTTGAATTTAATGGAAATACAGGGATGAGTTAAACCACTGACCTCCTGCAAGAAGCAGCTGTCATTCATCTTGCATTTGGCTACTGAACAGCTTTTAAAGCAAACTACTCCAACTGCTCCAGACTCATACTGAGGGGACTCAGAGGGGACAAAAAGGAACTTCTTCTGTCTGCACCCTGGAATTTTTGAGCTTTATAAATGTGCTAGTACTGCCACTCTCACTTGTTTACTTAGGTCTGTAGAATTGAAAGAGTGTTTAACTTTGCCAGAAATTGTGGGACAATTTTAAAATTTGATTTAGCATTTTAGTAAAAACTGAGGCCTAGGCTGTGATTCATTCCATTTCAATGCTTGTCCCTCTAATCTTGAATTCTTTTAATGTTGCTGTAGTTATTCAATGTCTAGTTCCTTTTCCCATTCCTCATACAATTTTTAGTTTTTAYATTTTAGAATGCCATTCAAATACATTCTTTCCCTTATAACCTACTTTTTCATGAAATAATTTTTAAWCATAAATTTCAAACAGAAATAGGATAGAGACATGCCCTGATATGTTAGGATTTTAGAAATTTCRTTCTAATAAATGCAGAAGTAAAATGAGGTAACATCTTAAAACATTTAAATAGAATTGCAAATAATATAGAGTCAGTATTGCAAAAATTGGAAATATTATGAAATACTTTCTAAATCACATTTTATGGATTTCTTCCTTAATTTTGAGCAGTGGAAGCTTATTGTTGGAAACTYAGATKGTGTTATTTTAWGTCTTACATTTCATTGGTGGCAATTCAGTTTGATGGATTGGYTGCATGTCCTAGAGCCATGGAATGGTTTGTATTGGAGGGGACCTTAMGGATCATGTCATTCCAACCCCCCTGCCATGAGGAGGAACATCTTTACCTTGTCCAGCTTGTTCAAAGCCTCATYCARCCTGGCCCTRAACACTTCCAGGGATGGGGCATCCACAGCTCCTCTGGGTGACCTGATCCYGTGTCTCRCCACCCTCACAGYACARAATWTCTTTGTAATATCTAACCTAAACCTGCCCTTTCACTTTGAAACYATTCCCCCTTGTCCTGTCACTACAGATCCTAGTGAGAARTCTCTCTCCATCTTCTTGCTTGTCCCAAACCTCCTTGGATAACTGTGAAGTGAAGCTTAAACGATTTTTCTCTCTCAAAAAGTTTACAATTGTGATMCTTTCGACAAGGGGTTTGCAGGGAGTGTTAGAGAAACTTTTTTAAGAAACTGGRAGCCAGATCATATAACTTTACAGAGTATATGTATGTTTTCTTTAACATGAGAGCATATATTCTTTATATGCAGTAGCAAACTTGACRAAACTACAGAGAGTAATGGAAATGCAAAGCAGCAGGAAGGCACAAGGCTTTCAGCAGAGATGGTAATTTTCATGGAATACAGCTGGGCTTCAGTTTTAGTTTGGCCACATCCTGCAGTCAGGTACTTGGAACAGAACATCTGAGTACTCCTCCTGTGGAATTCCAAGAAAATGGACTACAGAACAAAGCAGTACTCTCCAGTTCTGGCAACACATRAGTATTAACAGCATAGTTTCATGCACATTTTAAGGTAGCACAAAGTTCTCCTGATGCTGAAAAAGCTGCCTGATGGATCTGCCTTATCCTGAGCTGGCAATCACTTCTGCCCTGTCCTCTRCAAGCTGGGAGAACTAAACCCAGCTAAAACTAGCCAGAGGTGAAGCAGGCAGGAATGAACTGCCAGTGGCATGATCATGCCACTCTATGCCAGTATTAAATGCTCATGAAGTTGTTACTTTCCAGTGGTTTTTTTCTTCTCTTTATCTCTGCAGATACTTATGTTCTCTTTCTTCCTGAGACAGGCACAATAGAAGCTCCTCAAGGCTACTCATCATCAAGGAGATATTATGTTCTTGTGTCACAGCAAGGTTTGATCTAGGAAAGGTATTTTTTTCTTAGAAAATGAAAGTAGCTGGAGCTGGTAAAGGGGCCTGAATGACTCAATTAACTTGTCAGGAATTCAGCAGATCATCAGAGCTAGGCACAATTTCCACTGGCTCTGAACATTTTCTGCCAGCAGTGTGTTTTTTAAAATCCTTTATTGTGTATTGTTATTGTCTCAAACTATTAGGATTGTTTTATTTTGCCCTGTGTCCTTTTATCTCTCATTACTGCATTATCATGATTAGGTTGCTCGTGTTTCTCCCACCTGGTTGTTTTCAGTTGTTTGGACAATGCTGTCAGGCACAGTGTGATTTTGGGGCTGTCCTGTGCAGGGCAGGAACTGGACTGCAGTGATCCTGGTGGGTCCCTTCCAGCTCAGGGGATGTGAAGGCAGAATGAAGGGAACAATCCAGCACGAATTACTTCAGCCCACCACTCACAGCTCTTACAGAACACRGTCCTTGGCTGCAGAGCAGGGAAAGGGGCCTGAGAAAGCCAAGAAAACAATTGTTAAAATGGCCTCCTAGTGACAAACACGGAGTCAATGAACTTGGCTATCTCCTAAAAACATTTYTGTGCTGCAAGTGGAGCCACATGAATCATGCTGCATCTGTAGTATATCCACGTCCCAATGTGTCACATCAATAGGGGACTCAAAGGGAATGACAAGGAAAAGCAAGGAACAACAGTGTGATGGAATGTAAGTAACATTAGTGTCTCTTTTTTCCATCATGCTATTTAAGAGGTCTGTGCTTTGATGTATAATACAAAAGGGCAGGAGTGGAGGGAAATGTGAAGGATAGGTGGGTGTTAGTGATGTGCAAAATAGCAAGCTTGCCTTTAAATGGCTTGGCAAGGACCTAGCTGTGAAACAAAGGCACTGCTGACAACTTGGAATCCCCCTAAGTGTGRTGTCCCTTCTCCTTGAGCAGTCTTAAAATTGAAATACTGACAGGCTTTTAGTAATGTGCATCTGCCTTCTCATTACTGAAAGTTAGGAAAAATTATATTAATTGATATAAAAAAAAGCTGAAGAAACGCTTCCAACTGGACAATCATGTTTCCATTTATAAATAGCCAAGGTCTTTTATTGAGATTTTCAATAAGATAGATTAACAAATAATGAGTACTTATTGTGATTTTGTTTAAGTCTTGTTGCAGCATTTACCTGGTTAATGTCTTTGCACTTTGCACTAGTCTCTAGCACTAGCTGGCACATGGCTTTCATTTTGCTTTAGTTAAATTCTTGTAGCTCATATCTTCAGGTAGAAACTGTTTTTAAGGAATACATACAATCATGTGCAATTTGGTATTTTTAAATAAAACCTCAGAACTGCTCTGGTCCCCCMAGTTTGTGGAATATGTATTCTGATGTAGATAGAAATCTAATCAGCTTTTAGGCAGATGTTTTTTTGAGAATGTGTTCTTAGCACTTTTATCTCCAACATGGAATGAGACAATGAACCACCCTAGTGTAACTGCACACCAGCTTTGCAATAACAGTCCTTGAAGAAGAAGAAGGAAAGCCTAACATTTGTTAAAGCACAATGAGGGGAAAGAAGGGACTCTTAAAAATTAATTCTCAGCTCAAGGTCAGCTTGAAGCAGTGCCAGGCTCTCAGTCTTCTACTGCTCTTAGCAAAGGGTGTAGTCCTACAGGTTAAGTGGTAAGGGCCTCTTCAGCTGCTGATGCACAGGATCTGCAGCAGCTGCAGATAATTTGATTTCTTTTCCTTTAAAAAAGGAGAGTAAAGAAAACACATCCCCCAAATACAAAAATATCGCTGTTTAGGGTTTTCTCTGCATGTGCCTACATAAACAAGATAACCTGAATTATTAAAAGTGTGAATWTAAAGAGGATTTGTTGTGCCACATTTGTTAAACACCCACACTGTGTGGGCACTCAGAAGTAAAGTGATATTCTTTGAGTTCAGCTTTACTGGTGACTTAGCCTTTTCTTCACAGTATGGTTGAGTTTGGCAGGGAGCTCTGGAGTTCCTCATGTCCAACCCAGAGGCTCAGGCAGCGCCTCCTCAAGCCCAGGACTGACTTGTTKGCTTTTGAGTTCCTCTGACAGAGGAGATGCCCCAATCTCTCTGGGCCACCTGTGCTGGTGCTGCTGTCCTTATGRTGAAAGTGTTYCCTGGTGTTCAGAGGGAACCTCCTGTGTTTCAGKTTGTCCCCTTTGCCTCTGGTCCTGTCACTGRGCACCMCTGAGAAGAGCCTGGCTCCATCTTTGCACTCTCTCTTCAGATATTTGTGCATAAGATCTGCCCCAAGTCTTCTCCAGCCTTCTCAGTCTCAGCTGTCTCAGTTTTCCTCACAGGAAATYCTGGAGATTCTCCAGTCCCTTRATCATGCTTGAGGCCCTTCCTTGGGCTCTCTCCTGTATGTCCATGTGCAGGAGTCTGGGTGTGTCTCACCMSTGCTGAGTAGAGGGCAAGGATCACCCCTTGGATCACTGGCACCACTCCTCAAWTGTAGCTCAGGACAACATTAGCCTCCTTTGTGATATGGACCAAGTCTCTTGTGGCAGCCTTTGGCACTTAAGGATGTTAAACACCTATTTTTAAATTGCTCCCTTTGACACTTACACTAGGATAGTTTTTGAATTATGTACTCTAAGACCATTTTCTCGCAGATCTCTCTCTCAACATCTCTTCAGTAAGGCTTTATTTAAGATTACATGATCACATCTAGCTTTTAGAAGTTTGGTGTAATGAATACCTGGAAATTACATTTACAGAAATACTAATGTATAATATAATTAATATATATATTARGAAGGGGCTTCCTATCATATATACATGATAGGAAGGGGCTCACTGTTACTGTGTCCTTCTCTGTATTGGAATTTCTACACATTAATGGAAATTATGACATTTTCCACAATACTTCTTTCACTTTTCTGGCTTTCAGGGGTAGCCATCTGGTCTTTGGTCCAGTGCTGACTTCAGCCAGGATGTGAGAACAGTGGGAGAACTGCAGCTACTGCAGTTACCTGCACTGCTGGTAATTCAGTGCAGTTTGCCTCTCTGGCTTTCCCAGATTGGTGTTCAGGAATGCAGTAGCCATGGACCCAGAAGGCCTCTTGGATACCCTGTTATGCCTTTCAGATGACATGCTGACCCTCCTTCTTATAGATAAAAACTGTTATCATCAAATGCAAATATTACTGTCCAGCTTGGGATTTGGGAACACCTCCATGCTAACAAAGTGCCCAAGTTGGGGTGATTTCTCAGAATTCCAGTACACAATCTAGCATCAAAGAACCTGTAAAGACATTTCTAACAAATTATGATGGTGGTAAATGACACATGACAAACATGCCCCTCCATCATTTTTTTCTAGAGGGAAAGATGTGTGCAGCCAGAGGCATTGCCACCTGGCAATTTAAGAGCTTCCTGGGGTGACTGGTGAAATTTTACTTGGGGTGTAAATATTTTAAATAGCCTTGGATTCATTAAGCATATCTTCCTCTGGCAGAGAACTTATCTCTTTATTTATTTATATAGTAATKTTTCCTCTTGGCATGAAAAAGTAGTTGAATCCATGGTGCCTAACTTCTTGCATACTAGAAAACTATATGGAKTAATTAAATCAAGATGGGCTTTAAACATGTTGTTTACAAAGAAGTTCACACTGCAATTTTTTCTTTTAAAAGTTTCCTTTCATGTCAGGATGACTGGAAAATRTATGGTGTAAATTCAGTTTCAGACAGAAGCCCATGGTAGGACTCCTCCTGACTTGTGCTCATACCATGTGTATTATTTATCATCCTCAGAGTTCTGTTTCTGCTATTCTTAGCATGTAGCTTTGTTTCATTCAAGCAGTATATTGACTGTGAGAACTRGTTAGGAGCAAACTGTACAAGGCAATGAAAATCTGTTTTAATTTTTATTTTAGAAGTTCATGAGGAAAATTRTAAGGTGCAAGCAATACCAATACAAAATTGCTTGCTTTTTGGTTAGGTATTAATTAAGAAAAGAATTACTAGAAATAAGAGATCAGGTGAAAATCTTCCATTGTTCTAGTGTGTGTTTATCTTAGTTTGCACACATGATGTGTGCCATGAAATGCATCCARTGTGCAGGAAAGTCTGGAGGTAATACAGCTGCAAGGTGGAGACAAGATCTTCAGTGAAGTTTTTTACCTGATAGTAAATTGAGTTTTGCATTTTTTTTTCATTCTCAAAGAAGTAAAAGCAAAGTAACTTTTTAAGTGTTTCTTAAAAATAATAAAAATCTGCTGTAGCACTTAGGCTTCTTACAGATTGACAATTTGATTCTTGGTTTCAAACTCCTGGGTGCTTATCCTTTCTCCCAAAGCACTGAATAGTACTCCTGCTTTAATTTAGCACTCCTCCAGACCACTCTTTTTGGATTGGCTAATTTTTACTTTTGAACAAACTTTCCTGCTTTGGCTTCTGGTCATTTGTGCACAGTTAATACAGGGAAGGTAAATTTGAAGGGTTTGAGTCCTGCTTTTTCTGTAAGCAGGGTTCTCTCATGGTCTCTTCTGTTTCCTGTATCGTGGCTGTCACCTTCAGTGGGCTCATGCTGTGCTCTCTGTTCCATTTCTTGTTTGGCAAGTGTCAGGAGCTCGGCCTTCTTACCCTGGTGGGGATCCATGCTGCTGATTAATAGCACAAGTGGCTAAAAATAGGTGGAGTTCAAGCAGGAGACGTTTGCTGCTAATGAAATGTTATGCTTTTTATCCAGGKTTCTCAAATGTGATTCTAATCAGGTGACAGGATGACCACTGCTGCTCACAACATGAAGGAACTGATGGATAATTTTTTTCAGTCGTCCTCTGCAGAATGGAAACTTCTTTTGAGTGAAACAGAAGGCACAAGCATGTGAATCAGTTTAAATGTTATCTACAGTTGGTTTTTTGCCATGGGTGAGAGGCTTCTGCTCAGGGAGGCTGTTGAGCRTGTTGTGAAGAGTATGTGACAAAAATCTTTTATCCCTTTTCAAAGTGGGGATCTTGCTTCCTTGTTTAACTGAATAGAATAGGTTTTGCTTGAATTTGAAATTCTGAAATCTATATAGCAAACATAGGTGTAATGAAGATGTCAGTCATTATTTTATTGCTTAGCTGGAAATACACATTCAGATACTCATTTTTTTCCTCAATCTGTATGTAAGTTGCAATTATTCTTGCAATGAAGTTTAATTATGGTTGTTATTAATTGTCACATGGAAAGCTGAACACAAGCAACTTCAGGCAATTCTCACACCCCTTGACATTCTTCATCAGTACTGCCACAGTTGGGTGCTCTGTGCTCTTTGATGGGATAAGTTGTCTTTCCACAAAGTGATAGACCCATAGTGCACAGTTATAAACACTAGAATTTATGCTTTATGTTATAAAAATTAGAAGTTATACTATATTGGCAGTATTAATTAATCATCAGGTGTATTGAGAAGATTCCACTCACCTAAAACTTGCAAAGCAATGCAGAAGAAAAGTGAGCACTTTTAATTCTACTCACCTAAAACCTGCAAAGCAATGCAGAAGAAAAGTGAGCACTTTTATGGGAGAGCTGATGACACAGGTTTTGTGGAGAGTATAATAAAGGTGTGTTCTTGATCTCTTTTATCACACGCCAATACATTTCCAAAAGTTTCATCTCTAGWGCTTAAACTAAAAATTTTGTTCTTTCAAGAAGATTCATCTGCTTGGAAAAACGGTGGCAAGTTCTTTCTGATACTTAAATTAGAAGTATGTTATGTTTGCCCTCTGGAAAGAAAAACCCAAAATTTTACAATCATTCAAAGAACATTTGTGATTTTTTTTTTTTAATATACTCAACTTGAAAATATTATTTGTGCCTAAAGTAAGAAAATATAATTAGCATGAAAAATGCTGCTGGTTGGATAGAACCTCTACATTTTTGCATTACTTTCCCCATTTGAGCACAAAATACCCTACCCTACCTAAATCTCCYTGGCATTTAAATCCCAGAAGTCTGCATTTGAATTAACAGAAAGTAAAAATTGCTGTTCAGAGTTAGAAAGATAAACACACTGAAACCTGATTTCCAGCCTAGCCAAAATTCTAGTATTTGGCTCTTTTATACTTTAGAACTTATGACTTAAGAATAAGAAAATAATATATTCACTTTACTGATGAAGAAATTGGACTGTAGTGAAGATGGCCATGCTTTCTGGTCTTTAAAATAGTTCATCCTCTGCTCATGGCTTAAAAAATTCTCTGACTATTATGGTGGAAAGGGAATTTACTGAGAAAGTAAGAGAAAAWCATGGAAGCATTTTGATCAAATAGGGTTGTATCAGATATTGGGAACCAGAAGGCCTAATGCATTAAAATAGAATAAAAAAACAGTCACTAGTCCTGTATTAAAATAAATAAATAAAATAAKAACTTTTCCAAGTGTCAGGCTAGACACTTTCCTGTTCTGTTGGAGTATTTTATGCCATCTGTCTAGACTGCAAGATCTTTAAGGCAAAATGAGATACACAAGTGGCACRTGGACCACTGCTAGGGCTGTTAATTGCTTCGTTTTCACAACATCTGGCACACATTATATAACACATTTTCTTCTGCCTGCTAAAAGCAGATAATATTTATTTACCTGCCTGTCACCAGGGCTTTGAAGAGTCTCATGGTAACCAAAGGAATAAATGAGCCCTGGAGGGGAATTGATACTTTTCAGACACCACAGTCCGGATACAGCCTCTAACTCCAGGTTTTTAAACAGTGTCTTGCCTCTCCCAGGAACACTTTCCTGATGCTCTCTCCCTGAACATCTGCTGATGGCCACTTTCATAGCCAGAACCCAGGTCCAGGCAGAASTCCCCTGTTGCAAATGGCCAGCCTGATGTTCTTAAAATTTGCACRCTATTGTGGGACCCGTAAGTTCCACACTGGTGCTTTTATTGGGCCATCAGTGCCACCTCAGTTGACCAAATGGCAACAGTCATAAAAGGGGAAGGRAAAACATTTTATCTTCTGTTGCCTGTGTTTCCTTCTGCTGAGCTGAGGAGATATAAAAGAGCCCTTGGAGTACCAGAATTGAAAAGGTCTCAGCTGGAAATRGTTGACAGCACTGCCTCCAACAGAACAGGAGAACAGGAAATAAAATGGGACCAAAAAGTTCACTGTGCATATACAGAGTTAAGCTTGAAGTGGGTCACATAACAGGAATTTATTCTTCCCCCCTCCCCTTCTCATTATTTCTTCTGGCTTTGGACCATTTCTTTTAAAAATGAGACCACTTCAGTTCGTCATCATAAATTAGTCATCCTCCAGTGTTTGAGGTATTGGCCCCAAGTGAACTAGCCTTCTGTAGTAAAGTATAATTCAGCTCCTGTGCAGCCTTTCTTTGTGAGCAGGGCAAATGAGCTTGGATGTGGTCTCTGTTTCTTTGTGCTTGAATTCCAGCTGCTGTGACTGGTTATGGAGGGCTCCTGCATGGCTGTTCTCTATTAGGACCTCAGTGCAGAAAGGAGCCTGCTGGTGCTGTGCTTACATCTCTCTGACTGCAGGAAACATCCAGATCCTATCTAGCCATATTTATCTGCATGAAGCTGCAGAAGCTAAAAGTCATCCCACGGTGTTTTAGCATATGTTGAAAAATGAAATACTGTCAAACTCCTACAGGACTAGAAATAGACTTGAAATAGCCTTACTGCTTTGCTCCTTTACACTTTTTCTGTAGGGATCATTCAGGGATTCAGATGCAGTGGGGCACAGAAATAGAGAATGAATCTCTCACTTGTCAAAATGAAAATTAACCTTCTGAACTAAAATGGCTTTAGATAACTAGAATCCCCAGTTTCATGCCTACTTTCTGTGTWACACAGAAAGTGCAGAATGAATAATTCAATAAGTGATATCCAAGTTYATAATTTGAAAAGAGAAATGTCTAGAAATTTTCTGTGAATGAGATCTTTTAAGCCTGATTGCTACCAGCACAGATGATGAGCTAAAAATATGCTAATTCTTGTTCATACCTATTCAAGGTAGCAAGGAAATTTCATGTTCTGATCAGCAGTGTAAATCTGCAAAATAATATTCTTGGTGCCAGTTGCAACAAGTAGGAGTTTGTCATTAATTTTAAGGTGGCTGAATTTCATTGCTCTGCATACAGTTAAAACAAATGTATAGATGGGAGAAGTATTGARCATCTTATCATACACAATTATGAAGCCATCCATCCTGATTTGAGGGTGGGAGGTGCTGTCCTGCTTGAATTTTGAAGTTTCATTACTTTTCCTTTTGTGTGGTTGGTGTGTGTGCTTGATGAGAGTCTTCTCCACAGACTGRTTTCTTACCCCATGATTTTACAATGACTAAGTGGTGATTCAAGGAAGATTGAAATGTGAATAGCCTTTGTTCTCCTGTTCTTTAAGAGATCAGCATAGGTAGGGTAAACACCATTAAAATAATTTTGGTTCTAATATTGGCTGCACAAGTACAGAATGAGATTCTACCTTCTCATTGTGTTGAAAGGAGAAAAACTCCTGAGCTAAGGTTTATAAATCATCACYTTTCTTCCGCAGATGGTAATTTTCAAGTGGCAGATGATTATTTCTGGAAGCAGGAATCTTACTGCTTCCGGATGTGGTATTTTTAAATTTTTCTAAACTGCCTTTATAGTGTTTAGCTATAGATATCACACATAACAAAAAAACCCCCAAAAAACAAAAAAAACCCAAACAAACAAACAAAAAAATCCCAAATGCCTTGTTTGGAGGTAAACCTGTGAGGAATTTTTCTGGATTTTTTTCATGTGTGCAATGATTATTTGAAATCATTCTTGTCTGTATCCAGGATGATTTTTAGGCTCCAGCTGTCTTGCTGAATATTCATTATGAAATGCTTGTATTTAAAAATAAACCTGTTAGTTTTGTTTTTATCACACAGACAGTGACCTGGCATGGTGACTGCATGTCTGAGCCTTAGGTCTCTATGGAAAATCTTTATCATCTTCTAGATTTCTTTTATTTTTCATAAAAATATCAAAAAATATGCAGATAATGGCAAGTATTTTTAGGAATGGATCCTAAAAATATAATGCAAAGTTATTTAGC
Source organism: Alauda arvensis (assembly GCA_902810485.1). Classification (NCBI taxonomy): domain Eukaryota; kingdom Metazoa; phylum Chordata; class Aves; order Passeriformes; family Alaudidae; genus Alauda; species Alauda arvensis. Next base: position 1,180,162 of record CADDXX010000200.1, on the reverse strand, counting down.
TGTTTTCTGCCTTCTCCTTTAAAAGCCCATGTAGGGCTATTCTTTCTTGTCCTAGGCCCCCATCTCTACCATCWCACTTCCAGGATAAACTGTGTGCTTTCCAGCCTGGAGTTCTTTCTGATTCACAGGGTTGCTCATTTAATAACAGAAGGCATWATGTGTGACTAGAGCAAAATATAAGGAAGTATATTTCTCCTTTTTCAAGTAGAAAGAAAGGTTAATTCACTTTTATATTCCTAATTTAGTTGAGGAAGAGCATCKCTTCTATAATGCAGCAGAAGCATTTTCCCAGAGTGCTTTGATTCCTGGTCCTGTCCTGAACATTTAGGATCCAAACTTCTGATTTCAAAAATCAGTGAAGGCCTGTCAGTGCCTATACCAGGAACAAGACACTCCCTTGGTGACTGTTCCACTCTATATTGTGGAAACGTGACCACCTGCAACACTGGAAAACGAGGCACAGAGGAGCAGGCAAGCCAAGGTTACAATGCCAACAGAACTGGTATCAAGCAGAGACAGTCAGCAAACCTTGAAACCTCATGGAGCAGTTCAATACAATGTACAGGACTTCTTTTTTTGAGTCCTTATATCTCAGGTTTTCTGGTGTTTTTTGCACCCTGAGAGTTGATGATGGAGTTCAAAGGAGAGCCAGAGGCCGTGCAGTTGTTTTGCAGAATTGTTTATTATTTTTTTAAAAGTTCTCTCAGTCCAACATGATTTTGCAGGCAGCCAGAAAAGCAGAATCTGACCCTCCTACAATGGCAACTGAACTTTTATAATCTAAACTACATTAACAATGTTTTTCTCTGAGTACCAATAACTCTGACCCATGTCAGACAGTGAAATCTCACCAAAACCCAATCAAGAAGAGGCCACCACCTCTGGAAAGATGGAGGGGAAGAAGAAGCAGGAAAAAGACAAAAGCACACCCTGATTCCTCCATCTTTGCCCCATTCTATCTATATAGTAAAATCTAAAAATTCTATTTTTTCACCCCGCGAGTTAACAAAAATCACACCAATCAAACCCACGTGGACTTCTTTTACTCTTTCAAGCATGGCAGTGTTTTCCAGGGWGTTAGATCAAAGGAATAGGGATTTTTGGCTCTTTTGGCTCTGTCTCGAGACCCTCAGGGTCTGGAMCACCCAGGGACACCCAAAGGGGTAACCTGGTTTYCCACACTTATATTGTCTGAATCTGTATTTTACAAAGGTATTCAAATGTTTGAGTCTTGAAAAAATAACCACTTTTGAAGAGGTAGACTTCTGGTTTTCTGACATTTTAAGGAACACAGTGGAGAGGTCCCATCTCAGGTAACTGTAGTACTGAGGCAGTTGACATTTATTTTTCAGATTGCTAAGAGAAACCTGCAAAACCAGCTGAAAAAAGTATGAATGGTATGGCATGGCTCACTTGGATTATTTTAGAGAAGAAGTCTGGGTTTAGTTGCCTGACCAAGGGCACCTTGAGTTGTTCCAGGTGCTGTGGGTACTCTGCCTAATGTCCCTGACACTCCAGAAAGGACTGAATCTCCTCCTGTACCTCTCAGTGCTGTGTGGGTACCTCAGTCTGTGGTATCTCACATGGCAGTGGAAGATAATGTTTGGGCAACAAATTTCATGTTGTTTTATTACAACAACAGCAATAATAACAGGAATAATGAATATGTTTATAATACATGTATCATATGGATGTGCTTAATACATTTGTATAACACATATATATCCTTGTAGTTAGCAAAGACAAACACTGCTGGTGAGTCTTGCAGAGGGCTCAGCACTGACTGGAGGTGGGAGAGCYGAGGTGCAGCAGTTGGTGAGATTAGCAATCCTCTCTGATCTGTAATTGCAGCTGTGTGCTTCGTGCTTTTGTGTGCCCTGCCTCCCGCTGGGGCAGGCACTGCACACTCAGGAGCTCTGCAAGTGGAAACATCATGTACTTTATTATTCTCACTGAAAGGGGAGGGGGGAACCAAGCAAAAAAATAACAAGAAACAAAAGCAAAGTACTTTTAGCTTCCCTTCATCATAAAGGAAAAAAAGAACACAGGAGGAAAATAGCTTCYGTATTTTTAGGCATTTGTGAGTCACCCTAAATCTCTTAGGATATTTTAGTAAAAATTATATTAAAAAAGCTTCTGTGAAGTAATGAACTCGTAAGTTTTTCTGCGTGGCATATTTCAGTTGCTTTTTTTAATGTTTCTTTTTAACTTCTTCAGGGTAAAGAATCAGTYATCCATCTGGGAGTGCAAATGTTGTGAAGTGAGCTATGTGGATTGTAAGAGGAAAAAAGACTGGGTAATCTTTTCTGAGGTTGGCTGCAGCATTCTGTAGTTCTRCACTAGACTATGAGTAGTAGCAATGAAGGTGTCCACAAACCTGGAAAGTAGGGGCTGGTGGGATAATCCATGGCCCAAGGTCACTGTCCTGCCCAGAAGGACCTCACTGGGAACTGTAGGGCCTGGGCTTAGGCAGGTGTGGTAGAGATAGAGAACGGGTTAGAACAGAGTCAGAGTGTTGTCAAAAAATGACAACAAGGATCCTTAGAGAAGGTTTTACCAACAGTGCAGGTAAAGGCTTGGAAGATCTGGGATGATAAAAGGCTCCAGTACCCAGCTGTCATTTGAAATCTGATGGACACTTTCATATCCATTATGGAATTAAAGTATTACAACTGAAAGCAGCACTAACTGAGCAGTAATTATCTTTTCTGTGTGTTCTGCCTTTAGCCCAGGATTACATTAATTGTGTGTTATTGCATCATCAGATATCAATGGGCAGAGCTGCTGAGTGTAAGGAAAGTGAGGATTTTCTGACAGATAGGGAGCATACAGGTATGTCCACATACTCTCAGCCATGAGCAGCTCTCTCACCCATCCTCACAGTTGCTCCCTGTCCTCATGTTTTGTTTAAATTGGGAAGTTAATAGCTGGCTTACTCTGATGTAAGACTCCAGCAGACTTGGGCCAAGTGAGGACTGTTTTTAAATTGAACCTACATGTTAACTTMATGTTTTTAGTTATGTAAAGTTGCTAAAAATTGTTGTGGCAATTGCTCAAGAAGTGGCACAGAAGTTTTTTTGATTTTATTGTTCTGCCATCACATGAGTAGCCAAAGGCAAGTTGAATTGATAACCAAAATGTCTTAGCTGTAAAAATCCTGAGTCTCTCCTGGACCAAATTTTAGCCAAGAGTCTGCAAGTGCACATTTCCCAACAGCAGAACAACAACACAGCTCATATTCCATGAATACATTTTCCCCCAATGTAAAAATGTTCCRGGAAGTGATACAAAAGGAAGAGAACTGTAGATACAGAGATTCTTGTTCTGGTCCTTGACCTGATACTCTCCAACTGCCTGCAGGAAACTGAAGCCACCTTCTCAAAACAGGSC
>CADDXX010000200.1:1042441-1167695 GCA_902810485.1 Alauda arvensis | reverse complement strand
TGTTTTCATGGGAAATATATTAGTCAATAAAGCAAAATCAGAGTTCTGTAGCTTAACTGTTGTTGGGTTCTTTGTACCAAAGCAGGCTCTTTTTGTATCTGTATTTTCTGCCTCTGAGAATACCWGTATATTATTATGGGATGGTCTGCCTCTGGCAGGTGGCTACAGACAGCAGGTGSTTGTAATCCCAGCTCCCAGGTGCTTCAAAATCAGTAGAGTCTGGGTGAACCAGKCACTGTTTTAATGTGCCACTCCACTAGAAATATTCCTGGCTGAAACTTCTCATCTGACACCTTTTGCATCCCCAGCACTGCAGGATGGGAAATAACTGAAACTGCCTGTCTTCCCTCCCTCACAGGACAAACTCAACAGCATTTTGCCTGGAACAGAGATTTCAGGCTTCTGGTTTTAATTATTTTKTAATCTCTCAGGAAAAAAAGGAACTCTGATTTTTCCTAGCCATAAGGCCTTTTTTAGAAAAGATAACTTCAGATTTCTGGAAACGGGAACAATGAAGTATACCTTTCCATGTCCAGTTTATTTTTTTTTTCTGCAAGAATGCCTTTCTAAAGTGATTACTGGTATTCTTTTAATGAGACTCCTCTTGTACTGTGAGCTCTGTGTGTGTTYTGGTCACTGCCTGTCATCATTCTTGTCTGATGTGCTTCATGAGTCAATGTACAGCTCAGCATCCTCCTGCCTGGCTGGGTCAGTAGCAGGRCTGCAGTCAGGTATTTCCAGTGAGTTTCCAGACACTGTTTAATCAGGTGTAATCATAGGTCAGATGGTTCTTACAGCAGACTTGTCTGGAGCAAAATCATCCCCATCTCAGAAATGTTACAAACCATAGTTTGTGTACTGTGCAGGCACGTGCCATCCTGCCATGCTCTGTGTGAAGAAGCTTTCCTGGGCTGAAAATTCCCTTTCAAAAAGTGCCAAATGTACATCCACAGTTTACTGGGGCATGGATAAAAGGATGAGAGCGCTCTTTTATTTGTGTGCATGTGGTAAATCTGCTTAAGGTGTGTGAATWTTGTAAATCTGTGTAAGGTTATGTGTTTGTGGTCTTTGCAGGCAGGTGTGGGATGGATGTGAAGGGCTCTGTTGGTTCTCCAACATGTCTTGAATCCATGTAGCTTGACTTGCCTAGCTCAGACYTACTGCTACTAAATCCTGCTGAGAGACCCAGCATATTAGCTCAGGCTTAATGATGTGCTAATACAGGTATTTGCTGAAAGGCTTTGCAGAAATTCCTAAGTCACTCTATCTCACCAAAACTTTTATTTTAGCAGGATTAGAAGCCAGATAATTCATGGTCAGAGGGTTTTGAGCCTTTCAGGTTTTTTCTATGGACATCTTACATAAAGCRCTGTACTCCCTGGTGAACAGAGGTGCTGTACTCTGTGCTTTCATGGAGATAGGCATGGCTGGGGAGAGAGGATTTGCTCATTTSTTTGGACCTGTTGTGGTTCCTGGCTGGTTTCTTGATGCAAGTGTGGAAAAGTTCAATATTGTTCATTATCTATGGCTCTGTGTGTCTGTTTATAAATATGATATTTTCCAGGAAAATTAAAAGGCTTAGTTGTGAAAGTGTGTTTTTAAGGGCAGTGTTTGTGTCCAACATACAGCTTCATTCCTCAGGTTTTCTCCAGTTCTAGCTCTTTAGCTTGGTCAGAAAATAAAGAAACTACTGGTTGGGTTAACAAAGTGAGTGCCCTTAACAGCAGCAGGGTATTTCAGAGTGCTTTTGAACCTGATCCTTCCCTGTGCCCCAGAGTGGAGTGACCARAGCAGAGGCACATCTTGCCCACTTCCCTGTTGCCTTCACAAATATCAGCAGGGACTCATTTTGGTTGAGGATAAAGGCAGTAACCACTATTGTCTCACTACGTGGGTGAGAGGCACCAAGGGAACAGAACAGTTTGGTGACAAGGGAACAGAATGCATTATCCATGAAGATGTGTACAAGTGAAAGAGCTGGATGAAGTTTATAGAGTGAAGAGTGGAGCTTGTGCAGTAGGGGCTTATCAAGCAGCAAGTTTGGGAACAAATTTCCTATTTTAAATGGAGAAAATCCAAGGATATTTTTCATGGACCTATACTGATTTGTTGGTTGACTGTGAGGTATCAAGGTGTTGGTAGGGATGGCTTAATTTGGAAGCCTTTCTCCAAGGAGTTAGCGCTCCTGAAGTCTTAGACATGGTCAGTGGTTGCAGCTACTAAATCCAAGCTTAAGCTGAGCAATTCATAGGCTGATTTATAGGGTTGTCTCATTGCAGTATTGTCAGGATGCTCTTGGTTTCTCAGTGTATACTCTTGTATTGTATTACAGCACTATTGTGCTTTGGTATTAAGATGTACTCAAARTTAAGAGAACATAAAGCTCCCCAAATTACTAAATGAGAGAGACATGCATGGAAAAACTGAACCTTCAGYAGAGGAATGAGGGGAGGAGAAACATCAAAGGTTACTCTGGACTTAGCCAGTTAGAAAGTTGTGCTGTCTAATCAGAGCTGTTCTGGACTTTCTCTACTGCCCAGTTTGAACTCCCAAGGCCAAGAACCAGAACTCTGTCTGACTCTTGCAGAGCACTGAACAGGTTTTCAATGCGCACTAATTATCCACAGTTTGAAGCCTGCATTAATTTTTACCTTTCTGTTGTGTTTTTAGGCTGCCTGTTTGAGGATGACCTTTGCAGATCTTTTGAAGTCTGTGTTAACGGTAAGCCTGCCATGTTTTGTTTGCTGATTGGTCTGTGCTCCACTCTCTAATTGCTTTATTCAATAAATACAAATACATATGTGAGTGAGAAGCAGGGGAAAAGTACCAGGTATGACTAATCTGGTCAGCAGTTAGGAAAAATTTAATAGATTTAAAAATAAATAAATATTCTCTCAACCCTGAGCAAAATAAATAAAAAAATTATTTTTATGTGAATGTGATTTTAATTTAATTAAACACACTGAAATATGCTAACATTTAATTTGTCTTAATATGGGTACAAATAACTGTTTTGTTACCTTCAGGWTGTTCTTCTTTTTAGAGGATGATGTTGAGTAATTATCAGTCTCCTCTTCAAAAGATTACTCTTTYTTATAATAAGAAAGGAGGTCTCAAAGGAGCACTGCAGTTGTTGATTATACTGCTTCCCTTTTCTGTGATTTTACTTGAATGATACAGAAACAGCTTTCTTCTGCTGTCCTGCATAATTTATTTTCAATAAGTCAAAAAAGCCAACACAACATATGAATGAGGCTAATGGAATAGTAGGAAAGATGTTTTCTAACAATAGTTGAAGATTGTAAATGTGCTATATGAAATAATTTAATTTCCCATGAAGGACAGAGGGTGTTTTGAGAGAGAGCTTTGAAACAATAACTGTTATAAAATGTGTGTATATGTGATGAAAGGAGTAAGGGAGAAGTTTTAATAGAGTCTTTTGACATGGAAATATATGGCAATATGCATATCTGTAATAAGGGGGGGGTTAATTGTTTTTAATTAAGTATTTTACATTAATTTTTTGTGGCTTCATCTTGTAAAGGAGAAGTTTTGTTTTCCATCAAACACAGAAACAATATGGGTCTATTAATAAGTTAAGATATTAATGAGGTTTATCTAATGAACATTTAAGATGAAATGAGATTAAATTTSCAGTACTGTTTAACATCAGACAAATGCAAATTTGTAAGTATTGACAATTCCCATGACTGACACCAGGAAGGGCAGTGACAGATTTGTACAGGGTRAATTTTGCTGACTATCAACATTTTCCAGAGCCTAGGCTGGAGCCTTCCTCAGTGCAAGCAGATTTAATCAGGTTTTAATGCAGTAATAAGCAACTGTGTGGCAGACAATGCATAATGGGAAATTCATACAAAGATGATGATAATTTCTGTACTTTAAAGGATCTCTCTGTTGAAGASTTTGCTGTTCCTATACATCTAACTTCCTAAGTTCTTGCTCTACCTGTTTTCTTAAATGAAGATGCAGTTTGTAAAACTCCATKTCACACTCATTAGCATGCAAAATGAAATTATGGAAGTTGCATCTTTGAATTTGAATGGACCATTTCTGTAGATCTGCTTGTATTTTGGCACAACTAACTTAAAGAAATGTCAGTAATGAATAAGACAGCTGATCAATAATATTTCCTAATGTCTGATCTTTTTTTTTTTTAAAAACTACTTGCATGGATTCTGTCAATGTGTTTAAKGTAACTGTAAAATATTTCATTCTTTTTTGTCCCACTGGGCAAATGTTGTCTAGAGTATATTTTAAATGCTGCCCTTGATGTAAGTGAAGATAAAACCATTCTTGAGAAAATAAACAGGATTGCTGGAAGAGCAGATATTGAAGTACTAAGAAACTATCAGAATTTACTTTTTTTAATATGTAGCAGAAAGGAAGTGGGCCTCTTGCTTCTGAGCAATCCTTCACATTTTTCCTGCCCAAACTGCTGCTGATTCACCTGCATCTCTGAAATTGTTCAGAAATTCTGATCTGTTAAAATGTGAGCCCTTTGCTGGGTTAAGAGCTCAGGAACTGCAGTTTGTGGAGGTCCCTGTGCTCAGAAGCAGAGCTYACTTTGTGAATTTCAAGGTCATGAGAAGGTTTGCCTCCCTTCTTGTCACTCACGTGGGTATTTCTGAAGTACCCTGTAAGAGTGGGTAAGAAACAGCAGCTGCTTTTCTGTAGCACCTTTGATGCATCTGTGAGCTGCAGATCTGCTCCTGACTCCTGCAGGAAGGCTGATGATTTTGTTCTTTTTCTTCTGCCTTCAGCAGAGGCAACTGAACTGACCATGTTTTCAGAAATAAAGCCAGGTTTGCCTACTGAAGACATGAGTCACAGTATTTGCTGTCTCACATCTGTCATCAACTGTAGATTTCAAGTGCATTTCATGCATSAGACTTGTAAAAGCATAACTGAAACACCAATAACTGAGCTATTTCATAGCTCAAAAAAACCCCCCTCCTCTTCTTCCCTTCTCATTTCTTCTGAAGAAAGATTTTGACTGAAATATTTTGATAAATCTTCTTTTCTGTGAAGAAAGAATTGGTGTTAAAACAATGGATTTTGTATTGTTAAAAACAATGTAATAGAGTTGTAAGAGCTGAGATAAGCACTGCTTACATCTGTTTAGGTCACATGCCATTTTTGCAGGGCAAAGGACCTGCTGTAATAATGATTGTTGACTTTTCTGCCACTTTCCCTCATCGTATAAAGGTCTCTTTTGGCTTCAGTGATGGGTTTTTGCTTATGTTTGTTTAATAGCTCCAGCAGCATTCATGCAATATTAATTTATTTCCACAAACCTTTTATCAGTTTTCTGAGCTGCACTGACTCATCAAGTGGTTAAAAAGGAACATATTGTTTCATGTTAATTTTAATGGCATAAGCACAAGCCAGGCAAAAAGACTGAGATTGTTTTCCTGGACTCTTCCTTTGCAAAGCCAGGACTTTGAGAGATAGAGTGACTTAGTTGTCATTTACTTACCATCTCTTCTTTCTTAGAGTTGGAGGAACTGTCATTTTCACCCCTCTAAAATGCTTGAAGCTTGAAAGCCTGCAGCTAAAAAGAGTTGATGGGAAAGGTGAATATGCCTGTGAGCTGCAGACTCTGATAGAAAGTAACCTGGCATACTGTGAGTTTAGAAATGCTTGCCCCCCCCTCAGTAAATCCTGACAGGCTGTTACAGATACAACAGGAAGCAAAAAACATCTTAATTAAAGAAGATAAATRGAAGGAAAATATTAATATGAGGAATAGTATTTGCAGTGATGACGTGTGTAGTGACACAGCTGGGTGGGTAACAAGGCTTTCACATGGTCACATACATTTTGCTGTCTGGATTAGAAGTTAAAGCAAAAGCGTTTGCCTGTGTGTGTAATTTTGCCTTAAYAGTTCTGCCTAGAATGTGTTTGTATGAAAAAGAAATAAAAAAGCATCGAGAAGGAATTTTTAGAGGATCTCTGAGACACAAATCCTTTGCTTACCCTTGAACAGTCCTTGTATTTATACACTAAATTTAGTACAGCTGGATAAGTTAGAATATGTCATGTTTTGTTTTGCATTTGAAGTGGTAGCTAAAGCRGTTCATGTAAAACATCAGCTCGTGTATCTTCCTTGTTGGAAGGTTTAAACAAACTGAAAACAGCAAAACAAAGACAAGTTCYTATTCTTTCTCATGAAATCATGCTGTTGAATTCTAGCAGTGCCACTGGGAAAGACACCATGTGGTAGAGATAAAAGTGTTCMTTTCAAAATAACCATCCCTKACTGACCTCTTTCCTCTCTTTGTTAARCTGTTGGAACTGTTCATTTAGAAGGGTGGCATTCTTTCCTTTAGCTTTAATCTCCAGATATTTTGCTTCATAAAGCAGCTTTGCACTGTGCTTTATGCAGGTGCGGATACCAGGATATCTYTGCTCCTATCAACAGATCCTTTATAAATCAGGGCAGTTTTATGTATGAAAGAGGCTGCARGCTTTCTTTCTGCATGAAATCATAATGGGGTTCATGCAGATAAGATCAGATAGTAGAAAACAACTCAGTGAGGCCAAGCAAGAAAAGTTAATTAAATGCAGTCGTTGGCGCAGAGCGCATCATTAAGTCAAGCCTGGCTGACAAACAGCACCCCTCTCCTGGAAGATAGGGTCTGATGTGTGCAGCAGTGTTTGGAGAAGCTGTGCTTCTGAAAGGCTGGGCAAACAGCACTGCACAGCTGAATCAATATTGCCTTATGTATGCAAGCTGCACTCGTTAGGAGGGACTTAGGTTAGCACGGTGTGTCAGGGGCAGCCAGGCATTGCAGTACAAAGTCATGAGCCTTTCCAAGTCTGCATCTCTGCAGGTAGCTCAGAATATTAACACATTTCCTTCCTCAGCCACAGAGCTCCTTGAACACTTGGAAKAGAAGTGATGGTGTGTGCTGGTGATGAGCCATGAACAGTAAACATGTGCTGCAGATGATAAGGGAGAGGAGTCAGGAGCCCTGAAATGGTTTCTTGAATTTAATGTGTTATGCTTTGAGATTTTCCAGACCATTGCCTGGTGGGGTGGGATTGCAGAGGAGATGCACCTCAGCATTGTTTAGCTAACAGACGTCTGCAGCAACATCTGCCTTTGCAAGGCAYTGCTCTCCAAAAGCTATTGAATTCTTGTCAAATGCCACTATAAATCTGGGCCTAAGCTTTCTGAGCCCTTTCAGTGAGCATCAGTGCTTGTTATAACTAAATTCAGGCTTCTGAGGAGTAACACTGAGTGGTACCTCTGCTGTATTGTTTGTAGAGAATGTCTTTGCTTTCAAAGATGTGGGGATTCTTCACRAATAACTGAAGTTCAAATACCACCTGATGTCATTTCTTACCTGAATTCTGGAGTAAATGAGAGTGCATGGATGTTTCCATTAAAAACCTGACCAATTATTTTAATATTAAGATTTAMTTCCAGTGGTTTTTCTGTACCAGTTCAAAGAAATAATGGGACTTTTTTTTTTGTCTGACACTTAATTTTTTAAAATATGCTTTGAATAACTAATGTCAGAAGAAGTCATAATCTTGTGTGGTACTCAAGAAAGAGCAAAGTTTAAAATCTGCCATTTTACAATGGTATTCTGAAAATGCACATCTTTAGAAGTATTTACATACCTCATTCAACTGAAATCACGGGTGAATTAACACCTAAATATTCCTGAGGATCTGTGGATAAGAGGATGGTGTCTCAGTTATTAGGAATATTTTATAATTTTTAAGGCAATACACACACCTTTTGAAACAAGGCTGTGGAAATAAACACCAGGATTGAAAATAGCTCAGTTTCTTTTTTTTGTTCCCCACACTTGTTCTTCATGAGGTTATGTGACAATTGTGTAATAGGAGCAACTACATGCAATGGAGTTGGTTTGGGAGGAAGACTCCAATTTCCTATTAGCCTGTGTTCTCCTGTGTTAATAGCTCACTTCCCCTGAGGTATTTGAGGTGAAAATTTAACTTTTAAGGGTAAAATGTCAGTGATGACTTCATCTCCTTTACTTTGGTGTTTTTTTTTTTCTTCATTGAAAAAAAGCCACATCTATCTTCCAAACTTTGTATTTATGTCTTGTCCTTGTCTCAATGTGGTGTTAAAACAGCTGCCTGTGTGATGGTGGGATAGAAATGCCCAGCACAACTGGCATTAGGACTGGGGTAGTGATCACAGGTATAGTTATACTCCTCTTAGGAAAAGGAGTTTAGCATGATAATGCAMCTGTGSTTATCCACTGCCCCAGCTGTCAGTRAAAACTTKTTGTGGGAGGTTCTTTTTGTGGAGAATGTCAAGGTGCAGCTCCTGCAGGGCAGGAAAGCATCACTCAGATTTCACTGGCAGGCTGCTGTTCAGAGGCAGCCATAAATCTCCCACCAGCCACAGGTAATCCTTTATATTCCCATGTCCTATGCTAGTAAATAAGTTTTGAAGCTGCTGAGTGCTGCACAGTGTTATTTCATGTGGACCTGCTTTTGCTCAGAGCTCAGGCACGAACTCTGCTGTGTTGTCACAAGGATGCTTTAGTTCTTAGTGTTGTAAGTTGTAATGTATTTTCTTGGCTTTCACAGAACCAGGGCAAGCGTTGTAAGAAAATGGTTTAACCAGGGTGGTTCTGAGTGATTTTGGGGGCATTTTTGTGTTTGATGCAAGAATTTTGATTACAAGATTCCACCTCTCCACCAGCAGGTTGGGGGGATGTGTGGTGGAAGGTTTGACATCACTGGAGAATAACCACAGTTACCTGGTATCTCTATTCAAAATTATGTATTTGTGGTGATAAGGTGGATGAATCTCTAAAATCTAATKTAATGATCTGATATTAAGTAAGATTAACATTCTAAAATTTTTGGAGCTGCCTTTTTTTTATAACCAGTACTTCTTCCTGAAATATTTGAGGTGATATGGAGTTTTCAGCCTTATGAGATGTGTTAATTAAAAATATCCAGCTAAATCTCTGCTGTTTTTTTGACATGTACTGGGCATTATTTATACAATTTAGGGTAATGCTGAACAGGTATGTTAAACTAGCTTGCTGAATGTTCCATGAAAATATAGTTGTGTACTAGAGATACTGTTTTTATCATATATCTTCTGGTGGACCTTTTAGTTAACCCCTTTTAGTTAAGCTACATAGCAGCACGTTCATTGGGCATGTTTGGAGGTGTTCCCTATTTCACTATTGTACTACACACACAAAATACTTTAACATTTGAGGGGCCATGGAAAAGTACAGCCTGTTTGATAAAGGCATTAGGGAGTCTCAGCAAGGTTTGAGGCTGATGAATGATGAAACACGAGAGCCTGAAAAGAACAGTGTGGTCTGAGAGAAGAAGAGAACACCAAGGGATAATGTTCTGGCAATGAGGTGGAAAGCAAATGAATCCTGCTTGGGAGTGACACTGCAGCAGTGTGCCTCTGCTCTAAATCCATCATAGCTTGTCCTCTCCTTGTGTCAAGGGACGCTCACGAGTGTGGTTCACTTCATGATGATTAACATGTTTGGGTTACAGCTTCTGAAAAAATAAAATAATAGGCTTTTTTTTTTTCTTTAACTGTTCATCTTTACTAAGAAAAAAAACCCTAAAACTCCACCCACAAAGAAAAAACATAAAACTTTTTATGAACAAAAGGTAGTAATAAAAATTGTCAAAAGAGAAGAGATGTGAAATGYGTTGACAGTGATGGCTACACAACCATATTGTGATTATTGGGCAGCCCCAGATTTGAGTGAGATGGGACCTTTTCTCCTGGTGTTTAAGGAGACCTTCTACTTAAGCATTTCATTTGGTTAAAAATGTGTGATTCCAAAAAGAAAGCATTTAACAACTACTTGCTTATTTTGAGCTTGTCTATTCTCTGTCGTCTAAATATCAGTGACTGTTGTCTCAGTGTAGCAGTGGTTACTTGGGTCAGTCAGATTAATTATTGAAGTACTTTGGTAATTAACTGAGGCATTGATGGCAATGTCTAAAAGGAGACAGACTAGAAAACTTTGAACCCATCCCCTGCTTCGCAGAATTGTGTTTCTTAAAATATTCCTGCTGCTTGTGTCTTTCTTTTTGAAAACTTTGTAATCCTGTCTAACAGTACGTAAGCTTAAGACATGAGGTCATGACTCAAACATATTTTCAAAATGTACCAATTTTGCAAGGATGTTAATGAATGACTTGACTAYTCACTCTGCATTTTCTTGAGTGTGTAGGAGGCAAAGCTGTAGRTTTCTTAAGTATATTCTGAATAACATTCTTTTGGATGATTCTTCACAGTTACAAGTTCTTCTGTGTAGATGTCATTTTTTCCCCTGTTTTTCTGTCTTTTTTCTTCAAATCTTCTTTTAAAATCCTTCTCCCTGTTTGCTGCACAAACTGGGCATCACCTGACTGCTGTTGCATTACAGTGACCATTTAGTGAACATCATTTTGTTTCTGTCTTCATAGCTTTTGACAAGCACTAATAGTCTTTTGACTCTCAATCTGCCTTTAGACAGTAAACATAATAGGAAAAAAATATTGATGGTTTTCAGGGGAAGGATGTTGTGGTCCTGGCTTCTCAGAGACTACAGGAGAAATGAGTGGAAAACCTTGCAACACGGTTCAGCTGAAAGTGTATCCATTGTAGCAGAGCAAAAGTGATGAGTCTGCAYGAAATAGGGATTTGTTTTGTCTCAAGGCAGCTTGTGTGTGAAAAATAAATGCTGTAATTGTTGACATCCATTTTGTCAACTAAGAAGCCAAGGAGGAAGCTATTACTTTACAAAATTCTAAAGGAGATGCAAGTCTATATGCACATGAAAAACATAAATATTTAATATACAAAAGTACCTTTTAATTACCATGATTTTGAATATATTTTAAAGTAAAGAATGTAGAAGTTTTTTCCCAGGTTGTGTACCTGCTACTCAGAATCCTTGATTTGGATTGATTCTTTCAAAGTGAATGAGAAAATATGTCCTCTCTTTATTCTAGTGCTTAGAACAAATGCTTTGTAATAAAGAACTCTGTGAGGCTTTTATTGTTATATCTCCTCCTTTAATAAACAAGAGCAATCTGAAAGTGGACTGATTATGGTGCTGTTGATTAACAGGTAAAGACCTGTTAATGAAAAGTCATCYTGCATTATGTGACATTCCAAGCCCTTAATTTAAACAGAGTTTTCCCTCATTCTCTCCAACCCCATGGCAACAGCAACAAAAGTTGCTCCAGAGTTAGACAGAACAATAAATATATTTTATGGTCCCAAACTATTTATTGTAATTTGGTCTTTACTGAAATAGCTTTGGCTGCTGCTCTGCATAAGCTGAGAATGTTTGGTAGCTTTTGCTGCTGTGTCAGCGTGTTCCTGTGGTGCCCTGTGGAAGGATCAGTGTGATTTAAAGCTGGAACAGCTGAGGATGGTGAGGCCAAGTGAGGGAATACAACATTTAATGTTTGGACTCGTAGCTCTTCAAGGTACAATGCAAAATGCTTTTCATGTAATGAAGGAAACATTTGTGTTAGAAATGAATTTGCAGTAACATGATAAGGTTTAAAATATGTGTACCTAATTTATTCTGTTTAATGTTGACCCTCTAAAGATTGTATGTAGACTTTCAACTGCATTATCTCACTGAGTCTTCCAGAGATAAGGTTGTGTCATCTTAGTCTTTTTTTCTGGAAGTAGCAGGAGAGGTGTGATTGTGAACAGCTGCACACTGTGTGATTTTTCAATGGCAAAAGTGTCTATTTTTGGTTCTATCTCTTATTGAGCTGCAATTGAKGTTTTCTCTATCATAAACTCTATAGTAGATGAGAAAGAGGTTTATTACCCAACCAGAAACCATAATGTACTGGTGAGGAAAAATAAATTGAGGGGAATTGAAAACTTCTGAGACCTTCCTTCAGATTTTTGGCTTTGTCCTGYAGTCCTTTCTCTTTACTCCACATTATGCTGCTGCATCTCTATTTCTGTGAGGTTAAGATAGGAGAGGTATTGGGGAATAATTTAATGGATTTTTGGATGGCAAGACTGTTAATAGTTTCATAGTTTATTGAGCACTTAAGGAAAGCAATCTGCAATATCCAGTCACAGTGGAARCAGTTTAAATGGCTTCTGTAGTTCCAAAATTAAATCRATTTGTTTTCTTTGGAGGAGGAGTGGTTTTCAAGGTGGTTGTTTTTAAWTTTTAATTAATTTTCCAGCTTTAAGTAGTAAACTTGACTGCTCTTTGTTTGCTATGACTTAAAAAACTCCCAARCCTTTCTGAATTATAATAGTCTCCCATTAGTCTTCTGATTTAATCTCTCTGAGATGTTGTTTCACTTCCAAGTTAGAGATGTGTATTTCTACAATAAAAAAGACTTCCTACTTTGCTGACAGCTTGCCTTCAAATTAGTGGAATTTTGGTAATGGCTTATGCTGAGTAATKTAATGGAACAAACTGTTCTTTCACTGACAGCACCTCTTAGAAAAGCGTCCTCTCTATTTTTACCTGTAATTTTGATTGATGTGTTTGGTGAATGATTGCTTTCAAAATACTTGACCTTTAAACTCTTTCACTTTTTTTTYCCCTCAAAAATTTCTCTGAATAWTAGTTGGACAAAAATGGATCAATATACAGTTAAGAAATACTAGTCCTGTTCTATGTCTCAAATTCTTCTTTATTAATTTAAATTTTGTTATGGTAAATCCAATTTTGATGTCAAACTTCCACACAGCGTTTTTGTTACAAATGTTTGAAGTAGTCTAACACTAAGATTTCTTTTCTCCATTGTTTTTCTGCTTTGGAGCTCCCCCACCCAAACACTTGAGGCAGAAATTATTATACCTGAAGGAACAGAGAGCTCTGAAAGAAGTTTGGRCAGAAAAGGATCCCTCTTTCAGCACTGTTTTTCTCAGTGGCAAAGGGTTGATGGATGTGYTTAATGTTGCAGTACAAATTATAAATCCATGTTCACTAAAAAGTTAATCAGGCAGTTAGTGCCCATTTCGTGTCTCTGGATCCACTGCATACMCAATTAAAGCCAGGCCTCCTCTCTGAGCTTTATTTCAAGTATCTCAAGAGATTTATACTAACCCCAAAATTTTGGTTGTTCCCCTCCCAGGAAAAAGGTCATTGATTAAAATTATTTTCTTGCTCTGTGAAATATTGCCCTTCACGTATGATGCCAAGAAAGATTTACTTGTCTCAATGTATTTTGTTGGCATGGTAATTGAAAATAACTTATGACTGGCATAGAGGTTAATGGCATATTTTAGAAGGCAAGAGAGCTGGAGGTTCAAAAATGCTGTCTCATCTCAAAAATCTGTGGAAAGAATCAGTCCAACAGAAAGCATTCTTTTTCTATCCCCAGGCATCTCTTTGCCAACACAATAACTAATCCTTGAGTTCTGTGGAGGCCACACTGTGTTGGCTTGGGCTGGAGTTAAATTTCATCCCAGTAGCTGGTGTKGGGCTATTATGGATCTGTGCTGGAATCAGGGTTGGTATTCAGGGATGTTCTCAGTGCTGCTGAGCAGGGCTTGCAGGTACCAAGGCCTCTTCTGCTCCTCACAGGACCCCACAGAGAGGAGTCTGGGGAGCAGAAGAGTCTGGGAGACCTCTGGAATCTGTGGCCCCAGCTGGCCACAGGCATGTCCCACACCCCACR
Source organism: Alauda arvensis (assembly GCA_902810485.1). NCBI lineage: Eukaryota > Metazoa > Chordata > Aves > Passeriformes > Alaudidae > Alauda > Alauda arvensis. The sequence goes on along the minus strand of CADDXX010000200.1, from coordinate 1,154,039 downwards.
ATGGCATAACCTGGGAGTGCTGCTCAGGGACTCTTGGTTGGTGGRGAGTGTTTCCATTTGCATCATTTATCTTTCTTGGGTTTCATTCTCTTGGTTTTGTTCTTTTCCTTTTCATTACAATTTMTTATTTTATTTCAATTATTTRGATGTTCTTATCTCWACCYAGGAGTTTTCTTGCTATTAYCCTACTGATTCTCTTCCTCCCCATCTTGCTGGGGGGTGGAAGGTGAAAAACAGCTGTTTGGTGCTTAAATTCTGGCTGGGTTAAAACATGATCTGGTTTCACAGGGCTGCARTGGCTTGTGTAGTTAATGTTGTGGTTCCTTCCTGCTTTGCTTAGACAACATTCCCACAAGTGATGCAGATCAGCAGCACACATTGTGATTTCTCCCTGGTTATGGGGAGCATGACTTCATTAGCTCATCACAGACCAAAGGAAATGATAGCTCAAAATTCTAGGGCTAAGGGGTTTTCATCAACCATTTCACTCATGTACAGCAGTACAGGGATAAATATTTCCCTTTTTTAAGCTTGAATGTCTCCACAGTAGATGTAAATGGGAAATGGGCATTTGTTAATTAAGCTGCAGTAATTGCAAATTTCAGTGCCACTGCAAGCTGCCTTCTCAGGAGCCATGACAATGACATTAAGCATTTGCTAAACAAAGTCCACTCCTATGTCATAGAGTTCACATCCTGTTTGCTATTTAAAAGTCATTGGCTCACATAGAAGATGTTTTATTAARAACAATGAATAAACAGAATTTTCTTGATCTGAAAYTGGCTATTTTCAGAAGTRTAGTTTTTAGATGRAAAACAGAGTGGAGGCATAAATAAATTTATTGTCATCTTTTCTTGCCTAATTTTTTTAAAAATCTGAACCTGCTTCTTCAAGCAGAGAAATACTTTCCCATCATACAATAATWAAATCTGGTCTCTGGCCACAAAGAWATTTTAAAAGGAACCATTTCTAGAGATCTCCTTCAGGACGTTGGGGACCATGGTTTTTTCTCTGCCTCACAGAGGTGGAAGTGTCAGTTCTTGCTCCTAAGACAGTGATCTAGAATAGGCTCTGCTCTCCCCATAGCAGCTGGGCATCCTGCAGGGGCATGGGGAGGAATTATGCAGCCAGGAAAAGAGCAGGACAGTCTTTAATCAAAGTGAGTATCCCAAWGTTTATGCAGCAGTGTATTTATATTTGTATTTATGTAACAGTGCTACACACACTACAGTGAAAGCTTTCGGAGTTAAAAAAATCAAAATCTGCATGTAATACCAAATCCCCTGAGGCTGAAAGTTGTACTCAAGTAATCAGCTGTGAAATACCTCTTGTTTTCAGAGTTCTGCAAAACTTAGTTTCATCTCAATTCATGTCCCCATGTCTGTTCTTTATGTTGTTTGAATGTGGGAATTGCTCTGTAGTCTGTGAGCCCCAAGCTGACTCTTGTGCTGGAAAAAATGGCATGTTACAGCTATATAATCAATGACATAGTCCAAAATCACCCCATTAAAGGAGAGAAAAAGTGCAAACAATGTGAGAAACTCATACATCAGTATAGATGGACAATTATGATGATATGTGAGGTTTTCTTGGTGGAAAATACAAATTAATGCAGGTAATTTATTTCAAAARGCATTATCCTCTGCTAGGCAAGGAGATTTTGTAAGCAGTCTAACATGCTTGCAGAGGAGCAGAACCATATGTCACTGCAGAAGGTTTGTCCTTTGGCTTYAGTAAAATGAGAATGTGGAAGATTTTATTACTTTGGATGTTAATACAGGTCGTAATCAAGATGGAACCGAATTATCTACAGTATCAGTGTGTGAGATACTGCAGTTCAAGTGGCAGCAATTTTATGGGGGAACAGACTGATTTATTTCCACTTGTTTACTGCCTGTGCCTGTGAGCCGTGCTGTCTGGCAGGGCTGGCTCTGTGCTCTGCACAGGTCTGAGCTCTGTGTGCCCAGAGCTGGCTCTGCCCCATCTCACACCACTGCACTTGAAATAACTCTGAAAATATTGATTAGTGACTGTTCTTATGGAGAGTGAGAAAGAATCTGAGTGAGTCATAAACAACTCATAATTTCATCTTTTGSTGTTGACAATATCTGAATCAACTTKRGACKCAACTGAGGAATGCARCTCATTCTCTCAAGGCTGAGAAGGGGATGGTGAGATGTTGAGACTTCAGTTGTCCTTGCAGCAGATTTGGCACTGGGCACTGGGGCAGCAAAAGTTGTGGTTTGCTCTTCTTTGCCCTGGGTCACAGTGAGCTCTGTCCCCCAGAGCTCCCCAGCTCAGCATTGTCCTACATCTGACCATGCTGTCCTTGCCTTGTCAGAGCAGAGTCTGGCTGTGACCTGGCACCTTTGCTCCTTGCCAGAGCCTGGCATCCTCTCTGAGRGCAGCACTTGCTGCTTGAGGGAAGAGAAGRCAATTTATTTTGCAAATCRACTGTGGGGATGCTRAAAATATCCTGAATGGGGRAAAGGAGGTTCTTTAGGATTGTGGAGGGAGCCTGGAGGCATGCACATGATGGAGCAAGAGATGAGGGAATCCCRGAGGTCATAAAAACCTTGGCTTCCTCCAAGCCTCCTTCCCATGTGCATCTTCACCCTTCCTCTCCAGGGTGTCACCAACAGTGAAATTTAGTTTTGCCTCCAYAGCTGAGGAACTCTGAAGCACTGAAAGGGGCCCAGAGTTGGGTAAGGAGAGGACATGAAAAGGACACATGTGGAGAAAGCCTCATGGTGGAGTGGGGGGGTGAAACCAGTGTAACTTTTATTTTTGCTTCATCAAGACTGGYATAAAGAAGCTGTTTCTCCTGGGCCCTCTGATAAATTTACCTGCTCTCCTCTGCAGCAGCCAGGTGGGTCAAAAGCACAAAAATTGTTTAGCATACCACATCTCTGCAGGTAAACTTTGGACACTGTTTCCATTGACACTCAATTATACTCTGCTTCCATCCCCAAATCTGTGGGGTCAATTGCTAAACCAAACTATTATTAATTTCAGATATTTGTTCTTTAAGTTCAAAAGAGCCCTCCACACGTATTACTGTATTAGGTCTTGACTTCTGAGTCAGCTGTCAGGGTATATGAGTAGCTTAGGCATTTCTAAAAACTTAAATGGTGCTGAAAGATAAATAACCTCACCAGCAATTTTCAAGAAAAAAAAATACTGTAAAAAATAGAACCTAATGAGGGTTTTTGTATAGATTCAGAAATAAAATCTACATATTTTCTTCTGTAAACAGCCTTTAACTCTTATTTATGTTTAAATCAATCCATAATTTATTAGCATTTTAAAATATGCCAAGTATTTTTATTTTCATGTTTTTACAAGATTGTTTACTTTTAAAATAGGGAACTTGCATTTTATGGGGGAAAAGTATAAGGCACTTGGCAAAAATATTTTTATAGAGTTGGTCCCTGATTTTATTCCATGAGCTACTATTTGCTCACTTGGGTCAAGGGTGCTTGTGCAAGGGAAGGGCCAAAAGTCTTGGAAGAAGTGAATGAGCTTCAGTGCCAGAAGACTGGAAGATAATCCTAGATAGATAGACAGATAATGAGAAGAAAGCTTCTTTTCCTGAATCTTTTGTATAATTTTGAAGTCTTAGACTTTTTAAGTCTRAGACAGAATAAGAAGTATGAAAAAATAGCAAATTAAATTTTTGTCTGAAGGGAGAGYTTATGCAAGAACACGTCAGAAAAGGCTGCAACATCCAGCACTTCTAAGGACATCCCTCTTGTCCTGTAGGTGTTGTGGGARGTCAGTTTGGCTTTTTAGCTTGTTTGTTTTCCTAGTCAGTCAACAAAGGAAAAATTATGTGATGAGCAGGAGTGTTTGTTTGCATTTTAATGACTTCCACCTGATTTGTGGGCAGTTGAGAGTCTGTTTGTCGCCAGTGCTGGGTGAAGGCAGTAGCAGGCACAGGGGGTTCATTYTCTGCCTGCCTCTGTCAATCACCACTCCTGTTTAGACAGGTTTAGTCTGTTCTCATTGCCTTGCCCTAACCAGCAGTGGTTCAACAGCAACTGGATGAATTAGGCAATCTCTCAGTGCCATGAGCACCTCTCTGCCTGATGCCCTTGTYAGGTTGGGCTGAAGCAGGGTACAGCTGGTGGCAGGAGAGCCTCAAGTGACAGCCCCACAGTGTCAGGATCAGAACAGAAACTACTGCAAAGAGAAGCATAAATGGAGCAACATAACCTGTGAGTCTGYAGAAAAACCCCATTACTTCAGCAGCAATGTATTCTGTCAGGGGTTGGTGCCAATGTGGAGTGGTGGATGGGTGCCATAAAGGCAGCTCCATTGATATTCTGGGAGATTCTGGATGAATGGGTACAGCCAGATGCCAAGTTCTACTCCAGAGCTACCTAATGGCCTTCTTGGCATGTCCATCCTTATTACAGTGGCAGACAATGTGAAACTGCTCAGAGAGAAARTTGCAAAGGTGAATTCACTGCTCTAACGAGTTTTAGTCTCTTAGAAATACTTGCTTTAAGGTGAGCTTGAGTCACAATAATGTGGCTTCAAAAGTATCTTTTAGTACTGAATTTCTAATACTTGATGTGTGTTCTTTTCATTCCTGTGACATAATTGTATTAGCAGATGTAGTGGCATTATGTGTGATAGAAAGGAAATCCAAAGAAATTTCAATGCTTAAGATTAGCCTGAGAGAGCTAGAAATGCTGGGTAATCTGTTATATGTTCAGCCATGTACCTTTCCCATTAAAATTCATTGTCAGAGAATGGAAGTGAATTGGTGAAATTGGTGTGCAATAGCAAGGAGTAATGACACAATGGAGTGTGGAAATCTGATGGATCCGGGTGTGGTTTTGGTAAGAGGCAGTAGAGGTAGCAAAGAATTTTATGGCTGCAGAATATTCAGAGAATTTGACAGAGCTGGCAGATAACAGAGAAAAGAAGGAACAAAATCACCAATAMTTAGAAAGGCAATTCAAATGGCAAAGTTTTACAATATTTGTGTGGACCTTTGCGATCTTTGCTGTTTAGAAGGGTTCAGCATCAGCTGCAAAGGGCAGCAGTGACTGATACTTTATTGTTTGTTCAAAAGTATTTGGGATCTCTTTGTAAGGTCATTGGTACATCAGGAAAAATTCATAAGCTTTCTAATGTCTTAGAAATAACTTGTTGRAATGTTAAAAAAGTATTTGTGTGTGTGTGTGTCATACTACCAGTATTACAATAATGCTTATGTTTACTTGTAAGCAAAATAAAAATGGACAAATGTGATGTGCAAAATGTCAAAGCAAGTTGGCATCAAGATGTTCTCTGACTACACAGAAGAGAAGCTACTGTTACATTTGTGTTATCCATGTCTGTGATATGGTTACCACATGTTTTGAAAGCTCATTTAAAAAAAAGTTGTTACCTGGACAAGATATTGTGGTCAGGGCCTCAGCAGWTATGATTCTTTCAAATCCACCTTATTTGTGCTGTTGTGGCCAGGATGCCCCTTCTAAATCCCAGGCTTTGTTTGAGACTCCTGGCTGCTCTCTCCAACCCYCTCATCCTCCCTGGTGTCTTCATGAGCAAAAGCAGGCAGCCTGGCTGTTCTCATGAGTCTCTGCCTTTTATTTTCCCCCTTCTCTGGTCAGAAATATTGCTAATGTGAAAGCAGCACTTATTTTTCTGTTCTCTGACTGTTGTGGCTGGATTGTCCATCTCAGAGTCTGTGGCTGATGCTGGCAGGCAGGATGTGGGGTCATCTTTTTACTTTGTACCCTGAAGGTTGTCTCCTGTGTGGGCTGTGCAGTCCAGTGCACATTRGGATGGGGAGGGTTCCCTATGAAAATCTGTCTGGCCATTGGTGTGTGCCTCTTGCTTTCATCCCAGGAAATCCCCCACGTTTTCAGGCCTTGGTTTTCATTGAAAAAAGGTGGACTAGGATTGATTATTAAGCTGGGTTGTGCCTTCTGCCTGAGCAGAGGCAGGTTAATGTGTCCCTATTAGCTTGCATGGGATCTTTGTGCCAATCTGAAGTGGTCAGCCAGAGGTCTGGTGTTGTGGAGTCCTGTGTGCTGACCTCATGAGCCCCTGAGCACAGAGCTAAGGTGACACTGGGATTTAAACCCAGCTTAAAGAGTGTGTCCTGCCCTTCACACAKCTCCATACCCCATGATGACCCAGATGATCAGAAAATCCATGAGCAGAAGCACAAATACCATTTTTGCTCTGGAGAATGTCCTTCTCCTCTCCTGACCCAGCAAAGACCCAGATTTGCAGCCCATCTCTGGCTATGGGAGTATAATTGCCAGGTGGAGGCATGGAAGTGGCCAGTGAAGTTCCTCTGGATTGTGCCTGTTGCTGTGCTGCTGGTGGGAGGCATCTCCCAGCTGCAGGTGATCCCTGCCAGGATGGTGATGTGGCTTTGGGAAATCYTCCTGTGGCTGGAGAGGTGCCCACAGCACATTGTAGCCATGTTAAGAACAGATCAGGTGGTACTTTTCTGTATATTTTGTTTTCAAACACCAAACTGAAAACCATCAAAAAGACTTTTGCTGAAGGTACTTTGGAAACATAATTTGGACCTTAATTTTATCTTGTCTATAGTCAGTCAATATTTCTGTACCTTTCTGGCCCTTCTTTCCTTCTCCCATACACACACAGGTTTATTCTGCTGTAATAATCATAAATGCAGAATTAAGGACCCCTTTTCAGAGAGTCCAGGGAGATGCAGTGCTCATATCCAAGAGTATGGCTTTAACAAACTAATTGACTTCTAAAGGAGAAAATGCATCCGTGTTCAGTATCCAGAAAATGTACCTCTAAAATGACTTATTTTCTCATAATTGTGTATATAATATAATGGTTATCTTGGATGAGATGAGAGTATTGTCTGGGGAGCAGTAGCAGAGCTGCCCTGTTTGCTTTGCAGTTCTCTGACCTGCTTATTAGAGGACATTCTTATTAAACAGATGAATTTATACGAGAGGTGTTTAGGGGGCCTGTTGTTGTTAAGGGTCTGTCAGCACTTTTCAAGGTGTTATGCAAACTGTATTTTAAGTAGCTGCTCATCCTTGGTCAGTAATAGGCAAAATAAGGACTTATGTGATCAAAATAGTATATTTTTTTTACTATTTTATATGRGAAATAGTCGCAAATTAAAGTAGGGAAAACTGAAAACTGCTGAAATTAATCAATGATTTTACAGTTTTTAATATTTTTCTGGGTAGTAGTAGAGGGGAAATGAAATGGTTCAGCAAAATGTGATGCTCTGCATTATAATTACTGGGGTTTTATTTCATAGTTTTTCATTATAAGAGGACTACTTTTACTGAGAAAGAATTTGTGTGGCAGAACTGTCATCTTGAAAAAAACTGCAATAATTTATTTTAAGAGAAAATTCTTCGCATGAAATTTAAAATAGCAAACAGTATGTTCTCCCCCAGAATGAACTGTTCTCTCCTCCTGTTCCCTTTCATTAGTCCCTCCTTGAGTACTGACCTTTTACTTTCTGCATTAATGCAGCTCTGTCTCTTGGCTCCTCATCAGCCTCTCCCTCTCCTACCCTGCTGGGACAGGCATCCCTCAGAAGCAAGTGCAGCACTGGAGAACACAGGAGCCACAGCCCAGGATCCAAAAATGCCCTGTGAATGTCACTGAAGGGTGTCATGGGCAGGGCCCATTCGATGGCAGAATTTGTAGTCCAGACCATTGTAAATCCTGAAATTGCACAAGGAAAGGGAATTTTGAAACTCCAGCTTTAARARCACAACAAACCAGCCACCTCTCCCCACAACCCRTCTTGGTTCAGTTATTTAAGAAAGACCTGATGACTYCTGTTGTTTGGGAGGAGGRGGGARGGGGTAGGGTTTGGTGGKTTTTTGTTTGTTTGGGGTTTGGTTTTGTTTTTAATAGAAAAGCAACCTTTWGGAAGGCTGTGGAGCTGAGTTCTTAAAATCAGGATTGTTACASCATAAGGGCAGTTTAACTGGCCTTTAATTGTTCAAAGGTAGCTGGAGCAAATGGTACCTGGTAAATCTTTTTATTGTCTGTGGCTGGCAGTTACATGTGCAGCAAGGGGGACCTCTCAGAAAGGCTTGTCCACCTTAGGAAGGCTCTAGATGGCTTCATCTTAGAATAGCTTAGATAGCTTCATTCTTACTGATGTGTTACTTTTTGGTAATTCAGCACCAACAGGTGTAAATTACTTTGATGTAACATTTTGCTGACCCTGCTTATATCATAGATGAGCAGATGGGAAGGAAAACATTTTGTACCTGTGCCAGAGAAAGGCAACGAGACTGAAAAGTAAACCTCAGGCTGAGAGGCTTGGGCACGATGAGCTCACTGTGAGCATCTCTGGATGAGCTGACTGSAGAGCAGCCCAGGCATCATGGCTGTGCTGCACCTTTCCTCAGGAGCAGCAAATCCTGCAGAAGGCACCGGCTTACAGACAAGGAACTGCCTTGCCAAAAGGGCTGGAAATCTGACAGTGAGCTCTGACTGATTTGTAATGGTGTGAGGAGGCTGTTAATTAACATCCCATCAGTCTCAAGTGCCAAAGGAAGAGTGGATTCTAAAGGTTAGCGGGTCATTTTGGGCTTATCCTTTTTCACCACTACTTTCCTTTTGTCTTTAGCTGTGTTTGGGAAGGCCAGGGGTGTGAGTGGGGAAGCTTTGTTCTTCTTGATGCCCTGATGTGGCAACTGGGTTTTCAGGTTTTGAGGTGAAGATCTGTGGTAAGATAGGTGAAGATAGTGTGGGGAAACAAACAGAGTTAGTACTAAAGGTAATCTTGCCTCTGATGTATTGCAGCTGTGTTAATTATCCTAAAGTGGGAACAGCCTTGCTCTCCCAGCTATGGGGGTGATAAAGAGTGAGCCAGCTGGGAGGGGGCTCAGTTGCAGCTCAGTTGGAGTCACAGTTGGAGCCTGCTGCTGTGCTGTGAAGACCCAGGGACAGGAGGTGGTGCAAGGGCTGGATAAGGTAAGATTTTGTACCAGGGACTGACAGGGACAGGTGGCTGGGCCAGGGACAGGATGGAGTGAGCTGGTGCTGTGAGAAGGGGGAGAGAAGGAGAACTGGCTGCTGGCATAAACGGCTAGACCCTGAGATAGAGACTGTTCAATAACAAGATGTGGTGTGTGAAGCCTTCTGATAAGTATGAAAGAGTGATAGATAATAAAGTCCTGATACTTGAGTCCTTAGAAGTCTTTAATGAAGCACTCTGTGTGTTTTGACTGTCTCGACTACCACAGAGATTCAAGTTGGTGTTTTTTGTTGGCAATGCTAGAGATCAAAATGCAGCTCTCTAACTAGCAGTCTGGTGGAGGAGAGCACAAACAGCACAGATAAATGAGTTTATTTAATTAATACTAGCACAGGTGTGTGATGGGACAGGTTCCTGCAGTACCAGTATGTGTTTATCAAAAACTTGCTCAGGTGTGTGTCAGCACAAAGTTACACCAAGTATGTGTCATGCAAATCAGCAGAAATGGAGAGTGTGTAATAACAATTAAAGACCCAACTCAAACCACATGGGAGAGTAYTTCCTGCTAAGGCTGTTGGAATTGCAACCCCTGCTTATACATGGTCATTTATGTCTGTATCTTGCACCCTGTTGTAGATGCTATAGTGGAAAATCCACAAGRAAATGCTACTTTTGAATTCACAGAAGTTTTAGTCAGCAAGAAATCAGTTCACACCCTCTACAGCTACATGGAGATGAATGGGGAAAAAGCTATGAATGAGGAAAAGGTTTTAGAGGGATAAATTAGTGTTTCATAATGTGTGGGTACAAAGGACTGGCTTAAGGAGTAAAACCTACATAAGTTTTATTCTTTTGTCAGTGTCTGATATAGCATGTAGAATCTTTAGGTGCAATGTTGTGTTTCTGAGACATCCTTTGAAGAGGAGCAGCACTCMTATTACCATCCATATAACAAATGCTTTAATTTGCAATGCTGGYTCTGTTAGTAAGACACTTGAACAGAATGTAAATACCTCCCAGGGGTTGTTTCCAYCTTCCAGGTTCTCATGGGATTRTTGTATTGCATATGAAGAAGAAAACTGTACAGCAGAAGTGAGGAGGTGGATTGTACTATCAGCATGTATAATGTACTTTTATAAAGTTTGTTATGTATCTTAAATGAAAAAAAATCTTTGATCAATCCATCTGAAACCATTCATCTTATTTTAAAYGAGAAAATCAATTGTGCCAAACATGCAGCTACTTTTGTGACAAATTCAGATATTAATTTGTTTTGTTTTGTGTTTTTTTCTCAACAGGAAAGTTAGAGTAATGATTTTGACATAAGCACATAAATTATTAATTCCCTGTCCATTTTACTTTGTAAATGGCACAAAAATTGAGCTGAGGAAGCAGTGCACAGTGCAGTCTGAGGGGGAAAGTCTTCTGTGAAAGAAATTTTATAAAATTAAGCACTTTGCCAGAACTCTGTGAATACTGTGCTACATTCACTAATTTCAGACTTTTGTTTAAATTTACTATTTACCTTTGCAAAGTAATCAGRCCAAATTATGTCAGCAACACACAAAAACTTTTAATTTGTTTTCTAGCACAATGAAGGTGACCACTAAGTTTGCTTGGTGGATAAGGACCATCCCTTCATAGTTAGGTGAGGGAGGGTGACAGACGCCCCCAAGAAGCTCTTTGGGAAACAGGGACCACTGTGTTTGCTGCCTGCAATTTTGCCCTACCTGTGGCAAGAAGCAGCTTCCTTATTAGCTCAGCTCCAGARCTAGAATTCTTTTTCCATGCTTTGTGGGCATTTCAGTTTGGCTCTCACTGCAGAGGTCTGAGCCATGGCCTCTGCTCCCACTGTTCTGCAACCTCGTTTGAAATAATGGAGTTTAATGAACTTGTCATCATTGTGGTTCACGTGCTGCTGTGGGAAGTGTGGGGTTTGAAATGCTCCATTTTTCCACATTAGAAACKAAATAGTATGAATGAATAGAAGGTTGAAATCAAATTAATTCTGGGGTTTTCTTTTTTTTTAGAGGCAGTAATTAGGAGAGACTTGAGCAATAAATCAAATCTTTACTATAATTTATTAAATCTGTTGGAGTCAGCAACCTAAAACACAGTTGGGAACATGGAAAAGCTCACCATTGTCTGTAATATTAACAACACATTTTGGCTGTACTGCATTCTTTATAGARTAAATGTGTCCTTTTAGTGATATCATTAGGGAATATATAGTAGTACTATTTAAAAAAATCTAGTCATTCCCCAAAAGAGGAGCCTTTTTGTAAAATGGAAACCTGCATAAAAATAAACTGGGACTTCTATGCAAGAGTTGAGCTTTTCTGTTTACAAACAAAGCACTGTATAAACTTACTCTGCTGTGAGAATATGTGGAGGTTTAATATTTGCTAGAAATAGATTTTGTTGTTGTTTAAATTTGGAGTTAAGTTATGGGAGATAACTGAAATAATTTTGAAGTTCTTCACCTCACAGATCACAGATTCACCTCACAGATTGGTTCTGTCTTCTGCTAGGACCAATGTGTGCTGTCCATGCAGTGAGTGCTGGACTCATGGCACTTCTCTGAAGGCTTTACGTGGCTTTCAATCTCTAAAAGTGCARCCTGCTTTTAAAGAGATTATCCAAGGGTGTAATTAAATTACATAACCRTTTTGGTGTGTTTGACTCACTGTAAAGTGTGTGGTGTAGGAGGATGCAGCTACTTAACTGGCTATTTTATCTTGCAGTGAATAAGGCTTATAAAGTCTAGGGCAAAACTGGAACTCCTGTGGATCAGAGTTTGGGCAATGAAATGAGCCTGAATCTTGTTAAGCCCCAGTACAATGATATAATGAAAACCCAAAAATTCAGGTGTCCCAGTGTGGGAAGTGCCACCTGTGCAATGCCTTTAACTCCTGATGAGTTTGGCAGGTTCTGGATTACTTCATTATAGTGCCAAAAATTAAATCTTAAATCTTTACTAATACTTACACCTGGTTATCATTAGGCTTTGTTGGAATTACTTCAATTTTTCTGTAATTAAACCTGTAATAATTTAATAAATGAAAAAAATCTTGCTGATAATGCAAGGAGCAGCCAGGCCAAAGCACAAACCTTCCAGAGTGAAGGGTCAGCTTTTTCTCTCCTTTATTCTATTTAGTTTAATTTTCAGGGAGAGATGCCTTCTGGCAGCAGAAAGAAGTGCAGGTGTACAGTATCATAATCAAATTTAGCAAGGTTTGCATATTAAATGACCAGATGTTACAAGGAAAAAAAAACCACCCCAAACACCTAGAAGTCTCCCAAAATACATATATAAACAGATAAGATTTATGTAAAAATGAAGAAATTTTTAATAAGGTATAGAAGCTCAAATTAAAAAAAACCAAACAACTGCCTAACTTCTTAAATTTTTCTTTCATTTTCAATAGACTAGGCTCCCATACTGCAGTTGTTTTTCTTCCCAAACAGACAAAAAGCTCAGGTTCATGCACAGCTCAAGAAGGCAGGGATGACACTGAGCCAGAACTTAGTTCTGCTTTATTGATAATAGAGCTGACAGTTAAGAACAAATCTGCAGAATGTAACTGCAAATCCTTCAACCAAGCAGCAAGCTGAACATCTGCACTGAAACTGGCACCTACATTTAAGTTAAGCAGTAGTTTGCATTCTCAGAAAGCAAATCAGGAAGCTAACTAGATCTGTAATTGCAACAGAGATTGCAGTGAACACAGAGCTGGACTTGGGGATTTGTGGTTTSTTGTTTGGTTTTTAAAAAATTCAATAGGAAGCAATTGTAAACATGTGCATTTGCAGGCACGGTATGGGTTTATATAAATGAATAATCAACATATTCAGCTCTTGCATGCTTCTGTGCTTGCAGCATTTGTACAGCTCCAGCAGCAGGGAGCTCCAGCCATGCAGTAAATACAACACAGGCAGAAGGGAAAGGAGCTTCCTTGCCTCCTTCCAGTGCACACAGAACACAAAAGGAGACAGGCAGGGATTCTGAGGATGTGGAAAGCATAAACAAAAAAACCCCAGTGATAATCTAATATACTTTGAGAATACAGTTGTATAACCCCAAATGTGGGTCCATGAAGCTTTTGTTGATTTTTCTTGAATTCTGCTTCTTTAATACTTTAAAATATGATAATTATCTTAAATTAAAATATCAATTTTATTATTTAAATCCATTAATGAAGGCAAACGTATTTTCCTAGTTGTGCAGAATGTAATTATCTTTTCATATTCTRTGCTCTCTCTTGCCTTCCAAGATCTCTTGTGAAGTAAAGAAAACTCTCCTGTAATATCACTGTTATTGAGGGAATAAAAATTCCTGAAGAGCTTTAGGGACAAGAATCCAGTATAACTATTGGGGAAAAAAAATCTAACCACAGTATAAGTTCATTTCACAGATAGATATCTCTTTTTTTTAAATACACCACAGAAATATTTTGAAGTAGGAGCTACGAAAAATATAGTAGGCATATGGCTTGGTTGGCTTGGCCTTGTTCTGAGCTAGAGTTTGACCAATGTCAAACTAGTTATGAAATGGATTTTAACATAGGATTCAGCTTTATTCTATTCAGAAAATAATTAAGAAAAAATAAATAATTATTTTCCTAAAGCCAAATAATTATGAATCACCCAGGTGATGGTCAGAATGGGTTTTGATGAGCGCATGGCTGTTTCTGTGCTTCCAAGCACCCAAATGGGAAGAGGTGCTTCCCAAAGCCTCCCAGGCAGGTCCTTGGTCATGGATACAGGTGACAAAGAGCTTGATACAGGTTTTACTCTGGCATTATGGCAAGGAAAGGTTAACATAATTCATGATGTGAGAGCAGGGGGACTTGGGGTTTGGCTTTGATTTAACTTTCATCAAGTCTAATGATAAGGCTGCTGTGAGAATGCTGCATGAAGCTGTCGTGCCAACACATTTTAAATTGCTGTCAGAGATTGGAATGGAGACAGACAAGAGTAGCTGAAATGATTTTAAGCTAGAGAAAACACTAAATTTAACTAAAAAACTACAGATTATTAATTTTTCAAAGAATATTGCAGGAATATTGCATGACTATTGTGTGATAGTATTTTAATACTCAGCAGATACCACACATTGGTATCTCTTCAAAGGAAGAGGAGTCTAAATATGAATTGGCAGCAAAGACTGACAATAGATACATAGATTATTTATAATTTGTCTTCAAATAAGCCTCATTAGTTGGTGTTTTTTAATTTTTTTGTAATATATTTGAGTTGAATGTGGATTTTCTGCAATTTTGGGCAGTTGATGAGGAGAGAGGAGGGAAGATGCAGTATGACAGGCATGAGCAGTTTGGTTAAATGGCCAAATCATCTCTTCTGGCCTGAACTCTGGCTGTTCAATCTTTACAAAGCAAAGGAGCAGTTTGGGTCACTTGCTGTGTCAGTGCATAGGAGCACACAGGCTGCAATTCAGGAATAAAGGTTTGTGTAACTGCACTAAAGGACATTTGGAATATAATTTTGGAACAAGACAAATCATGTTCTGCACTGTTTCTGGCCTGTTTCTGGACAGCATWTTACTGTGGGTGACAGGGCTTGTTATGATGGAGTTTGAGCCATCAATGTCTTTTTTAACARCCCTAATCAGATCTGACCACCTCAATCTAAATAACCCAATTCCTGGAGCAGGGCTCTTGCATTAATCATAGCCTTCCATTAACAGCAGAGCTGCACTTTACAATAATGAGAGTGGGGGAGGATTTTCATTAAAATACCCTGAGCAGAGGAGGTTTGGGAAAGACTTGGGRATTTCAGTCCTGGGTTACTTTCTAAATTAATCCTCTGTTCACTGTGTTCCTTGGAGTGAGCATTTTTTTTTCCTGGTCAAGTCTAGTGCCTCACTTTTGGGGGCATTCTAGTCAGGTTTCTTCATTAATATTTTCTGAATAAATTTTTTCTCAGAATAATTTATGGATTTATTTCAGATTTCTGAATGGGCTATGTATGATAGCCACTCCTAGCCTAGTCCATTCAATTRTATTTTGTCAAAAAGAAATTGCCACTGATGAGAATGCAGAGCACTGATGGTATAGGCAAGTTACCATCTGATATTCCAGTTTGAAAAACATCTTTAACAGTTAAAAAAGTAGGTATGTATGTTTAATTTCAGTTGAAAACTAGTGATGGGCTTTTGAAATTTTTCATTAGATCTAATGGGTGAACAGTGCTCTCTTTTTTTCCTTTGGGTACAACATACAGATTTAAGTTTATGGTTGAACTGCAAATTTGTGATGGGTCCTTGGATTTTCTGATGATGGGAGTTACTTCAATTTGCTGTTTAAATTAGTAAAAACTGAGTAGGGAGTGAGATACTAGAAGAGAACCTCTAAGTTTATAAGATTGACTGGTTGAAGCTGAAATCTACCTAAAGAGCTACGAAATAACCCAGGGTRTTTCAGGGACTGGTTTGTCTTCTGCTTTGGCCCAAAGAAGGATTGGGGTCAGTATGTTCATGCCAGCATAGAGGAGGAGAAAGGATCAAGTCAGAGAAAGATACATGTGGAGGGGGATTAATCAGACTTCATCTTGGATATTTGAAGTTTGGATGTCAACTTCTGAGCTGACTGCCCAGATGTTACCCTATAGTTGAGAGCAGAGCAGGCAGCTTTTTGGTGATAGCTGATCTAACATGTGTTAGATCTTTTCTGTAAGAGAAGATAAATTGTTCCCCTGACTGCAGCCTGCAAACACAGTGAATAGGATGACTGGGTCTGCTGCTGAGACCTGTTTTTAACCTTGTGAATCCCATCCATGCTGTCTTGGATAATGGCCAGTTCCTGGTACTGGCAGGCAAAACAAAAGATCTGGCAGCTACCAAGTACCTAAAGCAGTCAGCACTCCCCAGGATAACTCCTGTCTCCTTCCTTTGATTGTCTGAAAGGGAAATGGAAAACCTACCCCCTGGGAAGGAAATTTGCTCTAATTAGGTAGAGCAAGTACCACTCATGTTGGGCAAGTGAACAGCAAAACACRGGGTAACCTCAGCCATGGGGTCTGAGCCACAAGCAAACAGGGAGAGCAGCCCTTTGCTGGCTCTGGGAGCTGTTGCCTTGCACCCTTCCCCTCTCAAACCATGGTTGATAAGACCTGCCAGCAGTCTCAAAAGTGTCAGCAGGAGCACCCATAAGTACAGCCTAAGATCTTCTTAACTCCTAGGGGCAGCACARTAATTACTAAGCTGCAGACTGCACGGAGCAAAGGCAGGCTTGGCATTTTGCTAAAGCCMTTGTATAGAAAAGACAAGATTTTCAGAGCTGGAAAAAGAAGCCAAGGGAACAGGATTGTACCCTCATGGTGGTTATGCTGTAATTGAGCCCCATTCCCAAGATTATGACAAATTTTCACTKAATAGCTACTCAATGTACAATACCTTAACAATCCTGGGGGAAGAAGCTGGGAATTATAATTGCATTCTCTCCAACTGAATATCCTATTAGGGTATGCAGAAYCTTTTCATTTTGCTCCCTTTCTGGGTCTCTGTAGCTTTTCTAGTCATTGACATGGCTTCAGCAAAAATGAGAGTTGTCCCAGTCCCTCTTAAAATCTAATAGCCTGGGACTATCCTGTGGTATGGGAGATCAGGGAGTGAACCACCTTCAGACTGATGAGCATAGATTTCTTATTTCATGGGTACAAGTGCCAGTCAGTAGTCTCTCTCTCTATATGAAAATATATTTRTTAAATATATAGATATATGTGCTTAAATGTAACTTCCTCAGAGTTCCTACCAGCCAAGAGCTGCTTTTAAGAAAGATGCTGAGAATAACCTCCCTCTGTGCATTTGGATACAGTTGGTGCTCTCAGCACACTCAGTGAACTGGGATCCTGGCTTGTTCAGAGGCACTTCCACTTTGCCACCACAAATGATGGTAGTGGGGATCATATTCTTTCAAAGCAGAAAAATCCAGGGCTTTGCTGATCTTTTCTGGGCATGGGATGGATTTTCAGTTGCCCTCTGGCTCCCAGTGGTTTCATACTGGGGATTTGCACTGGCACACAGCACTCATGGGCTTCAGGTAAATGAGGGTGATACCTGTGCTGCATCTGTGTAAAAATGTGTGCTGTGGTTTTAATTGTCTGGTTCTGCCCACTGGGGGATGATTCCTGCCCTGACAAGRTACAGAAAAGGAATCTGATGCCTTTTTCTGAGTATGCCCATGGGATGTAACTGACTTGGGCATTGCTGGTACACTGCAAATCACTGTGGTATTTTTGGATGTTAAACCTTCTGCAGTCTYTCAGAAGTTTTGCTTTTATACCACAGATTTGGACTGGAGGGCGTGATTTCAGATCTATGATGAGAATATTGTGAATMAAGTGATTTGTCTGATTTGTAATAATGCTTTCTGTAATGAATGCAGGTTGGAACAATTAAAAATGAAAATAGTCTGTGTAGGAATGAATGGCTTGGACTGTGTAGTTCTGGGCTTTTATACTGAGGTTATCAATATCTTCTGCAGTGCATTTTTGTTTTAACATAAATACAACTAGATTTTCTCCTGCTGTTKTTGGTCCTGCCTCATACACAGGTATACAGTTCAGCAAGTGATATTTACATAACTATGTAAAGCTGTAAAAGAAATATATTTTCCTTTTAGTGACAAAACACAATGAGTTTTATGTTTGACTCATTCCCAGGTGATTTTTGAACAAGTCTGGGGACATTTGAGGATGGTGCAAGGAGCTGTGTTCCACATAGCATGTTGAAATTCCTGAGTAGAGCAGTACCTTGTTTTGGGATTGCACAGCAGACTGATTTGCCTTTTGGTGAATGTTTATATCTGATTCAAAATTCTTTTCTTAGTTTCAGTTAAAGGGCAGCAATTAAGACACCTAGTAGCACATTTCTTTGACTCATTGGGCTTTATACTAAATACATGGACATCAGTATTGTGGGAATTGCACCTACTTGTAAGTGGGTTTGTTGAAAATTTGTTGTGCAAATACTGAAGTATTTTGTGGAAAGCTGTTTGATATTTTTGACTAGCCTGAATCATTTTATATTTCAAAGGTGGCTGGATTTAACCTTAAATACTGCAGCAATTATCCGTGGAACTCCTAAGTCTCCATTGGTGTTTGCATCAACATTAACTAAAGTTTCTGTTTGTTTTCAGTATATTCCTTCCTTCAACTACATTCTCACACCCTTTTTCAAAGCCTATAAAATAYTGTTTATTTGCATACAACAAGTACTGTTGCTGTGGTTCAAAGGATGCTACTTTATAAAACAATTCTTTGTCCTACCACCCTAATTAATAGACTGTCAGACTCTGTTGTTAAGTTTGTAGTTTATTGATTTAAGTGGATGAGGTCTACTTTTTATTTTAAGGAGTGACTTCAGTTTTAGTTTGGTTTTTTTCCCACAGTACTTTGTAAACTAGCAGTGGTCATCCACCAGTGGTCAGAAAACACCTAAGAAACTGTTACATGAAGGTCCAAATCCCTGTAGTCACTCCCCTAGAAGTCCTGCAGATTTTCGGGGTTAAGTCCAAGCAGAAGAAATGTGAGCTTTGCCAGTTGTCTTATAGAGAAACTGCTTCTCTACCACATAAATGCCAGAATTATCTTGCCTCTGAAACACAGAAGTAAAGCAGAAGCAGCCCTCACAATGAGAAAAACCTGAACTCTCACTGGAACTGTTCCATTAAAACTTGGTTGGCACTGTACCAGGATCTGCTCAGAAACCTCTGCCACCACATGCTTTTAAAACATTACCTCCAAGTCTATATTTAGGCATTGCATTTCTTCTTTCATTTGCTGTAGCTGGTAACTGTCTGGTTTGTAAACCACCTAAGGATGTGGCTTCTCTGAAGCCACTGGACACAAACCCACAGTTTTACAGCTGGGACTTGAGCTATGAGGACAGGTGAAGCCACAAAAGCTGGGCTTGTGCCTGGATAAGATGGGACCAGCTCTTGTATCTCAGGGCTTGCAGGTGATCATATCCCTCTGCCTCTTAAGAAGCTGAGTGTAAGTACTTTTGTATGATGTTCACCTGGTAATGGGAGATCAGTGGACACTGACCACCTGTGGTTTGGTTGTCATCTCAGCCACCACTCAATCCAAGCAGATCAGATTGCTCAGAGCTCCATCCAACCTTGCATTTTTCCAGGGATGGGGCATCCACCACCACTCTGGGAAACCTGTGCCAGTGTTTCACCACCCTCACTGTAAAAACATTCTGTCTTACACCTAATCTAAAYCTACCCTCTTTTAGTTTAGAACCATTATCCCTTGTCACTTTTCACTRCTGTTCTATATGGGCAGTTCTGAGGGAACTCTAGGTGATCCAGCAACCATAGAAAGAGAAACTGGGAAGGATTGAGCCATCTGTTTCATGATTGTTTTCATGCTGGGTGCTTGTTGTGTGCCACCCTGCAGCTGGCAGTGACAAGCCAGYGTGTGTGACTGGCTGTAGTACATCTGCATCCTTTTGCAGATATCTTACACAAGAAATGAGGGAAAACTGTTAGCTTACTAAGTTATAATAAGGAATTGAATATGTGCTCAATAGCAGGTGACACACAAGGCTCTATTTCTGCATGCCATGGGAATGTCTCCCAGATCTTGAACTRTATTTATGTATTAATTCAGTTTCTTGCTCTTTGAATTTTATATGAGCTTTTTGTGCTTACGTGTTGATTGAAAATGTATTGCCAAGTTATATTAAGTTACACTGGGGGCAGTTAAATTACAAATTGAGTTCCTCTCATTAGAGGTGATCAGAACCTATTTTCTGGCACTCCCCCCATATTTTTAACTAGATAATTATAGTACAAAGAACCTGTTTCCTATAGAAGGGTGCTCCATTAAAACAACCTAGTGGCTTGGTTTTCAGGGGGAAAAAAAAGAAGCCAGAAGTGGCTGCTACTGTTGATTGAATGCTTGTATTTTTTATGTGCTACATAGGAATCCAATGCTTCTGATGGATAAACTATTTTTAGRAGGTGGTTCAGTATGGCTTTTTTGCATTTTTGAGCTCTTTTGTCCAGGTCGCTGAAAGAAAGAAAATTCATTAAAAAGAGCAAAAATCTTCAAGGCTAACTGATGTATTTTTTCAAATATGAGGCACTTCTAGAAAATATTTTGTTTGACATAATTTGAATTTTACATCTCAAAGTCAGGTTTAATCTGGTTGCCATCAGAACAGTAATGGACCACCTCAATTTGCAGTTATTTAATGATGTATTTATTTTTTTGACTTAGCTGGTATATCAATAAATGGACAAATGAATTCTTACCTTACTTAAGAGCTTATTTAAGCAAACAYATCTCTTGTGATATTATCAACTTGTCAAATGTGCAAAGACTGCCTGGTAAGATCACTGTTATTAACAAAGACCAGAGCATGATCTATTATGGATAAACACACTCAGYTTCCAAAGGGAAACTATTTTAATTGACATTCAACATCCAGTACTTCAATTACATGATGCATTTGSAGCTTTTACATATTGACATACATTTTTGTTTAACTTTACCTGGAAATGTCAGGAGGAGAGTTCAGGGAAAACAGAAGAAAGATGTTAATTAATATTGCTCACGGTGGGATGCRAGCATTGTTTCGGTTTCAAATGAGAGCAGTGCTCACTCAGGCATACCCTGCTAATATGTTATAATTAAGGACTTGTAGAGCAAGGAGAAGTTAATGGACAGCATCTCTAATGAGGATGCTGTACTTCACTCCTGCCTTGCACTGCAGCAGAGGGAATCAATGTGGCCTCACAGCTCATCTATCATTTGCCTTTGCTTCAGGTTGCCCTGTGTGTTTGTACTAATATACCTCTGTGTGGGATTAAAACTCAGCAAAGGCCAGAAATTAGAACAGCTTTAGAGATGTTGTGTAGATGTATGATCACTCAATAATCAAAAGGAGTTTTTAAAATTCTAGATATAAGCTTGCATTTGTTATTTCGGTTTAGCATGTTTATAAAGGTTTTGTCGTCTTTTATCCCCAGGACTAARTATTTTCTCTGCAGAGACCTTTCTCTTTTAAAGAATCCTGGGAGTTGTAATCTTATAGATAAATCAGCTGCAAGGTACACTGGCTGTAGAAACTAAAGATATGAGGAGGACTAGTTTTGCCACTTTTGCCATTCCCTGTGGTCTGAGTAAAAACCAAACTGTTAATTCACATTTAAAAATTGTAGTCATTAAGTACTTTCCAGAATAAAAGTTCACTGTAGAGAAAAGAAATTAGATAAGGGGCATGTCATGGAAGCCATAGATATGTATTTATAAGAATGATAATTGTAACAACAAGGGGGATCCACTTTGCTTCACTTGTTATGAGGAAAGTTATTTAAATCTTTGATCTCTTGAGTTTTGCTCARATTTTCAAAGCTCCAGCTGTCCAGCTGGAAGCATTTCTTGTGATGAGGAAATATGCTCATGCTCTGTGGGTAATAGGGATCTGAGGATGGCATTGCTGCTCCAAAGGTGGGAAAGCAAGTCTTGTACTTGATTTGAGTTATCAAGTGAGCATCTGAAATTGCTGCTTCCAGATGGCTACTAGCTGCTCCTCCATCTACTTGTGAAAAGAGATTGTCAGACCTTGTTTTGGTGATGATTCATCCCTGACTGATAGTTTTACATAATTATGTGATTCTCTGCCTCACATGAACCTGGTATTTTTGTGTTGTGGAAGAAAAATGTCTCTCACAAAAAAACATATAGAATTATTATAAACTTGAGTTTTATTTTTCATCTAAAATTTTCTAAATATTTTGAAAATTTAAATACATAAGRACTTGTAACAATGTCTCTTTTAAGAAAAGACATGTATTATTTTTTTGTAAAGGTGTGATAATGATGTCTCATGTAGGTAGTCCATTAAAATGCCTAAATTTCTCATCAGGAAGATTCAAGATGACTATTCTAAATCTTGTACTGTTGATTATGTACTAGGTACAGGCATAGCATCTCAAATTTCTCCCTTCTGAATCATGTCCTTTTTATTATGCCATTTTCCCAATTTGAAAAGATTATTTTGATCCTAATCTYGTTTTCTAGGGGCTTGAAAGAAGCTGCAGGCTCTGTGTTGTGTGCAGAGAAACATCACACTTGATAAGGTCCCATCATCTGAATGATTAATGAAATTACTCMATAAGTACCCCTAGACCCAGGGCAGAGCCACCTCACAATCTCCCTTGGCACTGCCTTTCCTGCCATCTTGTTTTGACATTTATCCATTGCTCAGTCTAAATATGTTTTTCAAAATCGTTTTACCCATTTTAGAGGGTTCATTTAGACTTGCTAATGAGAGTGTCATGTGAGATGGTACCAAAAAGCCCTGCTGAGGTGAAAACAAGACATCTACTGGCTTGTTCCTTTGCACAAGGGCTCTTATCTGTCATGGGGAAAATCAACTTGATTCAGCAATCTGTTATTTAAAAATTCATGTTGACAATACTTATGTAACTTGTCCTGTCTTCTGGGTGCTTTTATTTGCTCCAGTGTTTTTCTGAGACTTCAGCTGAAACCGAGTAGTTAAAATTTCTCAGAACTTTCAATTTTCTCTCATTCTAAAGAGAAGTATTTTGATTTGCTTTTCCAGCCTCCTTGAGCTGCATTTCTTTCCCACAAGTCCTCTTAAGTATTAAGTGCTCTAAATTTCCTTTAGTGTGCTTTCTAAAAATTAATTTCATCAGGCCTGTGATTTGAAAATGTAGAATATGGTCAAATGCTCATTTACTTCATTTTAGCTTTCAGTTTCTTCTTTTTCCTACTATGCACTTTTTCCTAGTGCATAGTGATTAATTGCCTGATCACAGTTCTCTTTCTAATAAAAAATGAAGCTGWAGCAGTTTAAGTGTTTTCTCATGGTCATCTATTTGTAATTTTCCTGAGTAATGTGCAATTCTTATTTTCAATGCACTKATTTTTATAAAAAAGGTCCCAGAGAAATCCATGCATTGCCTAATCATTTAAAAACAATCCTTGTATTTTTTTTTTCTGTGGCATAACTATGATGGCTCTTATTTGTGAACCAACTGCAGGATTTCATTTATTTTCTTTCAATTTTTTTCTACCCAGAAAATTGTACAAATATTTTCAAAGTCTGTGTGGGTAATTTTCATCATGTAATGGTTTGGGTTGGAAGGGAGCTTTAACACTCACCTTGTCCAAACCCCCTGCAATGAGCAGGGAATCCTCAACCGGATCAGATTGCTCAGAGCTCCATCCAAYCTGACCCTGAATTTTGCCAGGGATGGGGCATCCACCACCACTCTGGGAAACCTGTGCCAGTGTTTCACCATCCTCATTGTAAAAACATTCTGTCTTACACCTAATCTAGATCTACCCTCTTTTAGTTTACAACCATTATCCCTTGTCACTTTTCACTA
This sequence comes from Alauda arvensis, assembly GCA_902810485.1. NCBI lineage: Eukaryota > Metazoa > Chordata > Aves > Passeriformes > Alaudidae > Alauda > Alauda arvensis. Next base: position 1,130,684 of record CADDXX010000200.1, on the reverse strand, counting down.
CTGTTCTATATGGGCAGTGTTCTGAGGGAACTCTAGGTGATCTAGTGACCACAGAAAGAGAAACTGGGAAGGATTGAACCATCTGTTTCATGACTGTTTTCATACTATTTCAGTGTCTTTATAGCATGTCCTTTTTTGTTCCTTTATGTTATATACTACCCTTACATCTTTCTGACTTTTATGCTATTGTATTCTTGCTATTTTTATTTTTCTACTTACTAACTTGGCTTCTCATGTGATTTATCTACCCACCACATCTCTAGGCACAATGAAATTAGACTTTCCAGAATCCAGTCTTCATTGGATTTCTCTTAGGAASAAATCAGGACCTTTGCCATTTTGCCATCTTTTTCACCCATGGCTCCTTTGACAGGCCTTGAAAAGCCCTTATTTTTTGCCAGAACAAGCTGCTGAGTGTATTTCTCTATTGCTGTCACATGCTTTTATATAAATAACCAGCCCAAAGTGTCCTGCTGCATTCTGCTTCCAGTGAGCATTTGGTAGTTCTCTTTTACTTTGTACTTAGTGTTCTTGACTTTTTTCTTTTTTTAGTGTAATTGATTGTAAAGCACCAAAACCTATAAAATGCTGTTTGGTAGTGTATGCATACATACAAATACATGCCTAGAGAACTGTGTGTGCCYACAAAGTGCAAACAAACTGCAAGGAGAATGTTGATTTAGCTTTGTTTTGCACTCAGAATTGGCAAAGGTCAGTACCTGCTTTGCAATCTACTGGTGTTACTTAGAAGACTGTGTATTTTCATTGTATCTAGTAAAGTTTCATCATTTGCAATGAACTTAAAAAGTTCAATAACAAAGCAATGTCTTTTATTTTATTAATTTTTTTTTTGTGGTAGAAAATGTTGTATGCTGATCCTTTGCCTTCCTCTGAGCTTTTTTGTTTTCCATACAATTTCTGAAGAGCTGAGTAACGTGTGAACTTATTTGGCAGTAAAAACTGAGATTCTCATCTTGAAATGTTACAGGACTTGGGTTTGAGGGCARCAAAATATTTTGGCATGTCTGGTAACAATTATAAGAATCTAACAGCTTCCTAATCTGGGTGAACTCACATAGCAAATAGTACTCTTTTATTAAAACCAGTAACTAATCTAGATTACATTGTACAGATTTAATATTTATCTCCAGAATCACCCTGTACCAATTAATAATTTCTGCCCCAACCAGGTATGGTAGCACCACTCTGTTTCTGCCATTTTGACATCTGTTTTGGTTTTTTTTTCTGTGTGGCAAGAATTACAGAACTTCAGTTGTTGACTAGTGCAGATGACAGCTGAAAAAAATTCGAAGCCATTTGTATTTAAAAAACATTAATATAGGGAAATTAGATGATTATAGCTCCATTGGAGCTATTATGAAACTTGTGGCTTCCTATCAAACACAGCTTGGTGCATTTTTCTCCCATGCATCCTGCAGGGGGCAAAAAAGAGAGCTGCAGAGTTCAGGAGTTTGCTGAAAGCTGTAAAGGGCCTTCTCCAATCTGAGTTTTCTGTGATGCAATCACCACGTTTCTCTACAGATAAACCCATTTATCTGTACCTGAATTATGGTTTTGGGCCAATGAATGACTCCCTCTCTCTTCAGTGCTGCAGTCATGCAGTCTTGCTAATGCAAAATTTCACCTACTCTCTCTGTTTCCACTGAGACATCCACCAAATGCTGAGGATGCTGAAGCTGCTGAACATTACTGCATTTCTTGTATTTTCTTCCCTRGGTGAAGGGAAACACCTTAAGGATTCTGTGTTCTTGCCCCTCTTCCAGTGACACATAGAAAACTGGGAAAAAATCATTTAGATAGGGATGGTATGGACAGAAACTTCATTCTAATTTCCATTGCTACTGCTTACCTCTGGCATTTCTATTCATCCCATCCCTGTGCATTAGCAATTGGATTTAYGTATGTATCCTCTGCATCAGCTGCCAATTGCTGTTTATATAAATAAATGTATTTTGGTTCATCAAAGCCTCTTTTGGCCTCCCTCATTTTATTTTCTTGCTGTTTTGAAGTTGAGCACATTTCTGAGGTACCAGATGGCCAGGTATTAAATGCATAAACTGCATTATTTCCTCCTTCCCTTGTCTGCAGCAGTCTGTTTCTGTTCAGCTATGCAAATAGGAGTGGCTGAGATTAAAAGCAGGAGTTGCAGCTGATATAGACCCCAATAAAATCAGATGGCWTTGAATATGTCTGAAAAGTAAGCAACTTTTAGCTTCTTAAGCTGCTTAGAATAGTGCTAAATAAAACTGTTGGCTGAAGAGAGAATATTTATTCATTGTGTGTTTCATGCTGACTGCTGGGAGAGGGCAGTTTAGAGGTAGAGCTCTTCTTTAGCTGGTAATAACATCTGTTCCAAACAAGCTGGAGTGGTTCAGAGCTGATGTGACAGAAATAATTCTCAGCTGTTAATGAACTGAGGTGAATTTTAGCGTGAGACTCAAGAATGTGTAGGGAGTTAAAGCAGATAACCATGCTGTTTTGGACTTGCTAAAGCTACAGTATGAAATGGGTATTCCCATTCCATAAATTATTGGGATTTAACATTGTGAAATGCAGATAAAACTAAAAACTCCTCACTGCTCATCTCACCTAATATCCAGAGTTGAGTCTTGTGCAAGTGGGGTTTGTCTGAGTAGCAGGAAGGTACATGTAACTGATGGATTTCTGGTGTTTTATAATTTACTTTTAAAATAAAGAGTAGTAGAGAGTTTTTGCAGACACATTTTAATTAAGCYTGTCTCAGCAGGCAAAGAAACATAATGGCCCAGCTTAGCCAGGTAGTCCCTGTCCTCAGACTTTGGCTTCACTGGTTTAAAGCTGAACAATTTCATTTTAGCTCTTAAGGTTTTGCAAGTAAGGCAATGTACAAGAAAGAAAAATGAGTTTAATAACTTTGAGACTTTTAAGACTTCTTGATCTTTCATATGAAAATATGAGGTCTGATTTCTTATGACTTTATATAACCAAATATCTGAGGTAAATGCCATGGCTTTATAGATACTATTGGTTTCTGAAGTATTTTAGTAAAWCTCAGGGAAAAGCTCCTGGAAGGTGTGGGGCTGGCTTTATACAGAGGTTGTAGTAAACAGGACTACTGRAATTACTTGTGACCTTGCCTGTCATTCATTAGTGAATGCAGCAGCAGCAGCATTAATCAAAACATACTCATTGGAGAACTTTCATCTGTGGCATATTGCTYCCATAACTCTTCCTGTACTTTCCCCGTGTCAGCAAGATCTGGCATTTCTAGAGCAGATGTGTAATTTCTGAAAATATYTGTAATTTGCTCTACAAGGAGTATGTATGACACAGGAGATGCCATGATATTCAGGTTTTAGCATGTACAACGTTTTATGGTTTGTAGGGGCTTGACCTCAATTTATGTGCAAAATAAGCTTTTGAATACTAGCACAAAACTTATATTATAAAGTATTTAAGTCTCCCATACTAAGTTGGGTTGGTGATCTGTCATTAAAAAAAAGCAAACAATACATTTTAGTCCATGAGATTCACTCTGCAGAAATGCTGAAGCACAACACCTTGAATCAGATTGGTGCAYAAATCCTACTGATTTCAGCAAAGTCAGAATATCACCTGCTGTCCCTCTCACCCTGTCATGTCTGCCTGTGACACCTCAAGCATAATTTGAGTCCTTTGGAATCCTGGTTCTGATGATAATGTTCCCAGGCTTATGCCTTATTGCTTCTCATCCTACATGTTTGTTCCAGCAACTCATCTCTGTACAGCAAAGTACATGACAGAATTCTTCCTTTCTTATTTTCTGACAAAAGTAGGTCAAGAGTAGTTCCATCCCTGTTGTCATCCACAGCTTGCACTGAGGGAAGGAAATCTCTTAGCATCTCTCTCCTACCTTGTTATTCTCTCTTTCACATTTGCTCTCTGTTCTTTGCAAAGAACAAAGCCTTACGTTTGTAATGTAGGGTTGTGTTTAGCAGGAATATTAAACAAGGTTTGTTTGGGAGTTTATTCAGGAAAATAGGTGCATTTGTTACTGTGTAATAAATCCTTTAAAGGACAGCCACGKGATGAGAACAGCAGGAAATGTGAATGGAAAGCCATCTGGTCCATGCCAAAACCCCCGAGGACACGTCTGTGCAGGCTGGAGGGATTCTTGTGGCACCAGTGTGTTTGTCACAGTCCTGCTGGGTTGTTCTTGCATTTCTCCTCCCTGTGCCTTGCCCTCAGCCTGGGGCCCTGGTGTGGGACAGAGCTGTGTGTGTCACAGCTTGCTGCTCACACTGATAGCTCCTGTGCTGACATGTGGACAGGATGCTGCACTCAGCCACACAGTGTGAAAGAGGAATTAGGTTCAAACATGGTCCTGCACTCTGCTGTGTAACCTCAGTCCTTTTCCCACAAGGGGGAGACAGAAAGTGTGATTGAATCTAAGGAAGAAAGTATTTGGTATGAGGAAATCCTCATTAGCAAGGAACCTCACCATTCTGGAGAGAACAAAACTCACAGAACGAGTAAATATCAATAGTGTGGGAACATTTGGTATGACAGAATGTTTTCTTGCAAAGGAAAGAGAAAGAGACTGCATAAATGTGATTATAGACTTTGAAGGAAGACAAAATGTTTCTCAGCTAGATTCTGGCTGTGTTTATGTTTGCACATAATGTGGTGCAATTGGAGCAGACCTACCAAGCAAAACACTTGATTTGCAAACCTGACATCCAGGCTTGCACAGATCTCTGGAGGTGCTTTCCTTTGGAAGACCTCTGGTCCAGTGCCAGGGYTTGAAAGACTCTCATGCTTATTTCCAAGAAAAARAYRAATGTGTGCACTCCTCTGTGGAAACCAAAGAGTGTTTCAGTGAGGGTGAAGCAGAGATTTGCTGCAAAAACATATGYCTTGTGAAATAAAAGTACTGTAAATATATCTTCCTCCCATTTTTCTAAGTTGTTGTGCCAAAAATCATGTTTGAAATGTGAAATTTCTTATGGTAACCCCATCCAAACTTAGGTTTTGTCTGAAATATGTTTCCTAGTATGAAATCAAATTTCCTGGACGGAAAAGCAATGAAGGTGGCAATGATCTACTAAYACCATCTCCTGTTACTGAAATGCTTACCAAACCTGGAAATACCTAAACTATTACATGACCGTTTTGTAGAAAAGGAGGGCAGATGAGGTGATTGTTTGGATTTTTTTTTAATCATGCTGACGTATTGTCAGCATTTTTTAATCAAGGTTGACAATAACCTCTAAAGCAGAGCAAAATCAGAGGTGCTTTCAAAACCAAGTTATTATTGACAGTCACTGCTGCACTCCTCAGTTCCTGAGGTGCTTTGTTGTTGTTGTCACATATTTTTCAGCAGTATTCCTCCTTCTCAGGATTATTGATTGTTTCCCACAATCAGAGCTGAGCTGCTTCCCACAACACTGTCTTCAGCTTCTGTTTCTGCCTGTTTTCTTTGTGCAGGTTTGTTCATCAATCTGATTTCACTTTAACCTTTACCAACTGTGGACCTGAGATTCTGGCAGATCATCCAGAGCTTTTCTATTTATTTTTTTCCAACCCATTTAAGGGTACTCTTCCTCATTAGGAATAAAAGCAAAGCTAAACAAACAAATAAAACCTTTCAATGCAATAAAACTGTGAATAGTTGAGAAGAAAAAGACTCAAATGAGAATATTTATTACTTCTTTCTTCATACATTGCTGCATGGATTAATGCCAAGTTGTTTTGCTACCCAGTGTAGAGATAGAGATGGAAGTTTATTGTGAAAACAGAAATGGTTTGCTCTCCCTCCTTCAATACAATGTCTGCAAAAAAGATTAGCTCTGCATAGTTGATGTAAGCTGCAGAGGAGTAACAACACTGCTGSAACTGGGTAGCAGCAAAAGCCAGAAACTATTTTAGTGAGATAATGTGAGATTGCCTCACTTTATTTCCAGGTGCTTTGCAGTGAAATTTATTCAATACAGTCTTAGGGCAGCAATTTTTGAGAAGTCATAGGAGGCTCCAGAAAAAAACGACCTTAATTTCTGGGGAAAAAGCTGAAGGATGTGTACTTCATCTGTTTGCTTATAAGTCTCTACCTGATTAAAAAAAAAAAAGGAAACAAGTAGGAGAGTAACAAGCAGATAAGATGGAGGTGTCTAAAAAAGAAAAAAAACCCCAAAAGGACTTCATATGACCTAATTTTATCCTTTGACTGGGCTAAGCACACACAGTAAACATGAGTAAGTCATGCATTTGAGGTTTCTGAGACTTGGATTCCCAAAAGGAAGTTGAAGTTGTACAGATACTGTCTGTGAGGAAGTCCTTAACCTGGTGCAGCAAAACCACTCCAGGAGTGGTTTTGTTATTTTTGGGGACCCCATGGGCAACTGGATCCCCTGGTTTTGCTGGCACTGAGTCCTTTCACACAGTGACTTCAGCAAATGCCTTCCTGGGGGCATCCACAGACAGCAGCTTCTGCTTGGCTGGAGATGCCTACCTGTGCTTATCAACATTTTGTAATGATTTGCATGATGCACCTCAGAATGTGCTTATGGACTCTGCTGGTGAGGTACAGGTGGGCCTGTCAACACGGGAAAGGAGGCATTTGAAATCCAAAATTACTTAGAAAACATTTAGAGAAATAGCCCAAAGGAAGGGGCAGGATCAAGAAGGAAGAAACCACTCTAGGATACAAAATGCATTGTCAGCTGTGCTGGAGCCAGTCCTGTCATCTTTTTTCACAAATATTAAGCATCCCAAAGATGTGTTTAACAGGGAATTTTATGGTGAATGAGTGGAGATAATACTTCTACTTCAGTCAGCACTTTAGGGAGGCTTATTCTGGAGCAATGCTGTTKTGGTGCTGGAAGGGATCTGCTTCAGCAATGAAGAAATGATGTGAAGAAATACTTGTGAAAGAATCAGTGATATGAAAAAGAAAAACCTGATAGGGAAGAAAAAGGGYCTCCCTAGAGTGAGAACAAAATCTTGTAGTTTAAGCTACATCATGGGATATCAAGAGGAGGTACCAGGATAAATGTCCAAAGCTTGAGACAATGAGTATGTAAATAGATTCCTGGTGAGACATAGCCTATAGGARTGGCTGAGGGGTTTTTGCACCTCCCTGCAGGTGGGTGATGGGCTCTCTGCTCTCACGAGGGCTGAATGTACATCCTATTTCTCTTGAGCTGCCAGCTGGCCTGGGTGGAGACCTCGGCGCACTGAGAGCCAGAGGAACTGTGTGGAAGAGACAAAAAATGGAAGCAAAATATGTTCAGCTTCCCAGGACTTTAATCTTTGAGTAGAGAAAGACACAGGTGCAAGCAAATGATAGGCAGTGCCTGCAGTGTGCCAGCACACAAGTGTGCTCTGTGCTCTGCCATCTGTCACGTCAGTGACGAGCCTCACTGCAGCATCCTGCAGGCCTTGCTCTTGCAAAGGCTTTGCCTGCCCACACACTCCTCTGGTAGCCCAGCCTCGAGCTTTAAATTGTCTCTCAACTTGGTGAGAAAGTTTTCTGTTGCTCTGCTCTTTTGCATTGCAATGCATCTGAGGTGCCACGTGGCTTGTGGGGGAAGTAGAGAAATCTTCCTGATAAAGTGGWTCTGGTAGGGTTCCTGTTGTTCTAATTGCTTCCTTGTGTATTCTAAACTGATGTCTTAAGCACAGTAAATCTAATTTTGTAGTCACTGACATTGGTGTTCTGTATTGTCACCACAGGACCTATCCAGATGGATGCCCCAGCTTTGAATATGGGATTAATTTTACATAGCTTTAGCAACCTCAGAAGTTTAGCCTGAACAACTCTAGGTTTCTCCTGCAGGCAGTGGATGGCAATAAGTGCCTTTGGATGAGGATTGAGTGGTTAATTTTGAAGGAACGGAGAGAGTAAAAGCTTTGGTTACAGAAGAACAGGAAAGTGTCTATTAATTAGCTATTAGGGTAATTAATTTTGCCTTGTATAGGTTTGTTAGTTTTGGAATATGCATTGCTTAAGAAGATAAAAAACAGCCTGAGTAGCTTTTATAATATAATTTTGCTATGATTTAGTCATACATTTATTTTAAATATATATTGACTTATTAGGAAATAAAGAAATCATTATTATTACTGTGATATGAATTCAAGCAGAATAGCATTAATAGTTACTTGTACTTCGTTGTGGGATCATTTTTACAACCTAGGACTGGGTCAGAACTGTGCAAATTGGAGGTTGAAGAAGGTAAAAAATTAGTTTTATAGGTTCTCTTTTCCCCAGATTTCCTTACACCTGAAATTTCATCTTCTTCTCTGGTACATGAGGGTCTGAAAGAACTTGTCTGATTTTGGTAGGTAGGAGTTACAGAAGATRAAGCCCATCCATGGAGTTTGCATGCAAATATTGTGCATATTGTTTGAGGAGGAAAGTAAACTCTGCTAGTTTATAACATACTTAGCATATCTCAGCTAATCAGCAATGTCAATAAAGTTTATTGGGGATTACTTTTATCCAGCTTTGTAACTGAAATCTGTCTTTTAGCTGCTTGCCTGTAAATCGTGATGTAGTCATACATGTATAAAATTGTTTTATGGGAAGAAGCATTTATGTTTTTTTCGTGGCAAACCTGGGAATCATTCTTGGATGATCTTACATGTATGTGTTAGCAAATTTTACCTGTCAGTTTTACTTGTGGTATGTGGATTTTATGTCTTTGGAAGCAAAGCCTTTTGAGAAGTCRTAGATGGGAATGTGCAAAACATTTCCCATGAGCTAATTTTAATATGCATTTCTCTTAATGAACATATATTAGCTTCATATTTGCCTGCTGGCTTTTAATCATGTTTTCAGTGATGAATCCAYATGAAGGGGATGATGAAGCTTGGACTCATGCAGTCACTGTGGTCCATAATTATTGGAAGTGGTTTGGGATCACTTCCTATTCCCTTTTGGAGGCTGCCATCTTGTGTTCTGAAGTCAAAATTTYCGTTGCCATGATTTCACTCTCTCAACCACTGTTGTTATGAAAATGGGTATTAAATTGTGAACACAGTGAGGATAAATGCAGTAGTATTTACTGTAGAGAATAGATAGTGGATAAACTCAAATTTAGTAATTGGTTTGCTTAAAACAATGTGATCCAAATAATCTTTGAAGGRTGTTTATTCTGAAACCCATTACTGGTCATTGATAAGACAATTGATGTGAACARCTTTGCAGCAGACTGTTGGATTTAATACTGAAAGATCATGTTCTTGTAGATTTATGTGAGATCACTGCCAATATTTTTCTCATTTAGGGAGAATCAAAGTAAGAGGTATGCAGGATTTGATATTAAAGAACGTGGTTTTGGAGTCCCTCTTCCAACTTTCTCCATGAAATTGTCATCAAAAATTTTAAAATGAAAATTCGAATGCAGATTGAAATTTCATTAAAATGGGTCTATTTTATTTGATTTTATTGTTCTAGACATGCTTCTAGCTTTAGGCTTAGTTTGTCTTCTGGGATATTTTCTTGTGTGAAAAGTTGAAAGAGTAAATGCAAAGGTTATCTCATGTTTACTGGTAGATTGTTAAATTAGGATATTTCAGAGCTTTGAGGGTCAGGGGAGACCCCTAATGAGGCCTCAGGTATGAGAAGCCAGCAGATTTATTTCYACTGCCTTTTGGTGGTGAAGGTGCTGAGCATTATCTTTAATTTATAGCATGAAGTGAGTTACATTCTGAAAAGTGCTAACRTCACAGAAAATGCTTAGAAAAGTTTTCAATGTCTCATACAGATGAAAAGCTGGAGCAAGACTTCTGAAAGTTGATGGGAACAGGAAGGTTTTGGGTATTTTTCAGACATAAGAATTGATTTGCCTTGTGCTTCTTACATCAGTCCCAGTCTCTTGACAGACTGAATTAAGCAGAACCTTGCTGAATATCCACCACCTGTCTTTCTGAAATGAAACTCAAAGTGATATTTGGAAATTCACTTCAAAGTGATATTTTTCTCTACCTGTCATGATGTAAGGACGGAATTATTCTTGATTCATGTATGAGGGGAAAAAGAAAGTGTATGCGACGTGCTCAGTGGAGAGTTGTTACAATTGTTCTTCATTCAGCCATGCTCATGATACAGTTATTATTTTAACAGAGCTGCTCCAGTTTGTGATGTACTGTTGCCATCTTTTTTTCTTTCATGTTTATTTTTAGCGCAAATTTATGTTGGGCTGAACATGAAAACTTATTTAATGTTATGGACTGTCTTCATAGTCACTAAATAAATTAAACCCCCTTGAAGCAATCAATGGCAGGTAAGGGAAAAGCACGACGTTTTGACTGTGAAACCATTAAGGAAGCATGTGAGACTGCTCAGATGCAAATCTAAACCCTCACTGAATTATGAATAAGACRTGGTTAAAAAGCAGTTAGCAAAGATACTGTTTGCAGAGCCAGTGTATAGACTCTACTGCTGCTTTTAGGGCAATTTCAAAGGTTTGCTGAAGGAAAGAAGTAAAAAGCAATTAGTAGTGCCCATTTGTGTACTTCCCTGATCCAGCAAATCAAGAAAGAATTCATTGAAAATGTCGAATGAAATGCACTCTCTTTTATTGGAAAACAAACAAACAAACAACTCCCAAAAAAGAACCCAACACCCAAAATAAAAGAGAAATGAATGAATATCCCAYGTGGTTCATGTCCTAGTAATGGCTGTACCCTCAGAGGTCTGCATGCCCCTGTGTAGCTGCAGATCCCAAAGGGCCAGCTGGAATCCAGGCTGTGTTTGTTTAACCAAACACAGCAAGTTTCAAGCCCAGTTAGATAACAAAACTAGGGCTTGCAATGGTGAAAAAATCAGTAGCTTTGCCAGTGCTGCAGCCTAAAATGAAGACAGTTCTAGCCAGAATTGCAGAACGGGTCAAAATGGGGTGCTTTCCTACCACACTGTCTGATATTCCCATAAGGGTTGAAGGTGTGTATCTGTCATCATAAAAACCATCAGCAAACCCAAAAAGTCCCCAGGCTTGCTGTTACACTGGCAGTCCAAGAAAATGGAAGGAAATTGCAAGCATGTATCACTCTTAAAAGACATTGCTAAAGGAGAACCTGCCATGAGGTGTCATCTTCCCATGGCAGGRGAGGGGATGGATGGCACTGGAATTCATTTCAGACTGCTTCACATTGGTTCAGKCAGTGCCTCATTAAAGCAGAGAGCAGGACTTTCCAAGGGAGAAGCAGAAGGAAACAAGTGGAGTCTGGAAAAATAAAAGCTTCTCTAGAGGCTTTCATTAATTCCATTTGCTTAAATCCAAAAATGGATTTTTCTGTTGGGAAATAGATTTTGAGACCCAGCTGAACAAATCCAGCAAGTCTGTTGCAAAACATCTGGAAATACACCCCAAATACTGCAGMAAGGACTTGTCTGGGGCTGTGGTTAGTATTTTTCTCAAATTCAGTAGCAGAAACAGCACTTTGATTSCTTTGGATTAGCTAACATGCAAGAATTGTTCATTTAACTGAAATTGCTGAATCCTTGTCCAAAACCTAGGAAAAAGCTATTCTTTATTCTTATCAGTATTCTGAAACTAATACAATTTCTTTCTTTCAGCAAAATGCAGGTTTTTTTCTCAGCCAAAGCAGAGATCTTGTCTGCAATACCAGTTACTTTCTTGTCTTTTTCCTTTAGAAAGAAAGAGATATAGCAATTTAAATGTGAAAAGTCTTCGATTTTGTAGGTAGAGAACAAGGGGAAAAGATAGAAATTAAATGAAATTCAGGCTATTACTTGGTGCAGCAAGAAAGAAGTGAGTCTCGACTGTTGTTACAACAAACTTTATCCATCCTAAAAACCAAATCCCTTCATAATTTCAGTGAGGATCAAAAGCACCGAGATGAAATCTTGTAATATTCCTTTCCAAGAGGGAAAATCTGTCTAAAATCTCCCACAGGGTCTGTGATGAAAATTTTCTCTCCTTGGCGTGCTACACTGGAAAGATAAAAGTACAATCCAATAATCCCTGCTTAAAAAAAACAAAGTTGTGGTTCCTTTTTCTGAACTTTAGAAGTTTCCCAGTTTTTTTTTTTTCCCCCAAACTTTCCCTAGTAGAACATTAGGTTGCTGTGGTTGGAGACACATTGCAGCATCCTGGAGGTCTCCTATCCCAGTGCTGTAAGTGAAGAGCCACCTCTGCTCATCCTGAGGCTGTTGCTAATTTTGTGAGCACAGGGAGAACATGGGAACAATGTTGTCCCATGCAAGAAGCTCTCCTTTTAGGGCACATGCCCCCTAATCAAGTAGCTTTCTCCAAGTTGCTCTACATCTCTTCAATACCTGTTAGTGGTAGTAAACTGTTTGAAAAGGAAAAAATAAAATACCTCCAGAGATGACTTTCTGCCTGAGGGCAAGAAGCACTTGGAAGTGAGTGTGCTGCTTCTTCTCCATAGCATCCTGCTCTTCTTTTGTGTGGTGTGCACACAGCACATCCCTTGARCAGAGGCCTGAAGGTGTGCCTGACCCAGYTTTTCCATCTGTGGGAYTGTGTGCTCAGAAGGGCATCACAGGGCAATTCTGCTGCAAGACCAGGGGATGTCCCACTCGACACCAACCCACTGMTAATGTTTGAAAAGTCAGCTGATTTCCTCTTTCCTAACAAGGCATAAACTGCAACTGGGTTTTTGTAGCCCTGAAGTGATTATAAGATGGAAGTGAGGGGCACTAAAACTGCTCATAATTTGGACAATGTTTCAGRCTTTTCACACTGTTGTGTGAGCTTCTGCCCAAGTCCCTGCATGGAAAATGGGCACTTGTGCAGTGCCACAGAATGTGGGCAGCAGAGGATTATTCAGCTGCTYATTCAGGGGTTTTCAGCAGCATCTTGGGAATTCACTAAAGCAGTGAATTATCRGGAGTTCTTTCTGCCATCCCGTGGCAATCCTGATACACTGCAAAGGGCCTGTCCTGGCTTGCTTAAACATGGACTGTRGAGTGAGTGTGTAATGAGTCACACCTCTTTTGAATGGAGTTGTTTTTCCTGGTGTATATCCATATGACACAAGTACTCAAACTTGTGGTATCAACCATATATATATCTTTCCCCCCCCTTGTATATGCAATCTTGCAGCTAGCTGCAATTGTCTCKTGTTCATGAGGAAATGATGATGTTTATTGTGCTTCCTGGGAAGAAAATGTGAAGAGAATTTCTTCTGACTGCAGCTCTTTGGATAATTCTATATACTTGATGCATTTCTGAAATAAAAAGGAGTTATATTAACTTTTCATGTTAAATTTAAATTTGATTTAAAAAAAACCCTCACACAGTTGAGTTCTACTTAATATGCTTTAAAGTATTATTTCTTTAGCTTTTACTTTAAAAAGAATCCTTTTAATGGAATTTCTGGAAAGAAATTCTCTTTGGTTTTATATTCACAGATAAGCCAGCCTTCTTTTTATTGCAGTATATTAATCTTTCTACTCTGGAATGGTTAATTCCTTTAAGTTGTCTTTATGACAGATAAAAATTTGAATTTTTAATGACAATRTGCTTCAAGATAGACCTCAGAACTTAAATTTCCTTGTACCTCTGTGGAATAAGCCCAAAACGTACATAATGAAAACATGAGATATAGATGATTTTGTTCCCCAATTACTGKTTTCTTAAATACCTTTCTAGGAGTTGAAATTGCATGAGTGGTAGAGCYTGGAACAGAGAGAAAGTGTTTTTGTCAGACACTACTGTTATAAATTGAAAGAGGTTAGTAGACAATCTGAATGCAAAAAAACCCCCTAATCTCTACCCTTAAAAACTAATTTTAACTTATTTAAAAGATAAAAATTCTACCTCTGTTTRTGGGTAATGATGTTTTATTCTTTGGCTATGTTTGTACTGTGACGCTCTTCTAGAAGCGCTCAGCTCCTGAGGAAGAGGAGGGATTGTGTCTGTTAAATATTAAAAGAGATTTGTGATATGAAGTTGGAGAGGTCATTCTGTGCTTTTTGGCACAGAGACTGCATGACATGGATGGCATGTGGATGCCACTGCAGGACTTCTCTAGGCTGGTCTTTACATGGCACAAACAGATCTTCATTGGGGTGCCCTTGACACAGCTGGCTCAGTTTGTTCCAGGTGAGGGGTCCTGAAAGCCTTGGGTTTGTTTTCTTATGCCACATCATTTCAGAATGGAAAAATTATCTCAAAGGGTTTGTTCCAGCCCATAAGAATTGTTAAGCTTTCCAAGCACAGTGAAACTGTAGACACAGAGCAGTTTTGAATCAAGGCAAGTTCTGGATATTTAATATAAGCAGTAAAATATAAGGAAAGCAAAACAAAAGTGTGGCTGAATTAATTCCTTCATTCTGCATTCCTTATATTGAATATTTGTATTTTGACTTATGTATGTCTAAACAGGAAACCTGACCTTTTATTTTCTGACATTTACAACAAAAGTAACTTAAGGATGTTARAGCCTTTAAGGCCCTGCCACCCATATAATTTATATTGTAGTATATTCATCCTGTTTGTTAGCTAAGCCACAAATAAATTTCCATTTCTATGGATACAAATTTTATTTCTATTTCCAGCAATACCGTTCTGGAAGAAGGAATTGTTTCTCTACATAAACCAGGTTTATTGTTCCTATCTATAGCCATGACCTGCTCACAGTTTGAATATGTAKAGCTGTGCATTGGGCTTTATGTAACAGTGTGCATTGTACAGCAGAGGGAGTATTTTGTCAGGAATAGAGAAGGCAATTTGTCACTGTGTCACTGAGTACTTGGCACATCACCAGCTCTCTCAAGCTATAGGATATCTTTCTATCAGGAACAATCAGGCACTAGCATGTTAAACAGGATAGAAGAGCAGAGGTTGGATGGGATAAGCTTTGAGTTACTAAACCCTTGCATTTTGTCAGCTGATACAGAATAGATATCAACATTGCTGAAAAGGTGGTGGAAAAGGGATACACATGTTAAAAATTAAATGTTCTGYTGTTATCTGTATTTACTTTTCTATAGGCTGGGATTTTAAAATGTTCTTTATGATTTAATTATTTTTGAACAAGTTTTTTCCCTCTTTCTGTTCCTAAGTCAGTGATTCCTGATGTCCAAGGTTTTATGCTCTCTCTGTCTTTTGTGCCTCTGTGTGTGTTCATTTGCAATAGTCTGATCCCTGCTGGTTTTAATGGCATTTGCTACTCTTCTGCTGGAGTTGAAATTGGTATTGGTAGGGTAATCTGTGCCATGAAAGATGTGAGCAATGTGGTGCATGGTCTTCCATTCAGGGGAAAAACAAAAAGAAAAGATAAAAAAGGTTTACAATGAACAGGCAGAATAGAAGGAGGGGGTGGGACCAAATTAATCCTGATATTCTGTGATGTCTTTTATTACATTTTGGCCAAGATTTTGAATTTCTGCCGACTATCTTTTATAAAAAGCAGGTATTAAGTAAAAACCCCAAATGAATTCTTTGCTTATGCTATTAGAGGTTTTCATTTACAGCCCAATAACCACAAAGGTAAATTGACTTTAAATTGATGGTGCCTTTCTGCTTTGTCCCTGTGCTCCCCTCATCAAAACTGATTGTTTAATCCTACTGGAATGCTGGAGACCAAGCTGGGTTTCAGCTCTGTTTCTTTTTCTTCTTCTTTTTTTTTTCTCTTGTTTTCATTTTCATTAGAAGATATTACTTGTACTTTCAAATCTTGATATTGGCATCACATTTCTATTATTTCACATTTCCTATTASAGTTTTTTGGAACACTAGATTTGCTGCTCATCACAGGGAGAACTGAACAAAACTCTGTCTTTAACCAGAAGGCTCTTGGCAATTCRGTCTTATCACAGAAGTGTGTGTCAGCAATGTAGGGCTCAAATCCTGCAGAAGTTTAAGTCTTCATTCTTGTTCCTGAGCCTGCTTCTTAAAAATGTGTGAGAAGAACATGTGTGCAGTTCTGTGGTGATGTGACAGACCTCACCTTGCCTTTAAATTTAAAAAAAAATTTTTTTCCATAAGAAGATAGCAGAATTAAGGTACAAAGAAAAGTTCTCTGCTGAATAAATACAGAACTTCCAACCTATGCACAAAAATTGTGCTGACTCCTCTATATGTGTATTTTATGTAAAAGCCTGGAATTTCCTTTTACACAGTGTGTCAGCTGGTGCCTTCTTCCCTGTTTGGTGCAGATCACTCTGTTCCCTGTTGAACCCACCTGATGCACAAAGTCCCATCTGCARCTGCATCCAGACTTGGGCCCTGGCTCGTTTCCAGGGCAGCTGGCTCTGCTCCCAGCTCTCCTGTTGTTTTTTAGTTTGGGCTCTGGGAGGGCTCATGCTGACACAGATTTGCTCTCAGCTTCAGCATCTGAAGCAGCAAAGGTGAACTCTCCTAAGCCTTGAAATTTGTGGTGRGATGTCCTGAGGTCCCTCAGGTTAACAGTGCTCAATGCCTCACCACAGCTCAGGAGCTCTGTTTTCTCTGTTAGAGTTTGGAGCCCTGCCTTGCCAGCAGAGTAGGAAACCTGTTTTCCACTGGCTTTTACTTAAAGCTGGTCTTCTAAGAAATTTGGAGCTCCTCTCTTGCCTTGCTTCAACAATTTTTGTTTCTTAGGGCCTACTGAGTGTGGCATGTGCCTCATGAGATGATTGTATCCACTCTGGACTCCAGTCCTGGGATATTTATTCCCAACTTTTCTCTGTGTGCTATAGTGTTGTTCTAGCACTGGAATTTCCTACATAAGTGAAGATCTCAGTGCACAAACACGTTAATCCTTCATTKTGATGTCCTTGATAGATGAATTGAGRCAGTGCAGTGCATCATGCTGCTCTCTCAGAAGGATACATCCATTTCTCATGATTTTGTTTATCATTTTGAATACAGTGTGGGGTGTAGATCCCTGAGCCACTGCTGGAAAATCGAGCTCCAGGACCCAGGAGCAGCAGAGCGGTATCAGTATGGTGCTGTACTGGGAATAATTAGTTTTGCTTGAGAGGCAGGCCTAATTAGCCCGTGCACAGTGTTGCTCTAACGAGGTTATATTCTCTCTGAGACCTCAGCTAATATCCCTGCATGGTGCTGTGTAAATGTAGTGGTTTGGCTGAGCTTGGCTCTGACATGATGTTGCAKTGTGCTGAGTAAATATGCATTTGAAGGGGGAAATAAGGGTCCAGAAAGAACTTTTTCCTTGCTTGTTGGGGTTTTTGTTTTGTTTTTGGTTTGGGGTTTGTTTGTTTGTTTATCATATGCAGGAATATCTGTTTGAATCTGTGGGCTGCTATTCTGTCATCCCAGCTCACCAGGAGCATCCTGGTGAAATAAAACARTGGAGCCATTGCTTATAATTCACTCAGGAAAGAGCTGTGTCATTCGTGATCTTAGAGTTTTAGACTTAGAAAATTCTACTTCTCATAGAAACATATATAAAAATATCTGCCTTATAATCATGCAAGTTTTCTGATCTCTATTAACATGCCACARTGGCAGCAACAGACTTCTTTTTAATTCTGTCAAAATGTTAGACAGATGTGGTTTAGCCAATTAGGAAACTTCCAATAATTTTCTTTGTGCCAGGTTGAAAGGCATTGTTGATGACTCAGTCTGAGTGCAGCCTGTCCTTCATCCTTGTTCCTGTTTTTAGTCCTGTAGAGTCCTCCTGTCCTCCATAACCTTCTGGCAGAGACTTGTAGAAAAATACCTGCTCCAGTGGCTGTTGATTATTGGATTAATTTGTGCTTCTGTTTCTAAAGGCTGATTGCTGAGGATGGTTCAGCTTCAATTTGGATTTTGTATTTTTTCCCACTGTTGCTAGAACATTTTTCCAAAATATTTACAACTAGTCCCAAAGCGTGTAAAATGAAGTGCCCTGAGAGATGGGATGACTCAAGCAATCCCCAGATATTTGCTTTGTGAAATAATTTCTAACGCTTTATTGAGACAAGGGGAAACATTGGGTGTTGGAATGCTGCTCTGCCCTAAGGCCAGACTCTTCCTCAACAGGCAGGGCACCAGCTTAGGTGCTGGGCATTGTCCAGGCTGTGGGTTCTCAGCTTCCCAGCAATTCCCACTTGGATAATTGACTCACAGTAATGCCAGCAAAATCATTTCAGAAGGGYAGGGAGGAAGGTAATGCTTTTCCATACCTTTGCCAGGCTCTGAATCCAATTCATGGGCAATATCATAACGCTTGTCATTTCCACTGAAGTGCTGATTTCACTGGGCCAGTCCAGTCCTTGTCTGTCATCAGTGTGGAAATGACATTGCTACGAGTCCCAGCCCTAAGAGAACTGAGGGACTTTCTTGACATCTGTAAAAGAAGAAAAATCACCTAATGCACATGCACTGAGCAGAAGTTGGCCTGGTGTTGAACTTGGGTATTATGTAGTGAGGGCAGTTAAGGTCACAAAGAAGATTGTCACAATGCCTTAACATAGCAGTGTCTGAGATGTGGGGCTGGTTTATTTTCATATATACACCTTCAAGTTCTTCAGTTGTTTATGAAGATATTTTTGAAGAGCACTGGCCCTGAAAGCACTCACTAGTGACTGAGAAGAATTTTATAAACTAAGTTTTTGGCAGTACASTGGAATCTCACTGTGACTGCATATTCCATGGCTGAGATACAAGTACTGAAGGGGTTTACACTGTGCCAAAGTCTTTTAAAGAATACAGCAGTATAGCAGTGCTCCAATAGCTAGTGAAAAGTGAATGGTAGGATTTTTTTTGGTGGTTTAGGAAAATGTTTACATATTGGTAAGAAAAAGTTTATTCTGTGTTCTCCACTGTAATTCTTGCTTTATTGTTGACAGTATTTTAAAAAATACCAGTAGAAATTATAGTCTTTAATGAAATATCACATAGTGAGCATACTTGCAGTCTGTGGGTTTCTCCTGTTTTGTTTATTGCATATTTTGTTATTGCTCTTCCAGTACATATTTGTATAAATTCTTACTGGTTTCACTGGGATGACTGACAGGAAGAAAAAGCCTCTGAAGCACAGAAGTATTGCTCCTGTCCAGTATTTCTCTCAATTCTTATTCAAGTGGGGTTTTTTTCCCCCTACATGCAAACTTGCTTTTCTTTCTAATACTTAAACCCTTCTGAGATTTTCTTTCATTCTTTTCTTGGTCTATTTGATTATGTTTTATGTCTGTTTTCAAGGATCATCTAAAAAATAACCATAGTGTCTTAGTATGAAATATTATTTATTTATTTTATTCTTGACAGCATAATTTGTGAATTCAGTCACACACTGAGTGCACCTAGATAGAATATTAATTTCCTACAAATATGAGAGCAAATAGTGAGATGTATTCTACATCTTGATCAAGAGGTTAAGTGAATTCAGCTACTGTGGAATGGAATATAGCTGCACAATCCTAATTTTTTCTTCCTGCTGATGATCATATTTAGACCTAGAAGTAATGTTTTTACAGGGAAAAAAGCTAAAGAGAGAGGAAAGAGTGAAATAGCACAGTAATTTTTCTTATGTGAGAGCTAAGCATGTTAAATATTTCAATATTCACTTTTAAAGCAAATTAGATCAAACAAATSACTGTACTTTTGATCTGTTTCAAAGACTTCAGACATTTTTGTCATAGCATTTTGGCTGTTTCGAGTGTTGTTGATGCCTCGACTTTCAACAGAAACAAAACAGCCCTGCAAATATTTCCATGGCTTTACTGACACCTTTGCTGGAACAAACACATTTACTTTTAAAATAAAAGCAACCTAATTGATCCAAGGTATCACTACAASAGCATTGCAAGGTTAATATGGACCTGCATTCCCTGAGTGCCCCAGCATGTCCATTGTCCAGGTCTGAAAACCTCTCTGTTGAGTTGGAARGCTTTTAAAAATTGAACAGCTAATGTTGTTGGGGTGATGCAGGTCAGTGTTGGAGGGCTGGTAAATGGATTAGATTGCAGCACACAACATGCAGAGAGTGAGTCTGCACGTAGCTGTGTCCCCACTGTGTTGTCCAGCACCTCAGCAGAAGTGTTTTCTTTCAGGTAGCCTACCAGATGATGAAAGGTTTGGTGCTGGGTTTCCTTGAGGGCTCAGTGAGGGCAGTAATTTGGGAGTGCTGTGGGTGTGCATCACTGAATTGGGACAAGAAATTTATCCAGCAGAAAGCCATGCAAAAATTTGTCTGCTTAAACAAGGATCTGCTGAGCTGTAGAAATCTAAGGAAAGCAAGCTCCAGATGAAAATATAAAAACCAATTATTGTAAATGATGATGGATGGCATGGTTATGCTTATCTGTAATTCTGTCACCAAGAAGCAGGGACAGACTCCTCATACAAATACTTACTTGACTGCACAAAAATTCTCAATCCACTGCAGATACTGGGCATTTGTGGTCATTCTACAAAACTTCCAGGTTATTTTTCTACAGGTCCAATCCACCAAAGTCCCATGGCTTATCCTTAGCAAGACACATTATTCCATACCCAGAGAGGGAATGGTGTGTTACTGCCATGTGCTCCTTGTGTGCAGCCTTAGAGCAGCATCCTCCCAAAGGGATGCTTGTGCTAATATTGAGTTCTGCAAAAGATCATAATTGTCAGTGAAAAGCTAAAATTCAGCTTGGATAAACAGTTTCTAGAGTATTTTGAGGTGGAAGTAGTTAACTGAATTGATGGGGAAAATTGGAATTGTAGTGAAGAAGATGAAACAAGATTTGCAGTAGCTGACTGAGTTATGCAGCTGGTGCCACTAGTCYATAATAAATATAATAAATAAATAAATRCATGGAATCCTTTGCRTATTGGCCAGCTGGGCCAGAACTGCAGTGGGTATGAGCTGAATGTGGATGTGCATTGTGGATACTTGGATCAAGCAAAGACTGAATTCAGTGTAGCTCTGAGGTTAGCCCTAGAATGAAAGCTCTACTTAAAAGATCACATATGAACTTGGGAATTAGAATTTATTATTATAATTTGATCTCCCCTTCTGTAGCCTTTGTCTTTTCCCATTTCACTTGTGSCTTTTRCWWTYAGAGCMGACTCAAAGGTAATGWGTCAAATTCATGGAATGTTGGTATCACAGCCAGCTGAAGGKAAGCAGTTTACCAGAACTTGCACCTTGCTAAATATTGTCAATGTGTTCTGTTCTGGACATAGTAACAAAACTTCAGAAAGCTAGAAAAAAACTTACTARCCACATCTTTTGAGTCTTATCCTTTAGTTTTTAAACTGAGTTAATTATTAATCTTATTTTTACACAGGAAATGTTTGTAAAGAAGTAGTAAACCCAAAAGAGTAATCCTATGTAGAAAGCCTGTTCTAAGTGTCACTCACTGCCAGTTGCAACACTTTTAGTAATGAAAYTCCAAATGATAATCCAAGTCAGTCTTTCAGATCCTCAGTAGCTTTGTTCTTAAACCTCAGCTAAAGAAATGGAAGAAAACCAGCACAGATTCTTGCAGGAACACTTCAGTGTTGTATATTGATTTGATCTACAGGAATAGTTTCATAAATAGTATATGTATTCGATTGATATAAAAATAGATAATTTAATCAAATATATAGCCAGAAGGGTGGTCTGATGGTGGGATGAAGGAATATCTCATAAGTCAACTCAAGTTTGTGGTCTGTCACATTACTTAATATCTTAAAAAATTTAAAAAGTTCCAGTCTGGTGTTCTCCATTTTTCAGCCAAGGAATTAATTGAACTGACAAGGTATGAGGAAAGCATTATAAATCATTTTCTAATGAACTTACAYGTCTGAAATTTAGACCAAAATCTGTATGCACTTTTAATACAAGTTAGGTTTGACATTATCTTGGCAGTGAATTTTCCAGTATTCTGCTGCAGCCAGTTCTTTTGAAGTCAATATTTTTCCTATAGCTTCTTCTGTGTGTRTAGGTCACAAGGGTACCTTTGCCATGCCAAACTTTGCTCCTTGCACATAAAAAATGCAGGGCAGGAGAGAAAATCTGTAGCAGAAYGGTTGGCTGGCAAAWTTTCTACAAKAATCAATTTCCTTCTTTCTGCTATTCTAAACAAATATGCAAACTTGGGGGGTTTATTTTAACCTTTTTTTCTCTCTCTYAGGAGATTCTTTCACCTGTGAAGCTTAGACATGTTTGGGAATAAAGCATCCCAGGCAGACATGATCAGGGGTTTGTTGGTTTGGGTTTTTCCTCTTCTGTGARCAGCAGGTGTCACAAATTGCTGGCCATGCTTGAGGCAGTTGCTGTCAGTTTGACTAACACTGGGTACTTGTGTAGAAATGTTTGCAGCTACTGAATGAAACCAGCTTATTTTCTTACCTTGAAGATTTTGGAGAAAATTTAGAGAGAACTGCATCACTAGGGAGCTGTTGGCTTTGTGTGGAATTAATTACTGTTTTTTGAATATAAGATACGGTGCTTTTGTGCCAAAGTCCTTCCAATGACAACAGTAAAAAAATTTCATTTATGATTCAAAAAACTGTTGTTCCACTGCTGATGCCTTCATATCTGCATGAAGATATGTCCCTGCTTGAATTTAAGTTTTGGAATGGCAAATTTAAATTCTGCAAGAAAGTAGATTTTGTGCTCGAGTCCTTAAACTAAAGTGTTATTATGACATTATGTGAAATAAAGTTATGCTGAGTGTAATATTTTATTTGGGATASAGGAGAATGGAAGAAAAAGAATGGAAATCTATTAAATATTCAGCAACAGTATTTAACTGTATGCTAAATTCTCAGTAAATACTTAATGGTGGAAATCCATGGCTGTACAGCTGTAACTGTTTTTGAAATACTAGGATTTTTCCTGAATATTTTGTTGTGTTTACAGAGGAATGATTTACAGCATCCTGAATCTTAATAYAGATTTAGAGTTTTAGGAGCATATCCTGCCCAGTTCTTCCCACATTTCCTCTATCTTCCCTCTGTGGAAAGGCTCAGCCAGTTAAAGGCTGCACGGAGTTGCCTTCCCCATTTTKTCTGCCCTGAGTGGCTGAAGAAACACAAGATGAGCCATCCCAGCTGCTCCATGAAAACATTAATAGCTTAGAAGCCCCCAATCTGAATATACTCCCYAAAAAGCAATTTAAAGAATAGTCAGAGGGCATCAGGAGAATTAATTCAGGTGACCATTTCTATCTGACTGCAGAAAATACAGGGTTATTTTCAGGTATGTGCAGGAAAATAAAATCTCTGTAGTAAGACATCAGTTTACTGTCAGTAAAGTCAAAAGCATGATGTAAATTCATGGGCAAGAAAAGCCAAGGTCAAAGTACAAAACTTACCCTCAGAGCTTTTCTCGTACTGTTTTATTTTCTTTCCTACCTTAGAAAAGTTCYTAGATCACTGAAACCTGTATTTTCCTCCCTTTTTGAGATTCCAGCTACTTATGCTGGTGTGATGAGAAGTGCTGCTTCTTGTTGGAAATATTTATTTCCTTTTGTGCATATTAATCTGTGTATACTCTTTCTTATTCTTCCATTTTTTGTTCTGTTACTCTTACCATTCCATTACTCTTACCATTCCTTTTTCTTGCCCTCTCTGCTCATTGGAGAAAAGGAGCAATTACAAAACCCTCTGCACTTTTTTGTTTTCTAGTTATGAAATGATTTAATTACTGGAAATGAACAGTGGCCCATCACTGCCTGGTGGAAGGTGAATCTGTTCCTTTACTGACAATACAGTAAATCCTTCCTGAGTGAGATGAAGAATATRCAGGRAAAAAAAAAAAGAGTTCCAATAGTGTTTTGATGTGTTTCTGTTGAGTTACAGTACTGACTGCTACCCTGCCTTTCATTAAGAGGGCTTTGAATTTAGGGGAATTATTATTCATCAGAGAGGTCTCCCAATTACCAGAGCTTTATTCTGATAATTAAGGTCAAACTCATTAAAAAAAACAAAACAAAATAGAAAAAAGAAAAAAAAAAGGCAACTGAATACTCTATTGATTAAGTACAAAATTTAGAATTACCAAAATTGTTCTCTGCCAAACCCATAGACAATGTCATGAAAGTCGTCAATCATGTCCCATGATATAGTTTGGGATGAGCAGAACTATTTCTTTATTAAACCCACTGAAAAGTCAGTCTCTATCAAAGAGATTTCTGTGTGCTGTGCTGGGGTGACTGCTGAGTGTCAAGACCAAAGCCCAGGAGCATTTCAGGGCTGAGTACTGTGAGACTCAGTGGGGTCCCGCAGTCACATGGAATGTGGACACCCCTCCTTTGTGAGGGGCTTTGGTTTGAGGGCTGTGCCTTCAGTTGTCAAGGTCTAAAACTCTCAGGAGAGGAGATTGCAATAAACAGTGTAAAGTCAAATAGATGCCCTGGGTGATTTGCTGTAATGAATATTAAGAAGAAATGTAGTTAAACAGTTCCCAAATCTACTTTATGCACTGGTGASCTGCTTCCCTTCCTCGGAGGTGTTTACTTACCAGGCACAGGCCGTGGTCTGAATCCATTTCCCTGCCAACATGAATAAAGCTGCAAAGTCTATTTAAATAGGCAACAACAGTGATGTTTCTTTGTTTCAAAASCACAGAGAATTGAGAAATTGCATTTTTATATTGCTGGCTTCCAAACCAGTTTCGTAGATCTATAATCATAAATGCAATTTTTTTTTCTTTTAAGTGTCTGTATATCATTGATGAAACCAAGGCATTTGCCCTTTTGAAAGATGATCAGGTGTGTGAATCTGGTTACTCAACACAAATGTTAGCAGATGTGCATATTGATATTGGTTGGGATGCAAGAAGATATCTTTCAGAGAGACAATTTTTCTGTTAATATTAGAGTTCTGGTTTTCACATGAAGACATTTAACATATTCCCATAGGTCATGTTTGTCCTCCATGTCTATTCATATAAATATAAATCGCTTCTTACCCTTTAGGATGATGTCACAAGTGATATTTATTATCTAACATTCTGAATTGATTTACTTTGGGCAAAAGTGGGAGAGAGAATTGCGGTTTTCTGTCCTGTGGCTTCATGCTTGGAAGAGGCTGAGAATCAGCAGACCAAGCCCCCAAAAGTACTCGTGCATGGTACCAGGCTTCTGCATCTATTTGACTTTAAGCATCTGAGGTGCATCTCTGTGCTCAATAAATGGTACCTGTTCTGTATTTCACAGCTATTTTTATTTGTATTAGCCTGTGTATGCTTCACAGCATATCCAAACCCTGTGCTAAGTCAATTATTATTTAGCTGTCACGTCACAATATCAATCCCTGCAGTACCATTTGTGTTTTTCAGCATGATTAATTCATGTACTCAATGGGGAAAAGTGATATGTCACCAATTGGGAAATGGGGACTGAGGACAATAAGGCTGAAACTGTCAATACTGAGCATGTACAAATAATTTTTTTTTTATGATCCTTGAGGGTTGTGAGAAACCCCATAAGAGGGGKTTTCCACAAAGACATCACTTGGAATTGAGAATTAATGAAATCGTACAATAGGATGGAAGAGACCTTAAAGAGCATCTTCCAAGGCCCATCCAACCTGGGCTTGAACACTGCCAGGGCTGGGGCACAACTTCTCTGGGCAACCTGTTCCAGTACCTCACCACCCTCACCATAAAGAATTTCTTCCTAACATCTAATCTAAACCTGCTCTCTGCCAGTTTGAAGCCATTTCCCTTGTTCTTTCA
Source organism: Alauda arvensis (assembly GCA_902810485.1). Classification (NCBI taxonomy): domain Eukaryota; kingdom Metazoa; phylum Chordata; class Aves; order Passeriformes; family Alaudidae; genus Alauda; species Alauda arvensis. The sequence continues at coordinate 1,105,130 of CADDXX010000200.1, read as the reverse complement.
CTACATGCCCTTGCAAAATATCCCTCTCCAGCTTTGCTGTAATCCCATTTTACATACTGGGAAGTGTTACAGAGACCAGAACCTCCTGGTCCCCAGACACAGCACCCCCAGCCCTCTCAGCCTGTCTCCACCCCTCTGATCATCGCTGTGGCCTCTGGACTCACTCCAACAGTTCCATGGTTTTCTTATGTTGGAGACAAGCTGGACCAGCACTGGAGGTGGGGTCTCATAAAACCAGAGCAGAGGCAGAATCCCTTCGTCTGCTGCCCTTGCTGCTGTTGATGAAGCCTAGCAGACATTTGGCTTTCTGGGCTGTGAGTGCACATTGCCAGATCATGTTGAGCTTCTCATCCCCCCCACATCCTTCTCCTCAGGGTTGCTCTCATATTAATTCTTACTTGTTTTTGAGGGCTAACAGGTTTAGCCATAAACATTGCTGCAGTCTGACTGGACTCAACTCTTGAACTCTGTCTCATTTATCATATCTCCTGCCCTGTGCCCAGCAAAAATAGTTTTATTAATTATTGTCATCTACTGGTAACATGGAATCACTCAGTGGGACTCCTCTTGGTAACATGGCCTGCAGAGCTGCAAAGAGGAATGCAAGAGTAAACAGCTTGTGTGAATGTGTAGTAAGATAGGTAAAGAGTGTGGGGAAACAAAGAGTTGGTACTAAAGGTAATTTTGCCTCTGATGTATTGCAGCTGTGYTAATTATCCTAGAGTGGGAACAGCCTTGCTCTCCCAGCTATGGGGGTGATAAAGAGTGAGCCAGCTGGGAGGGCTTTGGTTGTAGTTGCAGTTGCAGCTCAGTTGGAGCCTGCTGCTGTGCTGTGAAGACCCAGGGACAGGAGGTGGTGCAAGGGACAGATAAGGTAAGACTTTGTACTAGGGACTGACAGGGCCAGGGGCTGGGCCAGGGCCAGGCTGGAGTGAGCTGGTGCTGTGAGAAGGAAGAGAGAAGAAGGAGAACTGACTGGCTGCTGGCATGAATGGACAGACCCTGAGAGCTGCTTGGAGCTGCCTGTGGGAAATAGGACAGAGACTGTTAAATAGCAAGGTGTTAGTGAGTGAAGCCTTCAGATTGATATGAAAGATTTATAGATAATGAAGTCCTGATACTTGGAGCCCCTAGAAGTTTTTAAGGGAGTAGTTTGTGTGTCTTGACCATCTTGGCTACCACAGTGACCCACTGGGATGTAGTGGGGGAGGTGGTGTTGGTGTAGCTGAGAGTGGCTGGTGAAAGCCACAGGGAGGTCCGGACCTGATTTTCTCCTATCAAAGACACCTGGAATTAGGTGAGCCACCAACTAACAATAATGGGAGCCTGCTTGTGGTCTCTGCCTTGTGTCATGACTGCCTCGACAAGGACATGAATGGAACACCCAAAACTCCTTCAGAGGGTGTTTGCCCAGAACCTGGTAGTACTAAAGCAGAATTTAAAAAGAACCAAGTTTGCTTAAAAGGATTGTTAGCTGGTTGAAATGGTAGCTATGGAGTTACCTAGAGACTTTTGGGAGCTTCAAAACAAACAAACAAAAGAGAGGGGTAGCTTGAAAAGCAGTGTAAAAGAAGCACGAAAACCTGCTACAGCAGGGAGCCAGGAGTGCCAAGAGAGCAGCATCAGAATGGTGTTTGCACTGCTGGGGGCTGCCCCACCACTGTCACAGCCTGAGCTGTCCTGGMTGGTGATACCCAGCTGGAGCCTGTGGGTGTCTGGCACTGCTGAGACATACCTTGGGCATCCCCACCTGCCTTGGGGAGGTTCTGTTCACAAATCATGCAGCTGAGGAAAGCAGGACAGGTTTGTGCCGAGCTGGAGCCCCCACATGTCCTGAAGGAGGTGCCTGTAAATAGAAATCTGTACCCCAAAAGAGGGAGATCCTCGTACCCTGTGGCTGTGTGTGTGCAGGGAGCTGTGAACATGGCTGTGAGCTGTAGAATTTTGGGGGTCTAGCAGCAGAAGACTGTTTAGAAAATTGTGGGCATTTGCTTTTGTTTGGTAAGTGCCTGGTATTGTGGCTTATCTGTTCTTTTGTTGGTATTGATCCAGAATGTATAGCTCACTGATTGCCAGTTAATTACATCCCATTAATAAATCAATAAACTGCTTCAACTCTGATTTAGTTTAAACCATGTGACTTGGCCAATTTTTTCTTGTGGCAGCACTGTATGTAAAACTGAGGTAAAGGAAGATAATGYATCTAGAAAGTATGCAATGAATGCCTGCTTTATTTAGCACATCAGTTTAGATCATGTGTTTTTTAGCATGATGACTTGGGCTAGCATGTCTTGACAGCAACATGGCCCTTGTTCCTCTGCTGATCCTGTTATGGGATGTGTGGCTGGCTCCAGTAACTCCTTCAGTGTGGCTGTTTTCATAAAMCCAATATAAAATAACTGTAGTCTTTATTTTTGCTTATAAATTTTGATCTTTAATCAACATGATAATCTTGTATAGTATTTTAGCATTTGTTTTCTTGGGCTTCAACCAAACTTCCATGAAAAGTTCAAGTGCCTCTTTGGGTTGGAAAGCACATCTGGGAATGTGCTGTTCTGCTCACTCTGTGCTTATATCATAATCACTTTCTGCCAGGTGTCAGTCTAAGCCATAGCTCTGGCAACCACTGTCTAYACTTTGTATGAAAGTGGCCAATGAAAATAAAATTATTCTATAGGTATTTATGGTAACAGGTAGATTTTGCACTTTTATCAGGTGAATTATTATGCTCCACACCCATGGCATCTGTCTCTGTATCTAGTTTGCATGCTGTATGTTAATAAAATTAAGATGTGTTTTGTCAGTCAAGATTATATATAAAGGCCAAAGAATGAGGAAAGCATTCAAAAAGCATGAGTATGCATGCTATTTTCAGTTACCCAGGCTTACAGTTCCAGAATTACTGGCTATTTTGAACTTCCACTGCTGTTAGTGGCATTGTGCTTTGTGTTYCAGCTACGTAACACTAATTCATGCTGTGAACCTTGTTGTGGTGAGGTGATATTCAGAGATCCCTCTGAGASAGCATTGCATAGAGAACTGCTTCATTATATTTGTCAGTCCTGGCTCTAAATGAGTGCCTTGAAAATGAATTCCACTCCAGAGTAAGAAAATGCTTTTAGAGATGTAGTTCATAAGGACTGTTCCTGCAGGTGAGCAGAGCTAAAGGCAYTGACATGTGTGTGTTGCTATCTCTAGCTAATGACTTGTAAAGGATGAGAATATGGAAATTCTAAATTTATTTCTAGTGATAAATGATACCCATTAAATTATTTCAATAAAATGTTTCAGCTTTGTAAAGCATCTCTCAGAAAATACYGGAGTAATATTTGGTTGATAAAAGACTCATGTTGCTCACCTGCAGGCTGTGACTTCAAACTAAACTAATAAACCAGAGGGGAAAGATTTAGAAGAAGAAGCAGAAGTCAATGCTTGTTAGAAGYATATGTGGAGGGGGAAAAAAAAAATCCCAGGCCTTGGGATGGGTGTTGAGACAGTTTCATAGAATAAAACATTTAGAGTTGAAATATTACTCAGAGGTAAGCTGGAATTGTACCAATGTAGATGCTGTCATTTTGCTTAATGTTTGCATTTGTGCTCATGGTAGCTATCTGCAGGTGATTTTGAAAATTGATAACAATACATGGAGGTGAAATTCTTGTCAGCAGGATGCTTCTGTTACAGCAAACCTTCAGACTTGATTTAATAGCAGTCTGCCCAGTAAATCATCTTCACTCTGGACAGTGTCACATTGGCTTGCACTGTGTAAAAAGACTGCTGTGTTAAATTTCATGACCTCAATAATCTATTCCTTGTGCATCAGCAGACTAATCTGCAATCAGGAGTACTTAGAAGTTCTTCCTGGTTTTTGGGTGTTTTTTGACCACTGTGACTGTGAAGATTACTCTTTTCTGATACCCCACACCASAAATTCAGCACAACCTTTTTTTCCTGATAGGCAGAATGACTCAGATCTTCACAGTTTKTGGAAGCAGAACTGCCCTTCAGTGACACTGGGAAGAGATTCAGGCTTGAGGCAGGCTGGTAGATAGCTGTACAAAAAGGGCTTTCTTTGGCTTGGTAGAAAGCTGGAAGTTTGAAGTCAGGCTTGCCCAGGAATTTCTGAAACATTTCACAAAGTTGCAGCCTGTGAACACTTCCTTGTGGACTTGGAAGGCAGTTCCTGGGGACTGCACAGAGAAGTCTGCGTGTTGATAGATGTTGTATTCATCCTGGCAGGAGCCATTCAAGCTCAGTTATTTGTATAAACGATGAGCATTTTCTGTAAAGCCAATAAATGGTTGTTATAGCTCAATGCAGATGGCATCAGTACCTGGCTTTGGGCTTATGAAATGCATATATGTATTTCCATAGATAACATTTCTCAGAGTTTAACAAACTATTAGAAAGAGCATTAGGGGAAGATTTGTATGCTGTGTACATATTTCCGAGACCTGAATTCTGCCCTTGGGGAATTGACASTGCCACTGCTCAAAAGAGAAGCTATCAAGGGAGAAAAATATTGAAAATCCAAAYGTGAGTGAATAAGAGATGGTTTATTTCCCCTTCCCCCTTCTCCATTTGCACAAGATTGGAAAATAACTGATATTGCAACTCTAGTGGCATAAGCCACTGAGAAGAAAAAAGGATCTGAGAAAAAGCAAATAATATTAGTGTATGCTTTGTATTATATCTTCATCCTAACCTGCTTGAATTACAGTTGTATCGTGGCTCTGACAATGGCAGGGTTGGAGTTTTTTTTCCTAGATCAATGTTATTTCTCTTTCAGTTGTCATTATAGACTATAAAGTGCATATCTTCACGAATTTTCTATAAGGTGCTTTCAGAACAACTGAAACTATATTTTTGTAGTGTGTACAATTGCTGCTATTTTGGATTTCCTTATCCTGTAACTTGAGTACATTCTAGATCCCATATATGACTATTATATTTAGAGATTTGTTCTCATCATCTTCCTAGAAGATAGAAAAAGAACATGCAAGAGAAGGATAATTCCCTCTGCATTTCATTTGGTGAGAACTTTGAATTTTCATGAGAATATTTCTCCCCATTTCAAACATAATATCAAAAGGCCTCAGTCCTGCACCTTTGTCATTTGGACAATGCAGATAATTTCTCATTCTAAATCTTTGTGTGCTGAGAACTCCTACATTTGTGTAATRAAATGCTCAGGTTGTTTGGATGGTAATTACTGGGTGGTTTGCAGTAAGTGGTCAAAGGCAGTGTCTTCCTGAGGTGCAGCTCTTGCTGTGAGAGGTGTGCAATAAATGGATTTTGTGGCAGGACCTTGGCATTTCCTGCCTCTCGCAGCAATATTCCTTATTGTCAGCCCTTAGTTACAGCTTGCTGCTCAYCCATTTGGAATTAGTCAGGGCCTCACTGAAAGCCTGGGTTCAGCCCTTGCAAGAGGGAGCCTCTGTGATGCTTTGTTGGTTTTAAAGGGCCTCTGCAGAACTGCAGGATTTTATCAGCACAATCTGATTCAAAGATTCAGGGTGGAAGAAGAAAAGTCAGCTGTCTGACAYGGAAAGGAAATAACCAAGAGAAGGAAGTGTGTTTGGGGTAATTTTAAGCACACTTCTTACTGATTTAGTTACTGAATAGGAAACTTTTTTCCCCTGGAAGCCCTTTTAGCTCCCACATTAAATAACCCTCCAGTACTGTGCTCCTGCTGCACCTGGTAGATTGAAACCCAGTGAGAATAAATAAATGGCAAGTCAGACAGTATCTGCTTTAATCCAGGGCACTAGAAATAGAGACATGACTTTTAATGCAGGCACAGGCACAGCCCTGGCTGTAAATGCTGTATCAACTCCTGCTGCTTTTTTTTCTCCTCCTGCCCTTCTTTCACATGAATGAAGTCATGATGGAAATTGCACCACAGCTACATCTTCACTTGGTTGATTTGTCCTCTTTTGGCTGCCACTGAGCACTTCTAGGGTGCAGACAGAAAGATCATCACAAATGGATGATGCTAACCTATGTGTAACACCACAAACTCAGAAAAATGTGTCTTCTAAAACAGTACTAAATTATTCACTATTGTGGGCATTAAACTTATTAGATTTGAGGTCCTTTTGAAGATTATAAAGATTCTGAGTTTGTGACTGTAAAAAGTATAGTAACTAAATATTTATCATTAACTTCTGTGTTTAAAAGTAAACAACATGAAGGTCTGACATCTATCATTTATGTATGTCAAAATCTTCTTTGATTGGTAGATACCTGCAGTGTCCAGCTTAGCAGACCCACCAAGAAGCTGATTTTTAAAAGCTTTTGATTTTTACATATAGCTAGTAGTTGCTGATGCTGAACTGATATTTCCAAAAGTGATGTCATTTCAGTGCTAGCCTGCATAATGGTAAAAGGTATGTAGCATTTCTAGCTATGCTGTTATGCAATATGTGTTTTATGTTTTATAGACAATATCATATCACATTAATATGTACCTGAGGTATTGCATGTGAACTTTACTGTGCCAGATGTGTTGGAAAGGCTGAGCCTGCTTATGAAGCTTGCAGAGAAATATTTTTTATTCTGAATATATCCCAGTGTTATAGGGAGAGCACACAGGATCCAGTGACTGTGTGGAGCAGTATCTTTGCTAAAGTAGAAAAGATTTCTGGARTAGAAATAACCAGGCAGTATTTCTGAATGCCAAACAACTACACAAGAAACATCCAGAAGGCCAGGCATTAGAAAATCCCTTTTATCTGAGAAAGCAACCTTCACTTCTTATAAGTCTTAGCTCACTGATGTTACTGCTAGTGGAAGGAGAGACAGAGCCAGACCACTGTTAAAAACAGCTTTAAAGGGCTCTAACTGGAAGAAAATAAAATGCTTATTCTCCAGAGGGCTGAGGAAGACTTTTTATTTTTGCCCCTCCTCTCCCCTTTTGTTTTTTTTTTCCCTTTTTGTAGCTATGGAAATTGGGAATAGATGGTAGTTGAGGGGAGTGTGTGTGTTGCTTTGCAAGGCACCATATCCTTTGCTTGACTGTACTTGTGATTTGACCTTGAGTCATGACTGATTTTTCCAAGATCATTCCAAGGGCAGTGGCATCAAAATTCTCCACAGTCCTGCTGCTCCACTTTTGCTATCCCTGTGTCAGCAATACTGTGCACATAATGAATTTAGGGTCAAATTGGAAACTTCTTATTAAACTAGACTRCACTGGTGGCATTGCATTGTGAGTGGTTAGCTGGTGAATGAAGTTTTTATGAGCTTCTGCATTAACATTTTTCTTTCTTGATATGAGGCCCCAATCCTCACCCTGACTGTCTGTTTTCAGGTCCTGGTCCTTTTCTACATTTTAGGTTCTAAATCTGAGGAGCTCACAGAGAAGTGCACAAAGTATATTCGATATCTCATGAAAATAGATTTTTAAGTTAATTAGCAGATGGCTTTTCAATTCCTCTGGAGTGCCTGCTTTAGCAACTTTGCATTCATGTGAGTGATCCCATTGACTTCAGTGGGAGTCTGTATGAAAGGCTGTATGCTCTGGAGCCCTTTGCCAGCAGCTGGCAGGACTTAGAAGGATATTTCCTTTTCTGCAGATAGGAGAATAAAAAGATATCTTTATCCAAGAGGCACCGTGCTAGAAACCTGCCTAAGCTCAGTGTCAGCCTATTGTTCTGCTGTTAAGAATGGGGCTGCTGACATTAGAGAAGCACAATAAAAGCAGCATAACACTTGTGAGCTGTACCAGCAGTAGACCTGTGAATTAGGGCAGGATGTTGACTCTGATATCTTTTTTTTTCCGCCTTAGAAGCCTCAGCCCCCCTTTGGAAGTGCTACCTGTATGCTATTAACCAGTTAAAGCACATGTTAATAGCATTGGTTAGGTTTTGATTCTCAGAAAAGTAAGGAGTGGGTCAGCAGAATGGCTGCCTCTTGGACTTCCAGAGGGCTGACTTTGTCCTGTTTGTGAGAGGAGCTGACAGCGTCCCCAGTAAGTCTGTCCTGAAATGTGAAGGGGGTCCAGGAAGGAAATCCTAAAGTTGTAGGAGTGGGCCATCCCAGTGTGCCATAAGATGATCTTTGCTGGTGGAAAGATCAGGAAGACCAACCTGGCTGTCCAGAAAGTTTTTACTGGAACTCAGGAAAAAGAAAAAGGAGAGGTTGTGACCTTTGGGAGAAGGGACAAGCAGCTCACATGAGTTTGTGAAGGGCAGGTCCTGCTTRACCAAGCTGATCTCGTTTCCATGACAGTGAGACCCATTTAGTGGATGAGGGAAGGGCTGTGGGTGTCTCTACCAGACTTCAGTAAAGCCTTTGACAGTTTCCCACAGCATTCCCCTGCAGAAACTGGCTGCTCTGTACTGGGTGCACTCATTTGCTGGGTGAAAAACTGGCTGGATGGCAGGGGCAGGAGAGTGGTGGGGAATGGAGTCACATGCAGCTGGGGGCTGGTCACAAGTGTGTGCCCAGGGTCAGTTCTGTTCACTATCAATACCAGGGATCTGCACAAGGGGGTTGAGTACACCCTCAGTCAGCTTGCAAATGACACCCTGTTGAGTGGATGTGTTATCTTATGGAGGGCAGGAAGGTTCTGCAGAGGGATCTGGACAGGCTGGATTGATGGGCTGAAGACAACTGTATGGAGTTSAACAAACTGAAGTGCTGGGCTCTGCACTTGTGTAACAACAACACCAGGCAGTGCCACAGCCTGGGGACASAGTGGCTGGAGAGTRGCCCTGTGGGAAAGGACCTGGGGTTGCTGSTTRGCAGAAAGCTAAACATGAGCCAGGTGTGCCAGGAAGGCCAGTGACATCCTGGCTTGTACCAGAAATGGTGTGGCCAGCAGSATCAGGGCAGAGATTGTTGCCCTGTACTTGGCACTGGYRAGGCCARGCCTTGGGCTTGGCAGTGCTGGGTTACTGGATGGGCTCAATGATCTYAGAGGTTTTTTTCCAACCTAAACAATTCTGTGATCCCACCTTGCTTTTTGATCCTTAGAGACTAGCAAGCTCTGTCTGGCACATAGAAGTGCTATAGTGTGTGAGAAACTGGAAATAAAAAAGCAGACAGAAGGGAAAAACTTTTTTAGAGTCACAATCCTTGTATCCCAAWGCCTGCTGAAGTGGCCTTCTTGTTCTTCCTGCACTCCAGTGGAGATGTGTCTGCCCAAACTTACAGAATTGCTCCTCTCTTTCAACATCACAGGCACAATGCTGTCTGTGTCAGAGCCTGAGGCAAACTTAAATAGCTGTAGATATATAAAGGAACAAAGCACAAGAGTCTTTTGAAGCCCAGAAACCACTTTGAATAATTTAGAGATCTTCCTTATCATCCTACTGTTTACCTTGGCAGTTTAGATGTACRGAGTCATTGCCTTAGTTTGTCAGAAAGAAGTCAGAGGTTGGGTGACTGGAACAGCTCGAGTTTAACTTTGTCTGTAGTTCATTATGCACTGTGTTCTTCTCCCCTCATTAGAAATAACCAGGGTTTTCTGCAGATTTTTGGTGTTTATGAATTATGAGGGGCACTTAACACAAAGGGTTTTTTTTCTCTGTTTTTATTTAAATAGTGCTCAGCTTTCAGCAAGTAAGTTTATGACAACAGATTTGCATTTTGCTGTTTCATGCAAATGTCTTATTTCTTGCAAAATGCCTTTACTTCCAGGGTGTGTTTTTTACTTAAAGTTGATCATCTGTCTTTTATTGAACAAAGTGAGAAATCTTTTGGAGAAGAGRTGCACAGAGGTTTGAAATATTCATGCAAGTCTAAAAATGAGTACTGACTTTTGTTTACTATAGATTGCATTGGCTTTCACAGAGATGGGAATTGGCTTTTAAAGAGAAACCCAAATCCCTCCGAACGCTTCATTTTGGGAAGGAGGGGGAGAACCGACACTCTCTGATGATTTGTTTTCATGAGATGTCTGCATTAGCTCTCAAATTACAGAGCTGATTTGATGGAAAATTGCAAGAGCCTGCTCATTTGTGACTGACCCTGCCATCTAACAAGAAGATAGACCTTAGGCATAATTGGGTTGATGCTGATTTGATCGCACACAAAAAAAAAGCTTAAAATAAGTCTTAGATCTGCAGAAGCAAGGCAATGCTCCCTCCTTAAATTGCCCCTTTTGTTGGTTGTCACAGGATTTTGCTACACTGGATGACTGCCTATTGGAAATCATACGCCTCCTTCAGTGGGTTGAGGATAAAGGGATTTTTATTGATGCTTTGTGCTTCTCTAGTTTGTATGTATGTTTGGAGAAAGAAGCATTTGCCCAACATACACAAAGAAAGGCCATACACCTTACACTACATAACTTGAGTGGAAGCAATAAATCTAGTGAGATTAGATTCCCTGAAAACTTCTTACCCACACGCTTCACCTATCCTTTCACAAGGAACAGGTGAAATATTAGATTTGGCTAATGAAGGTAACAYGAGTCTTGAACAGTTGATGGGGAATTGATATTATGAATTTCTTTCATTTTCACTGGAARTCCAAGAAATGAGACCACAAACAGGGAAGTTTGCCTGGGAAGGAAGCACAGTGCTTATTTCATGGTGTATCTGCTCACACCACGGAAGGCAGATCCGTATATTCCGCGCTCCTGCACGTCTGCGGAGGCAGCCTGCATAATCTGGGGTGTCTGGGAGACTTGTGGTGGCAGGGCTGGTTTCACAGGGCAGGGAATGAGGGCTGGCAAATCTGAGGGATGTGTTAATTCGGCACCTCTCCAAGGCAGTCTGCACTGCTCCTGTGGAGCACGGCCAGCCAATTAAGCTGCCTCCACTCAGCCACCCCGTCTTGCTCGGATGCCCATGTGGATGCAGAGGATTGTAATTTGCAACTGCCTATACAGGTGAAAATTTTATCCAAACATCCTGCTGCTTAAGGACATAGATTTTTTTTTTTGCATCCTGAGTGGTTGGGAAGCTCGCTGCTTGTGCTTATAAATGGGCTTGCAGAAAAATTTGCATATGGCTGAGAGTATTTTGCTCGGAGATTTGATTAGACATGTCTACAAACCAAACTTTCATCTCAACACAAACTGGTRTTTTTAACAGGTATTGTTCTGAGGCCTTGTAGATTGCAATGGAAAAGATTTTTARGGCTCATTCTCTCAACACCCTGAATGATGCTGCAAATAAGTTTCAGCTCTGTTTTAGCATAGCTGCAGCAAGCATTGCTGTGTTAGTGACAGACTCCTCCCTTTGATAAGGGAGTAAATTTGCATGGCTGAGTTAAGCCCTCTGAAAAAAAAAAGGCTTACAATGAATAAAACACCAATGTACTGTACCCCTTTAATTACCGTGGTTCTAAGGCAGCATAGTTATAACATGTAATTAAATTTCATTGTATAAATGGAACATGGGCTGTGGTAGGCACATCTTTCATCTTTTGATGTATAATGACATTCAAAATATTCTCTAGTACTCAGTTGATAAACAACTTGAAGAGTCAGGGTCTACAGAGTAGCTTGTTTGATTTTAAATTTGTAAGATTGGCACGTGGTCTCCTTTTGACGATACTGCATTCTGATGTGATCCATTTATCTAATGTCATTAACAGTACATGCTGAATGTACAATTAAGCTTGAAACTGTCAATGTCAGTGGCTGTTAAAAAAGGGTTGATAAAAATGAGAAGAGGAACCGCTGTTTTGTAATAAGCATCTGTGTTGCTTTTAAGTCAAGAAAAAAAAAAATCAATGAATTTCAATATATTGCTGTCTTCATTGCCAATGTAATTCAATAAATATGTTAATTCACTTTTCTGAACACTGAAGAGAGTGAGAGCTTTTTGTGTCATTTATTTTTGTCAGTTCTGTTTTTCTTTTTTTTTGTTTTAGTTAGACTTCCAGCTTAAGTCTAGTAATAAAAATGCTATTACATTGAAGTAGGAAGGAAATATTCTGTATCTCAGACTTTTAACAAACTGCAGGATGTTTTTTAATTTGTTTGTTATCTTTGAACTTGCAAGCCAGCAAAAAATGGATATATTCTTTTATCTTGAACAATTCTCCTCCTGATAGAATAAAATGGGAGCACTTTGAGGTTGAATCAAATACAATTGTCAGTCCACGTGCTAATTTCAGTGCAGAAATTTCTGCCTAARCATATTGCTGGTCTTTATCATGAAACATGATAGATTGACTTCATATACTTTAATCCTGTTTAGGAATTTGCATGTTCTGTAGTTTCATGAATCAAAACAGAAGTGTTTCTTTAACAACTCTTTGACATAATACCATTATCTGGTTAGTGAATTACACAAACTGATATGAGAAATACCTGTATTTATATCTCTCTACAAGCATACCCTTGTTTTGTAATAGTTACATCTGTTTTCTAAAGAAATTATTAACATATTTCTAAGTGCAGCCATACAATGTTCATTATTGTAGTATTCTTTGCTGTTTGGTTTCCTGAAAAACTAATAGATGTGCAAGTATTGGAAAGGAGATGGCAACTTGGGAGTGTGCAGAGCTGTGAGCTTCTCTTGCCATCAGCTCAGTTGCTCTAATTTGGAAAAGACTGAGAGGTTTCTGCTGATTGAGTAAGAAAGAGCCTGTGTTTGAAGCACAAAATCTCCTCAGGGCATCTGTGTATTAGGCTTCTCTTTTAGCATGTGAAATCTGCTGAAAGACACCACTGGTAGCATATCAGAGCTCTTCTGCTTCTTCTCTCTTACTGCTTCCCTGTTTAATCCTCTAAAAACTAGTCAAGAAATGTACTATCAGAATAAAGATATATATATATACTGTTATATATAATTTCTGTTGTCTAGTTGATGGCTGAGGGTGTGTGGACCACGTGTCAATGAAATATCCATCTAGAAGCAGTTATTCCAAACAAAGCCTTGTAAGGGGACAGGGGATATACAAAGCTGCAGTTAATATTCCAGGTGATAAGRCAGCAACAGATCTGCCAGCTGAACTGCTTTCATGCCTATGAAGATTTTCAAATGAGACACTAATATGGCTCTATTAATGTTTTGCCTTTTTTWAATACAAGATTGATGTTAATTGAGATGACTAAACACTGGCAAAAYCAGAAATTGCTCCAACTAAAGGAAAACCCATTTAAGGAACTCGATGCTGTATAATGTCCATTCCACTTTCCAAAATGCTGGTTCTGGCAGCAGRTTTTATAAACACAGCAGCACAGGTGGAGCAGTTAGCAGTGCTTGTGTTTGAGGGGGACAAACACAAGCTGGGGAATCAGATCTGAGTAAAGGGAAGACAAAAATATAAACCTACCCAAGATGAATCATACCAGTGACCTGAGAAGCTTTGCTTTGCTTTCTCCTCTTATTTTTGAAGGAGAGCTAAGTTTCTAGACAGGAAATGGAGGCAATGGCATTGACTAGAAGTCAGTAGAGCATTGGTTGGTCTATATAAGAAACTTCTATTTAAATTTCAGAGTACAAAGTCTATTGAAGGAATTGTAAAGTGAATACAATGTCTTAATAGAATGTCAGTGAGAAGTATTAATGAGAGAAGTRCTTGGACTGAGCTTTGTAAAGGGGTTTCTGAAGAATTGATTTTCTAAAAGATCTCTTTTAATATTCTTACTATTTATTTTAGGGCAAATATTAAGATAGTACTGTCTGGAAACAGCGCCTTTTTTCTTGATAAAAAAAGTAGAATATTACAATGAAAAGAATGTGCACCTGTGAGAAGTRGAATGATAAACTCAAAATGAAAGTTGRTACAGCCAAATTTGACTATTATTARAACATTACCAGTGGAGGAGAGTGGTTTGTCTGTAATTCTCATTTACTTACTCCAGTGTTACTGTGGAAGACAACAATTTCAGAATGCATTTACCCAGGACATGGAGGGAGAGAGAAACAAGTATCAGTGTGCATAACATTAACAAAAYATCTCCTCCAATACCCATATGGACATTTTCTTTTAAATGTATTGAGGAARGTTTAGTTGAAGCTGGAGGATGGGAAAACAAAGGCTGATGATAAGTTTAGAGAGGGAAGTCTCTGATCAATGAGGAAACTAGAGAAGGGCATCCCAGCTAGCCTGGCACATGACACCTTGAGAGATGATACCAGATGGACAGATGACACAGGATGATGTAGCTGGTATCTGTCACTGTGTGGCTGTTAAAAGACCAGGGAGATACAAGGTCTTTTTAAGGCCAAGAGAACTAATGACTCTTGAGTAGGTTCTGAGCCAGACTTGGAGGATTCTTCTCTGGAGCCACCTTCCAGATAAGAGTTTTGGACAAAACAGTGAGAAGGTGAAGCTTGGTATATTAATGTCAGAGGAAATGTGTTATATGCAACACAGAAGGGAATTCCTTTCATTTTTCTGATCCTACACTTGGCTTTAAACTTAGYTGCTGTGCTGCCTGTTACACAAAATTGCACTTCTGGTAATGGTGTCAGGTACTTGTGAGATGCTTATGTGTTTCASGGAAAACATTCTGGAGAGAATCAATACCCACTGCTGTTTGTGCTGTTTTCCTAAAAATCCGTGGCCATAGTGCCTGCAGAAATGACTGGGGCCAGCTGTGTGGCCCTGCATCTGAGCAGCACACAGGGATCCACCTCCAGGCAAAGCCAAGCAGAGGTGCACTGRCTCCTGCAGGTGTGCCTTGAAATGCTGTAGCCCATGAACTAGCCASTTATCTTTGGTGTAAAGCACATCAAATGTTACTCTGCTGTGGAATGAAACAAGAAAAAAAAGTATTTTKTAAGAGAGTTTGGTAAGCTGCTACTGAATACTATTGTCCTAGAAATCATGGCTTTCTGAAAGGTTTTCACTGTTTGCACTGTAGTGAGCARATGAAAATAACACTGAATAGTAAGATCTCATAAGAGGTTGCCAATTTGATAAATATGGGRGTTTTTAAAATTTGAGATTTGGTGAAATACTAACAAATTTAAGTTCTTTGTGTTTAGACATGTAATTTGASAAATTTTTCTTATATWGAATACAGACTCTGAATGTATTAGGTTTATTTTGTAAAGTAAGTAATACAGGTTTTAATTATTTTTCTGTTTTACCASCTACTTCAGGATTTCTCTTCTTTGTATTCATTTTCAAATAAGCACCTTTGCCCTTCTCCCTCATACCCACCATGTTTGACAGATGCTGTTTGTGACCATTCATGAGCTGACTTAAAGATGTCCTTCAGATTCCTTCTTGAAATTCTCCTCCATGGAGCACAAAGTCTGTCCTGGGARCTGGACTGTGTTTAGTATTACTTGCCATTCTGCCTGGTATTGCCAGGCTCTAACTTCCTGTATCCGTGTCTGAATGCCAGAGATACTCCTTGGGGGGAGAGCATTTTAGATTGTTATTTTATTTGATATGGGTATGTAATATGTAAATTACATATTTATGTTCTAAATGTCTTTTTTTATATGCCTATATATAGACAGAAAGACATATAGAGTTATATGTCAACATATAAAGATGGCAGTTTTCTGTTGTTGTATTTGATATATGCCTGCTACCTTCAAAAGCAGTACTTTATGCAAATTTTAGACTTTGCATACAGTATTATCCTCCTGTAACTTCTGCTTTGTTTTGAGTTATTTCAGGTCTGGCTTCAGCTACCATATTGTGACATTTTCCCATTCCCTGAAATGGGGTGCCCAAAATTTCATGTCTCATGTTAAACAAAGCTCATATTTTTAGCTGTTGTTGTCTTCTATAACAGATTCTAATTTTTTTAGCATCATTTGGAAGTGATATGATTATTTGAAGGAATATCCTCATGTTCTGTATTTCATGTTCACTTATAGTATCAAATGCTCAGACCAGTGCATCSTGTTCAGAATAAACACTTGATACTTTAGTGCATCCAACTGATTCAGCTGTAGCACACATTTCTCCCTGAAGTGATTTAAAAATTAACTGTTAGAAATTGACTGTRGCAGAAATCACAGAAAACCAGTTCAAGTTTTCTAAGAATAAGACTTGAAAATGTATTTCAAAACCCTTAAATAACTATATTTAAGAATATCCTGCTTAATGCTAGGAAATTAACAGTCATTTTATTCATTTGAAATAGAAATGCCTTCAACCTTTTAGGGAAAGCAAGAGCAAATTACAGCCAAATTTTCATTTCACAAGTCATCTTCATCCAGGATAAGCCAGGGCCCCAAGGTCAATTCTTCAATTTGGTATCCTATTTCCATAATGTTATTCTGCAGTGTACTTTCATTATTACTGGAGCACTGCTCGCTTTCCTATTAGTTTTATAAATGGCTATGTTAATGCCTTTTTGCAGACAAAACCATCTTTTGTTAATATCCCAGTGGATTTCCTAAGGATTAAAATATAGTTTTAAGCAGCCATTGGTTCTATTTATATATTTTCATTGATGATTAGCCCCTGTCACCTACCCAAAAGTGGCATTGTTCGAACAGAGATCGAAGCAGTTTTAAAGAAGATATGAGTGATTGGCTTGACTGACAGAAAAGAAATAATTAGAAGCAGGAAATTCTAGAAATCTTTGTAAAATTTAGTAATATCCAAGGCAATGCAATAGTAGAGAAAGAAGAAAAAAAGACGTGTGGGGGGAAAATCTATTCTGGCCAGGGAGCAACCTTTTGTTAAAACATGGAGTTSTGCAGATAAAACTGTTTTCTTTGTCTTTTCTGTGCTGTTCATGGTKAGAAGATACCAGTGCAGCTCAGCTGGGGTACAGCTCTTATCCTTAAAATCTTGCTAGTTTTGTTTTAGATAATTAAATATTTACTTCAGCTGTTGTAATAAATACATAGGTTATGTAATATCCAGGACAAAAATGGATGGAATATATCTGCAGTGTTCAAGAGTCTACATCCTTGATAGGAGGATTTGTGTTTACTGTGCATAAGTTCTCCTCATACTTTAGAGAGAGAAAGTGGAAAGCAGCATTTCTTGCAAGTCATATTGATGAAATTTGGTTTTTTTCTGATGTATCTTTTGTTAGGGTAATAAGTGATTTATATATATATAAAATATAATCTTATTCTAGAAAGAGGATAATGAAAGAACCTATTGACTGATTACCTTGATTTTCCATCGTCTACATATCTTGTGAACACTGTACAAGCCTTTCAGTAGTTGTACAGCAAAATGCTGCTCACAGTAGCAGAGCATTCATTCTGTGCAGCTGTGGAGGTTAGAATGGGACAGTTCAGTTGGAAGGGASCTACAAGGATCATCCAGTCCAACTCTCTGACCACTTCAGATGAGGAGTAAAACCACGTTGTTAAGGGCATTGTCCAAACACTGACAGGCCTGGAGCATCAGCCATCTCTCTGGGGAGCCTGTTTCAGTGCTTGGCCACCCTCTCAGCAAAGAAATGCTTCCTRATGTCCAYTCTAACCCTCCCTGGCACAGTTTTGAACCATTCCCAGGCATCCCATCACTGGATCCCRGGGAAACAAACTCAGCACATCCCTTTTCCAAGTCACCTCCTCAGGAAGCCGTAGGGGACCTTCTGGGGTGACCCAAAGCCYTTCCCTGCTCCTCATCAGAAACACCTTCCAGCTCTTTCACCAGGTTTGTTGCCCTCCTTTGGATGCATTCAAGGACCCTCACATCCTYCTTAAGCTGTGGGGCCCAGAACTGCACCCAGCACTCCAGGTATAGTCATGTTTTGAGCAGCTGCTTGTGCTGTGTTAGGTCCAGCTTAATACATTTATGAATTTTGTATTTTTGTATTATGGATTTTTGTAACAGAAGGTGTGTCTTAGCAGGAGCTTGATCTTCCTGAGAACAGCTATCCAAACAATTATGTTTGATTTCTGAAACTGGACTGATGTTTCCTACCTGACCTGCTGCATCTGGAACAAAACCAGTGGGCTCAGTACCCTCAAGATGGAACAGTCCTTTGACTTTGCTCAGCAGAGCTCCAACTTGTCTTTAATCAGACTTTTTGAAAATTTGAAACCMTTCTGAATGAATTTTTCCATGCATCCTTGTATATTTGTAGGTCTTGGAGACATACAGTCCAGTACTTGGTCATTGAATTCAAGCTCATCTGACATATTGTCTCTGAAGAATTTATTTTASCTGAAATTTTCAAACTCAAATGCTTAAATATGAGTATATGTGACAACTTAATAGCAGTCTTCTAAGTGTGTTTGCTGTTGTGTCAGTGTCAACCTGGGGTAGGCACAAACTTCAAAAAATAAGAGCGTTTTTACTTTAATACATAATAATAATAATTCATGCTTTCAAGGTATTTTATATTTGGATTTGGAGAAAATTTCAGAGATCCTTGAAGTGATGGACACCTGAATCAGCATTCCACACTGTGCAGATGGAACCAATTTAGATCTGAACATATATTCATAATCTCAGGAAGGCTTTGTAACACATGAAGGAGAAAAGTATTGTGGTCAAATTGCTTCCAGACCTSCTCTGCCTGCATTTAGCTGAGTCAGTGCACCTGCTTTTAGGGCTGACCTCTGTCCTGTTCCTGTTCAGGTGCTGATGTGAGCACCTGCATTGGGCATCTGCTCTGAGTTCAGCTGAGCTCACTTCAGGCACTGCTGAGTGTGAGCTAAGAACTGCCAGGCTCTCCACAGCCAACATAGAGAGGCACTCCTGCAGAGTGTAACTCATCCTTCCTRAAATTGGAAATTGTTCCAAATGTATTCCTCTCTCTTGGAGAGTCTCCTCTTGGAGACTTTCCCTGTGCTGTTCTTAATTTCTTCTAAAAATCTCCATAGGTCTTGCAGCTTCCAGGGTATATGTGCTGCCTATTAGTTAAGATACTTTATATTAAAAACTGTCAAAGAAATGGAAGCAATTTCGTATGGTYCCCAAATTAATGACAGTCTGCTTGCACATTGGTTGCTTTCTGTTGGCATCTGGGTCCTAGAACAGACTGCCATTCTTAATCATATTTTAATTTTCAAATAAATTGCTTTCATTATCCTTTCATTTACAATACCATGTGTGCATTACTGCTCATTAATGTTTGTCATCTACTTTGCTGAGACTGGGTTTTTAAATAGCCATGGTTGCAATGCAGTAATTAAAGATGATCCATGTTGGTTTTGTAGAAATTATTCTGAAGCCTTCTTACACACACACAAAAAAAAGGAAAAAAAAAAGGAAGTAAAAAAAAAAATCACAAATCAAGAGTGCTGTTAAAATTCCTTTAATGTAGGGAGGCAGCTTTGCATAAGGTGTTACCTGTGGGTAAAAGAGGGCACTTCTAATGCTTCTGCCTAAATTACATCTAATGGTGGATCTGTGTGAATCTCTGTGTTACTGTTGGGTTTGAGTATAATATTTTACACTCGAGTTGAACATTCAATTCCACATTATTTTGCAAAATTATTATTTCACTCTCTATTTAGAACTATTAGTTTCTATACAGCCAATTTCTTCCCCCTTTTTTCTACTTCAGACACCAAAACCACGGAGGGACAGAAACAGCACAACAGGGATTTTAAAACTGCAGCTTTGGAACAGAATCTCTACCAGAAAGAAGTCAAAGCAATAGCACTAACCTCTGCCCTGGTTTTGGGTTTTACCCRTCTTCTGTGGGTAGAATATGGAAATGCTTCCCATATCTGCATTTGCAGTTAGTATTTACTTGYCTGTGACACAACCTGGGTGACTGATTTTATGCACACACCAAATTGTGACTCTCCATGTCTGTGCTTATCTGATGKTTTTTATTCCTTTGCTCCTTAAGCGTCTGTGCTCAGCTTTTAAGACCTGGCCCTTAGGGATCCTGATGTGAGTGTTCAAATGGAATGTCACTACTGATATGGCACAGGAGTAAGAGAGCAATTATGCATTATTCAAAGAAATTTAAATGGATTTTTGAGATATGCTACTCTTTATGAACTTGAATTAGTTGTTTTTCTGGYAGTAATATTTTAAAAACCAACTCTGGGATGTATCCATCCTGATGTGACAGCASTTGGCCCCAAGATAGGATCCTTTTTTGGTGGGACTTGAAACTTGAGTCTTGCAATCACCTGCAGAGCTTGGAGTGGTCATGGCTGAAGAGGCCTCTCCCCTCTCAGGCTGTGTTTGCTTCTGAGCTGAAGAGATGAAGCACATCCTGCTTCTTGCAGCCTGTACCATCATTTGCTTCCAATGACCCTTGTCAGCTCTCCATGACCAAGACCTTCACAGTGACTCCCTGCCTCAGTGCAAAAAGCAAAAGTCTGAAGAAACCAAAATTAATGATGTGCCCAGTTTTTTMTTCTATGGTTTATGTATTTTCATGGAAGTTGTGAAGTGAAAATATTCGGAAATATATTTTCACACCAGAAGTAAACATAAGTGAACCAACATTATTTAAAAACAATAATTTCAAATATACTCAATTAATGATAAAGCAATAGATTCAAATAGATTCAAAATTATGATTTTACTTATTTGATGATAGAAGAAAACCAAGTACCTTTCTACTTGAATCTTCTCTTATTTTATGATTTTAGTCAGTTGAAGCAAATTGAAACAGTGAAACACCTTCTCTTAGTGTTCATTAGCTGAAAAGCCAAACTGGATGCAAACTGATGGAAGCATCTCAGCAAAGGCTGAATCCATGAAATTTTTTTTAATTTGTTTTTTTTTATGGTTAATCCAGTCATCTCAGCCTCATGCTTTTATTCATATCAGTTTATTGACTTAGATTTTAATTTAGCCAAATCAACTACAGCATGAGTCTTTGGTATCTTTGGAGTAAATCTGTCACAARTGACTTGACCAATCTCRWAWGCCAGGTTTGGTAAGATGTGTCAGRCTGAAATGTKCTTCTTCATAAAAATCAGGCCATTTACAATGAAAGGAACACTGTCTTTGTTATTAGAAAGAAAACTTTCTCTTATTTGAAAATGTTCTCATTAATAGTAAAAAAATGGAAGGAAATGAAGTCGAAGTTGATAAGCTTCGATAATCTAAGGACATTGTCTAGATAAAACTGCAGGTTTACTAGTACAGTGTGGTGAGCTTTGGGAGGATATTTCAGAAGTGATTTTTCACTGAAAGGACAACAATTCTGCCTTTGTGAAGTGGGTTCATCCATCCTGGCCTGAATGTAGGAGCCCAGAGTCCTGTCCCACTGAACCATAACCACCAAAACACTTCAACACAGACACGGTCAATATTTACAGAAATCACATCTGCAGAGGAAGCTTCAGTGCCAAAAAAAGTGTGTTTCTACCTCAATACATCCTCTTCCCACAGGCTCTGAGTTACAGCAAACCTTTAACATTTCCTGGAGGGTGTGGTACGATCCTTAGGAGCATTTTGTAATGCTGGTAATTTTTTGCATTTTCTCCTAAAACTATGGAAAATCAAGAGATCCATGCTAGTCTGAGACTTCAGTAAAGAGAACTGCTTAAGCAAGTAGTTATGTTTAAGCATAAAAATGTTCYCAGTAGCCCCTGGGAGGCTTGCAATAAATGGAAATTTAGGCATGTCTTTAATAGTAACTGGATGCATTGGAGCTTGTACAGAAAGAGACTGGGTAAACTGACATCCTTCAGAAGTACTTGCAGCCTTAAATGCTTATGAATATTTGTTTTAAGTCCATACCTAAACTTCCTGTGAAAAGCARAGAATTCTGTGACTGTAAAATTTGTTACAGGATATTCCTTTTGGTTTCTGGACATCTATAAATATGAGGGCTCATTGCCCACTGGTTATGCAGCCTTGAGGATGGGTTAGTCATTCATTGGGATAGAAAAGTTTTCTAATTTTGAATGTACTTCATTAAGTGATTCATTCTGATGCAGTGAATGTGTCTAAGCATCTTCTTTTACTTATTTATCACTTTTTACTGTGGTGGATAATGATATAAYTCTGAATATGCTGATTATAAGATGCAAATACAATGATAGTTACAATTCATCATGAATCTGGATGGCCCCAGATTTAAATTTTAGTAACCAGATACTCAGGAAAGGTTATTATACTAAAAATTCATAATCAGAAGAGATGCAATAAGGCCTTTTTAATCCTGTTCAAGTACATGAAGAGTAYCAATATGCAGCCTGAAAATCAAAATCTGTGCAGAGATGAGAAGAGCAGTGATACTGTAAGAGAAACGTTGGTGGTTTTGCAGGGATTTTCTCATTCTGGTTGTGGTTTGAGGAACATCCCTGCTCCCATGAGAAGTCATCCCTCAAAGCATTGAAGCTGCTGCAATAGCTTTGGAATAAACAGCCAACACTTGCTTTTCAGTAATGTAATAGGGGATCTACACAAGCCTTGTCTTTCTGTRTAAGAGGTATCAGTGATGTCAGTGAATTGCTGAGGACCTGCCAGCAATCTTAAAAAACTAATCTTATTTATGTATATTTTCTGTTTGTTTTTGTGATATTAAAACAAGCAGAGCAGAAAACGATAGATTTTTTTTATTTAATTTTTTTTTTCCCTGAGTAACAGTCACTGCCCAGATAAGGTGAGGGCTAAAAGACTTCTCTTCTTCATACCACATAATATGCCATTTTCATTTTGTGCTGCTTATAACCCTGAGTGTCACAGCTTTCTATTCTAGTCTGAATAGTCAATGAAACATTATGAAGCCGATAAGAAAAGCTGCTCCCCGTTCCTTGGCAACGGCTGTTGAGCAGAGCTGAGTGCTGTTGATTGAGGAGATTAGCTGCCAGAGATAAACCTCCTCTTTCTGCTGCCCTGCTGCTTATCTCTCCACCCATAACAAGTTGCACCAAATATGACAGCAGCCAGTGGTTTAGGCAGAATATGAACTTGGAGGCAAACGAAATTTGTGCAAAACGCTTYGGGTGCTGACGGTAAAATCTTGAATTGATTAAAATTTTGCAGGTTGTTTAACGGRCTGTGGTTCCTTGACTTAGGGATGAACGTTTTTATTTGAGAGGATGGTGCTCCAGAAAKGGGATGTCCTGTTGCTACACTGAAGGTAGCAGTATCATATTGGCAATATTGGTAACAGTTGTCTCTTGCTGCTGTTCTCAGTGACAACGATAGAATGCATGAGCTACAAAGTAAAAATACTCCAGCTACCAGGCATGCACAAGTTGGATTAAAAAATAAAAATTGACTATTTTGCTTGATGTCTTTAGGAGAAAATGCTATGGTATACTAAACAAAAACATATGGATGCATCTAAATCTCCTTCACTCTCTMMATGGCTTGGAAATCTTTCTGGTTTYAGTATATCCACATTGCRTTTTATGACAGAAGCATTGTTGCTGACTTGAMAATGAGTGCTGAAATACGACTAGGGAGAGAAGCTGGTGACTTTTTCCTTCCTCAAGATTTGCTTTTCTGTTTTTCATTTAAAAAATATTGGCTTATCCCTTTGCTTTCATAAGTGAGTCTGCAGTTCTGTTTGTGTTTTTGTCCTTGGGGAGGTCTCTGGTGATGTCCCCACCACCACCCCATAGCTGCTGGGCCTTTGCAAACCTCTCTGTTGGCCAGAACAGGAGCATAGGCAGGGCTGGCTGTTGGATAAGTAGKGAATGGCAAAGGAGTGAAACTCTGAGTTGACCTGCTTAAGAAAGTCACCTGTGTGCAGAGATCTGGGTGAAAGTTATTCAATAAATGTCCTAAGTTTAGCAGTATTATTTAAAAGTGTCTGATTATTGACAATACTGCAGCAGAAGCTTCAGAATAGTAGATTTTGGGTAGAGGCATTTCCCTTGATGTAGGATTGCTGCCCCTTTCTGTWAGATCTGTTAAAATATACTGAAAACCAGTGATGGCCTCTGCTGGAATGGAGGAAGCAACAACAGAGTTAATATTTTCTGTGTGGTTTTGTTACTCCAGTCAAGATTCTGGCACCTCATAAGCAATATAGTATTAGGAAGRCATTTAGAAAGATACAGTTTGATGCTCATTAGTAAAATATTATTTCAGTGGGTTATTTTGCTGATTCTAAAGTCCTGTTTTCCAAGTTTTTTATTTTGTATCTTTGATGAATGGTTTTTTCATCCTTTTGTAGTATGAATATTTTGTTCAAAATTATTTTTTATTTATTCTATCTTCTTTTAAGTGTTATGTGCTGAGTGTACAACTTCTGTACTTAACCACTGCAATTGCAGGATATTCTAAGGTTGAGCAGCTTAAAACCAGCCCCCAAAGTCCAGTTAAAGGATGGGTTTAATGGGTTTTTTACAGTACTTTATAAAGCCCGTTACAACTTTTAAGTATGCACAAATATTAAGTACTTTATGTGAGTTGTATGTATTCTGTGAGTAAAATAGGAAGCAATTTGGGGTTGCACATATCATGTATGGAGGAGTCTCTGTACCCATTGCAACAGCAAAAGAAGTCTTGCTTTTCAGACCCCTTCTTATCATAATTTCAGATATTGCTGGTCTTAAAAGTTATTTTGAACAGCGACACACAAAACTGAGGAGAAGAAATACTTCTGAAACTGCTCCCAGCCCTGTTCCTGATTCTGGTTCCTGTATCTGTCTGCAGGCTCACTTAGAGAGACAAAAGATCATCTGCTGAGCTGGAAAAGGCATTTCACCATRGGGCTTTTTCCAGCCCATAAATAATCTCCTTTGCTTCTCTCAATGCCCTTTCCAAAATTTATCATTCATCTTCAGACTTTTTTTTTTTCTCCAGAACTCTGCATTCCCATCCTGACTTTACCAGTGCTGCACATTGAATGATGTCACCTCCTTGTTCCCATTTATTGCTGTTATGTTCATACACCCTCAGACCTTCTTTGTGCTTGTGTCAGCCTGAGCACAGGGGTTTGRATCAGGCAAGGAGGACTGTAACATGTGCTGCCCTTCACCTGTTGCCACTAGCAAAGCTGCAGGCAGTGCTCTGGGTCTGGCACACAGCTGGGGGAAAGCTGTGGCAGGACCTCTAATYAGTTGTCACAGAAATAACTTTCCTGGATGCATCATATTTAGCTATTTCAAAGCACAGTTTTCTTGCAAACTGTCAGGGTTTTCATGTTCTTCAAACTGTTCAGCTGAAACTGCTGGCATCCTGATGTCAAAGTTTGAGTGAGGTGCTTGGCTGTGCCAGTGCTCAAGCCTMAGCTGCCAGAGGCAGTTTGGTGTGCTGTGGCTTCTGTAGGCATGGTTCAGACTTGAGCAAGGTGTAGAGGTTTCTGAGACAGCTCCAGTTTTMATCAGGCCACAGGGTGCAGCACTCTGAAGTTATCCTTTTTTATAAGGATTTCCCCACCCCCTCCCTAAAGGATTGCATTTAATTTTTCTGCTGATGTTTTCAGGTTCACATAACAGAATTTTCCATAATTTTAAAAAAATATTTCGTAGCTAGGGAACAAGATGGAGATCTTTATTGCTATAATTCCATGCAYGTCTGAAGTCAGCTCCATTTAGGAATAAATTCAGTAACTCAGCTTACAAAAGCAATCTGCTGTCTCAATAAATATTGTCCTGCAAAGATCTAGAAAGCTTCTAGTTTGGCAAAGGACAGAAATAAACCCAGTTTGCTCTRTTAGACACTGCAGCTGGTGAATATGAATGGAATGGTCATTAGTCATGTTTTCACTGGAAAGTGTCTCCTGCAAACACATAATAACTAATTCTTAAAATACAAGCTCTTGGCACTTGGGACAAGTTAAAACTTTCACTACTTTGTAATACAAAATAAAGATTAATGCAGAAATGCATTTTGCTGAASATGTTTCCTTGCAGAGTTATTTTTGCCTTTGGGAATACAGATGCAAGAGCAGCTCCAGTCTGATCACACAGTGAAGACATTGCCAGCACCAAAGTGGTTCTTGGCACCAACCAAAAAYGTAATGGGGATCCTTGAAGTGACTGAAGTACATCTCAGTGATACTTGGAAAATTAGTATACATAAATAAGCATTAGTATATTTGCATCTCATTGAGTCCATAAATAAATTTTTAGTCCCTCCAGTAACCTCTGTTCATAAATGCATATTGTGTGGGGAAAAAAAAATAAATTGTTCATGTTTCACCATTCATTGTTGCTTAATTTTAAACAGTTCTGCAAGCAATAGGAGCTCCATTACTCTTCCAGGAGGGAGCTGAACAGCTCCAGAATAGTTTCACCCTGCTGGAAAYTTGTTCTGATTCAGAATGTTCATTTTTGTCTTTTCACTCTATTTCTCCCAATAATGTCATAAATAATTAATCAASCAGGTTGCATAAACATTTAGTGTGTCTTGTAAAGAATCAGGTAGCTCAATCCTTATGGCTCTGTGTGACTGCCTCCTTTCTTTCATTTYTCTCTGAACTTCTCTAGTTTATTCATATCTTTCTGATAATGATGTGGTCAGACTTTGATGCAGTATTCTGTCTTTTTTTCTAGAAAAAAAAAGGCTTTTTCTAAATAGGCAAGGGCACATGGCTTAGATTTCTCAGTATGGAGATACCAATGTATGGTAAACCTACATGTTAATCTTGCAGTCCAGTGGCTAAACATGTTAAAGGAATAGATAGCTTTATTGTAAGCCTACTAATACTTGATTTATACTTGAATTTAAAGTATTTATCCTCTTGGAGGAGGATTTATATGTTTAAATCTTTCCTCCCTGTTCTCTTTACTACAGTATCGACCAGAAAGGGACTTGCTGCTCAGAGGATTTTGATTGCARGCTCTTTTTTCTTAGAAGCATCACRGCWAATACTGTAGGCATAGYTTTGCTTAGAAAAGCYCTCTCAGCATATTACAATTAGAAGTTCTTGGGCTCTTTTTTTCCTCAAAGGTTTTCTGGATTTGCCTCTGATAAAAGTTAGTGGCAGATGGTTCCTGTGGCTTACAGACTGCAGTGGTTATTTGGATGTGGAAGATGTTGATTCAGTCGCCGTTTTCTGATCCTTTATTATCCTCATCACAGAGCCAAAAACATAACCTTCATGCCAGTAGTTACCTAAGCTGTGGAAAGTTCAATTTTGGCTCTCTAAGAAGTACCAAGTTATTGAAGTGTTGTTGAACATTAGCTCTAGCAGCAAAATATTAAGGCTTGCTTTCTTTTTATCTCTACTTTTTCCTTTCCTAAAGTCCCTCCTGCCCTCTCCTCCCAAGGCATGGCCATTGTTTAGATG
The DNA here is from genome assembly GCA_902810485.1 of Alauda arvensis. NCBI lineage: Eukaryota > Metazoa > Chordata > Aves > Passeriformes > Alaudidae > Alauda > Alauda arvensis. Next base: position 1,078,168 of record CADDXX010000200.1, on the reverse strand, counting down.
TTTGCAAGGCATAASTATGAGCTATTGAGGCTGAGCTTCATTTCTGTGCTCTGAATCACATAAAGTAGGCATTGAAATCTGGACCTCTTATTCTCTTAGCTGAAAAACTTAGGGGCTTTTTGGAAGCAGGCAGCATTTCCTTCATAGCCAGCCTGCTCTCCTCTTGCTTTGTTAGCCTGTAACTCAGTTTTTCACAGGCCTCTCCTTCCCTCCTTTTGCTGTACTGAGGATTTTTCAGTTACTTTCTCTACAATTTACATATTTCTGTTGTAAYGTAAAAAAAACATCTCTAAGTGTGCATAATTCTTTTGGTCTGTACAATCTACCACTTAAATTAACAGGTTAACACAGAAATAGCTACTAAAATTATAGTTTTCTTCTGTTGAAGATTAGCTCTTTATTTTTCTTTTCTTTTTTTTTTTTTTTAAAGGAAGGACTGAGTCCTCCAGAACTTACAGTCAGAATWACTCCTTGAGACAAGGGGACTGTAATGCCCAGAGGAACTRTTCATGCCTCAGAATGATTTGGAGCTTTGCAAATCCCAGCCCTATCACAGTATTTGCACAACAGCTAACTAATGCTGCTSTTAATGTTAGCTTTTATCTTTTAATATCAGCACTTTCATTATCACTAACATCCTRCCCGATTCTTTCAATCAGCAGAARTATTTGGGTGTTTCAGGTTTGCAGAGTTTTTCAAAGTCGACTAACTATCCACCTTCTTCCTTAAATATCTGGGTCCAGRGAGGTGAGAAGAGGCATTAAATCTTGCTAGAGTTCTTTTRTAGGACACTTAGGTGATCTGGACTGCAGCAGAATTTTATTAAAGTCACCTTTGCCTTCCAGGTAGCAGTTTATTCAGTAGCTGAGGAACTGGACTTTTAGTTATCCACTGCATGGCAAGTTGCTCTTTGTTGGATAAAAAGCAGTTCCTGTTTAGAGTGTCCTACTTCCTTGTTTTCTGCATTTTATGGCATMTCTATTGTATTTACAAAATAAATTTACAAAAATATGCTGTGTTTTACTTGAAGTCGAGGGTTTGCTTTTGTTTTGTGCCTCACACAGCAGCAAAAGCAGGATGCCAGTGAATGCTCTTGTTAAACAGTCTCAGTGAGCTTTCCTTACTTGTCTTTCTATTGCTTTACTTGTAGAAACAAATMTCATAGCCTTTTAATTTTAAAATAACTTATCTCTTAATTTTCAATAGCTGCCTTAAAGTCTTCTACTTAGCTGCCAGCCATTAGGATAGGGAAGGACAGATGGGTTGAGGGTGGACAGAGCTGCTGAGCTCTGCGTTGGGATGAAGGCAGGTGCATCAGTGRCTCCGGGAGGTGAGCAGCGTGTGCTCCAGGACTGATCCCTGTCCACTAGATGCCACTATTACTGCTCCGAAACGGGGATAACCAAGGACCACTGAGGAAAACAACCAAGGGCTGCGGAGATAAGCCAAATAAACTGMCAGAAAGGTTTTACAAGTGGAGCAGGGGGAGGTTGCCCCTCGGAAGGCTGCTCTCTGTGGAGCACTGCAGGGCTGCAGCTCCCCCTGATTGCAAACAGCAGCTTTCCTGCTCAGCCACTGCAGGATTTGCTGTGGGAAGCACTGGACTCACGTTTTCAAAACATCTGTGTGAGAAATGATGCTGTAGAAGCCACTGCTGTTCTATCTGTAGTATCTCTACCTTACTTGCAAAGGGAATATAAAAGTAGAGATGTTAATTAGGAACAAATATTTTTTTAATAGATGGAATATTTAAAATATTGTTTGCTGAAGACCTTACTTGTAAATATTGAATGTGGATTTGTGGATGGTATCTTTTGAAATACGCCTCCTGGCATACAACTTAACATCCTCTTCAAGGAACAGTAACATTTATTTTTTTTTTTCTTTTTAATTTTTGAAAAGGGATTTTGAAAACAAGCTCCACACTATGGGAAACAGCAGGGAGAGAAAACACTGCAACAATCTCCTTCATACTTCCAAAACATTTGACATCTGTGACCTTGAAGTTCAGTGTCTTGAGACTTTTGAGATGCAAATATGCTTCCCATTGGAAAAGGATTTAATTTCTCCAGTAGGCAGTTCAGGCTCTAACTGTGGGTTATAACACTGACCTTTTTATTAGTCCTGGACCTTACAGCACCTTAAACCACTAGCCAGGGGAAGCAGTGTGATGTCCATATTCAGTGAGAAKAAAGGATTTTTTTCTTACAGAAGGCGAAGTTGCTGGAGAATGAASCCCACTGAAAACATTATAGCTGGTTCTTGTTAACTGCAAGAGCACAAATGATGCAATCCAAGGTTGGCAGAAGTTGCCATTTGACACAACCCTGGGTCTGTGGACTTTTTTTTTTTGCATAACACAGGAACAAAACACAATGACTGCAGTATGGGGCAAAACTTGAGTTTTACACAAAGCTTTAATTTGTTAACAATTTTCAGGTAATTACTGCAAAGAAGCTGAAGTGTTGGCTGGCCCAGGATGTGAGTACTGACACTGTCTGGAGAGCTGCTCCTTTCTGGCTGCTGCAGGAAGTTTGCAGAGCAGAGAACCAGGTGCTTCAGAGCATCTGCTTGAAGGCTCCTCTGCAAAGGTCACTTGTCAGTGCCATGTGAAAGTTTCACTGCATGCAGATCTAAATAATTAATTACTACACAGCACAATCTTCTAATTTACATATATCAAGCTTTCAGCTGCCTGCAGACAAACTCCAGTATCTCTGCCAGTCTTCATGCCTTTGCTCAGTTGTAAAAGACASTCAACAAGAACTCATTCTCTTTTTTGCTGTATTATTCAACACTTTGCCATGTCTTGGATACATCTTATTTCAGTCACCAGATTAGCCATACTTAGTGGTTCCAGGATGGGRTATGTTTCTCTTGCCAAGGACAGTTTCTTTATTACAAMCACAGTTTTTGTTTTGTTTTGTTTTTTTAGGAAAGGCTGCCTAAACAGAATTTCATGAATCAGCTGCCCACAAATAGTGTTGCCTTCAAGGTGAAGGTTGTCAGTTGTCACTCAGCACAAATWTCCAAAGATTTTTTTAGTACCTCTTAAGCACTTGATGCCTGTCTCCTTTTCAAAAGTGAACAAACTGCTGCAATCAACTCTTCAAAACTGTTTCAAACTATAGGTTTTTGTGGTCTCCTTTTACATAATTCAGTACCTGGATGTCAATCATGAATGTAATGTGGTACTTCCTCAGTAGGTAATGGAGGTCATAAATATGCACTAATTCATGACAAATGGGCAATAATAATGAATAATGATGGGTGTTTTTCATTTTCTTTTGAACCTCTCTCAACAATCAGCCTTCCAGAACTTGTGTTTTGACTTGCTTATGGTTTAATCTATCAGATGTAATTTTTTTRCTAGAAGTTGATAAATATTCAGTGTAAATACATACACTATGCTTCAGGGTGTTGTCTCTTATAAAAGACATCTGACACTATTTGAGATCTTATTGGGCACCTGAGTTACAGTAAATTTGTGTCTTTAAATCTTAACATCTGACTCTTTAGTATATAAATATTTGTCAAAATTCAAGGTTTTAAATACAAGCTTGTAAAAATTTATGTTTGTGTTTCTTCTCAAATATTAAGCCTGTCAGCAAAAGARCCAAATGGATAAAGAAGCATTTCACTGTTTCCTTGGGTAAAGTGGTGCATTATTCTTCTAGCTCACTCTCTTTGAAAACAAATCCAGCAGCTCTAAGAGCCAACACGAGCTTGCCATTAATGAAGATGCTTCCTGGTCTAAGTGTAACTTTTAAGATATTSTTATGGAAATTTCTACTTTTTGCTGACAGCAAATGATAACACCTTAATAGCAAACACATCCCTATTGATGAGTCTCAGCCTTCCCTTATCTTGGGTCTGTGTAAAGTGCAGATGTGCTTTGCATGCTCCGTTCCCTCTCCAACACAACTGCAGTGGAAGTGCAGTATGGACACACTCCCAGCAGCCACAGGCATCCAGAGCATGGTGTTATTAAAACATCACTCACTCTTTGAACTTTCTCTGCCCCCATACACCTACTGTAAAATCTGGGAACTTTTCCACTTTTTTTTTTTGCTTTGTGTCCAGCTCTGGGCATTTCTCTCGCAGTTTGAGGCCAGCTGGGTGCACATCAGGGTGCAGAGAGATGCACCATGTTCTGACTTGCTGTAAATGCCACAGTGACTGGGATAGTTCGTGGCAGACTCAGCTGAACATTTTTAATATTAGCTGTAGTTTAATTTAATCTATTTTTAAGTAAAAATTATCTTTGTGCTGGACCTAAGCCACTTCTGACCCCACATCTGCCGTTTAGGTTTCTTGAAAGTAAAAGAGAAGCACCTTGGGCAGTTTTTCTTGGTAAAATGGCTCTTCCTTGCCTTTTCTTCTCCTGCAATCTGTGTAATTGAAAGCARGTTTATTTAAATGACACTCTGAAAATGGAATGTCCAACTTCAATTTAATTTTTTAGGTCTTATATCTTGCCACAGAAACCTCATTAATTAAAAAAAAAATTAAAAAAAGCCAAAACACACCCCAAAACAAAAAACTGAAAAAAACCGAACCAACCAACCCCAACCAAAAAACAAAAGAAAGCACCAAGCAAAGAGAAAAATCTGGGAGAATTCCTACTTTTTTAGAAAAAGCAGCTGAGCTATGAAATGTATTATTTGCACGACTCCAGCCCAACTGTAATCCCCGGCACAAAGATGCTCTGTGCTTTAGAGCTGGTATTTGCCAGCCTCTCCTTGGGGCATTCTGCTCTCTGCTCCTGCTGCATTTCGCAGAGCCCAGCGCTGTTTGTGGTCGCAGCCCCTCCARAGCTTATTATGCCCATATTTCAAGTACAAAAGCCAGAGTAACTTGCAGTYTCTCCCCAAGCAGTGCCAGTGTTTTTGGAAAGGTTGTATAATGAAGCTCAGGCTCATGCACTAATTGTTAATTTTAGAATTTAAATGGGTTTTGTTCTTTTCAAATTAAGTCGGCTGAAGGTTTCCGAAAACCTTCTGAGTTTAGGAAAATGGTTTGGTCTCTTTTGGAGTTTGTGAGTGAATTAGCTTTTGCATCCGTGGAGATATCCTTAAATGATGCTTAATACAAAAATCTTTCATTTTTACCAAATATGTACGCTTTTCTGGACTCTAAAATAAGATTAGACTGATTTTTAAGGTACATTATTCCTAAAAACCTTCATGGAATATTTGTTGTTTATGTAAACATAGATTTTTGTCCGAATTATTTGTAGCCAGTAATGGTGGTATTCCAAAATAGAACTGGCTGTTTCAGATCATGTTTAATTTTGAACAACCTTTGTTCCTAAACACTGAGATGTTCTTCTGTTCCTTTCTGAATCAAAACCTTATTCCTGTTATCCATCCATTTACAAGCTGACTGATACTTATATACTTTGCTTATTTTCARCTGCAGCAGGTTTTTAAACAGAGATGAATATTTTAATCTGCTGTTAGGCTGCTTTTCACATTACATGTCAGAAAACCCAACCATATCTGTCTATGTGGTTTCCAAATTAAACCTAGTTTCCAGTAGCAAAATTAGATTCAGATGTAGGGTTTTAATTTGAATTAACTTAATTTGGCRGTTGTAAGTGACAGGAGGATTGGAAAGGCGAAGAAAGAAAAAGTTGGCTAATTTCAATGAGGTATTTGTGTTTAACAGGGAGGGCTAATAATGCCCTTTTTCTGCATCCTGGTTTGGTTTATTTTCTTTTATGCCATTATTTGTGTTTAGTGAACAGCTGGGCCAGYAGTTCCCATTTGTAGTCCTTTAGCTCTGTGAAGTAGCACAGAAAGTAATGGACATTTGCAAATTAACGCTTACCCTTATTTTCTGCTCATCTGATGTAGTTCTCCTTTTGGAGCATAGATGTAGTAGTATCAGAGCAGAAGTAATTACTGTGTTAAAACTGGGATTGCAGTAGAATATTTTGCTAATTAAACTTGTTGCATTTAAATTGCTTCCTTTGGATCACTATATAGAAGAGAACTATTTTGAACAATAAATGAAACCACTTTCTTTCTCAGAGACCCAGAATTGCAGATGGTCAGATTGTATGTGAAGCACCTAGACTCTGAATTAGGCTTTTGTATGAAAGGGAGAAAGGTAATTTGAATGTTTGAACTCCCTGTTCCTCCCACACATACACAGGAAGCTTGCCTCAAAATGAACAATTCTCTAAATAAAGACTAATAAGAAGCTAAATTAATTAGAAGGTGTGATTTGAAAAGACATTGATGAGAAGAGTCTGTCATTTCAGACAAATGGAATGGAGCTAAATAAATTAGGCCACATTAATATCTCATTGTTCTGTGAGGAGCTTTCTTTTATTGCATTCATTAGAGGGTGCTTCTTGAAATGAGCCTTTACTAGCCATTATGGATTCAGTTCTCATTTACCAATGCCTAACACACAGCTCCTGCATTAAATATGTTTCAGCAAATCCACATAGTTTCTGCAAATTAATATTTATATTTCTGGATGCTGCACTTTTTATCCACAACATAGGCATTGAACATTAAGGTTTTTCTCTCACTGAATTGTCAGTAAAGAAATCTTACATCTAAAGATTTATGAAGCAGAAGTCTGAAAATACTTTATAAAATAAACTGTGTGCCTATCTCATACAATAGGATATTCCTCCAACTAATATTCTTTCCAGTATTTATTTATTTTGATAGAAAATATCCTGTCTCACGACTTCAGTGGTCCTTTGATAACTTTTTAAAGTGTCTTTTAAAAGCTTCCTTCAGTGYATAATTAGGATGCATTGGAAATGCGCATCTCATCACGCCCTTCTTCCCCTCACAAAACAAAATGTGCATTTCTCCTTTTCTTYTTTTCTCTTTCCTGCAGATGGAATATTTGGGAGATGTCAGAGGGTGCCAGCAATAGACATCTACAAATATGACATTTCAGCCCCTGTTCTGCAGCACCTGAGGATCATCCTGGAGCAGCTCTCACACAGAGGTACAGTCAAAACTCCAGAGCGGGGTTAGAGGCACTGGGCATCACAATTATTTGTGCTCCCTCTGAGCTGATGTCTCCAGAAGTTTTTTGAACACATTTGTGTTTCAGCCCTGCTGGTGCAGACTTTGTAAAAGTAAAAAGSCTTTTGGATTCACTGAATCTGCCAGGAGGACCTGGGGAAGCAATTCCAGAAGTATTTCCTCCCTATGTAGCAGATGTCTGTGAGTGACACTGTACTAGAAAATGTTAGCATCTATGGATGCTGGTGTCACATAAATAAATCAGCAGGRAAGAAAACAGTTTGCCTTTTGCACCACAGCATATTTTAGGGTGCATGGGCAGAAAACACAAAACTTCCAGTGAGCTGGAAACAGTTCTGAACTTTCTAATGAATTCAGATAAAAAACTGCTCTGATTTCATTACCAGCTGCAGCTGGTCTGTTGCTTTTAATTTTTGTTCACCTTTCCAATGTTAATCTCTCTGCTCTTTCCAAAGCCAGAAAGGATTTTCTAGCTTTTGAATGGCATAACTTGAACTAACAAAACAAAACTTGAATAAAGTGAAAGCCAGTAAGGTGAACAAACCTGATACTAATGCATGAAATAAACATCTCTTGTAGACAGTCACTGGACCAAGATAKTTTTGWAATCCAAATTGTTCCAAGAATATTGTTGGAATGTTGAACTTTGCACTTATATCATCTGTGTGGGTGTTTGTAYCTAAATATTTTCCAGTCACAATCTCGATGGAAGAGYATTAATAYTGTATTAACAYGATGCTAGTTTAATCATWAGAAAATATTGGTTTCTCAGAAGTTTGGGACTCTGCTTAGAGACTGGACTTCTAGTTTGGACACTCATTTAGAACATTTAAAAATTTTCCAGGGATTTATTTGCTGTCCAGCAGCCYATCCAAATGAGACAAACTCAGCAAAACTTGATTGTAGTAGCTCCTGCCTGATTAACAGTTRCATGTGAATGGTACTTGTGGCTCTCTCACTTGTCATTTTCTAAAGGCTCAGTAATGCAAGCAAAGTTATGAAAATACTCTGTTGTCAGGGCAACACTGCATGAGTGAAAAAACTTGTGTCTGGGCTCTGTTTGAATATAGTGAGGAAGGAGGAGAGGGCACATTCAGCTCATTAAGCCACCTAAATTAATACCTGAAGTGATCAKGCACACATTGACAGGCAGCAGTTATTTGCATGGCCTGAGTACAGGTCAGGTGTCCTGTGCAAAGCTTCTCCTGTGAGGATGTCAGAGACCTGCAGGAGGCTGATGTCCTTGTGAAGGGAACATTYAGGGGGGAATGGGATACCCCAGGCCATCTCAAAGGATGCTCACCTGCCTCCATCTCCCTGCTAACCATGAGATTTTGGTCAGTTCAATGGAACTGATGTGGCCTCCGCTTCTCAGGGCTCCTCTGATCAATAAAACAACCCCTCCTAGGACCTTTGTAATCCACAACCCACCTCCCTGGGTTTAACTTTTTCTTGTTGCAGGAAACTGTAGTGTGCTTCTTTTAAGGAAACTTAAACACTGAAATTTGCTCTTGTCTCATACTTTTTTATAGCAAGAAAATGACAAGGAAAGCACATTGAAACCATGGTGGAAATAAGGGACTTTTGCTTTGATCTGCTTTACTTGTGACATTTGTCTATTCAAACTGATACAAAACTTTTGCAAGCTCTTCTTGTGGTCCCTAGGTAACCCAATGAATTCTCTTATGTTTCATATCTATGAAACATAAGAGAATGCTGGAATGCTCTTGCTCAAATCATTGATGTGATACARTCACTTTTTACTCTTAGTATGTTGCAGATTTTGTTCAGTGGGGATAGAAATATGGAAGGAGTAGAATCAATACTATCAAATTGATGGATTAAGGTTGCTCAGACAAGACTCTGCTGCTTACTGGTGCTATCAGATGTAAAACATCCAGCCCTCAGATCATGTTTTCTGCCTGTGATGGTCACTTTGCACAGTTAATGCTGTTCTCCTGCACATGAGGTGCACAATGGGATAACCATTTCTGCAGTAAAGATAAAACCACAAAAATATTTCAGGCAACCACCAGGAAGGGCTTAATTTTTTCCTTAGTTTCTTTATTTGTGTGAGAACCCATTCTTGTCCTCTCCAAAAGACTTCTGTCTAGCTCACCTTGGTGGTGTCCACATTCCCTGGAAAGAGAAAAGCATCTGTTCTCTACTTTSTGTAAACAGCAGGACAATGTTCCCTTGAAAGGCTGTACAGTAGGTCTCATGATCAGTAAGAATTTTAATAATGCCTATGTTGAAGCCTTCCTATATTTATTAGATGTATATACAGTTAAGGATTGAGAAATTCTGAGGGTAATTAGCTTGAGTCAATTGTCTTCCAGGTTCTGATTTATTTAATTTTCCAATGTGACTTGGTTTGTCTATTTTCTTTCCTTCCTGATGTATTCTTGCAGAATTACTGAGATCTTCCTTTCCCTCCTCAACCCTGACAATAGTCTGTTACCATCAATTTCCATAGGATTTAAAAAAAAAAATCAATACAAAACCTTGTAAAATGTGAATTCTTTTTCATCCCTCTTTGCTGGTTGCTTGTAAGTGGTGYCTATGTCTGAATCATGGCCCAAATGGAAGAGTCTGTGGTGAGAGGTATAAAACAAAGGACAGTGTGATGTGAATAGCAAAGAGAATTTGTGACTCTGCCAACTCAAAATGTTTACTACAATGGGCAAGGATAAGACAGARGCTCAGATGAGTGACACACCTGATGATAATCTGTTTAATAAAGGACTTWGACTAAAATTGAATTCAGATTTCATAATGATACAGTTTTTATGTCTTCTTTACACATTGAGTCTGTCTATCTATCCYATCTACTGGGTAGATTGATGATAGAAATGAATGCCTTGGAATATGAGATAGCTCCCTCCAAAGAAATGATCTGTTAGCATTCAAATACCCTTGCTCATGCCATTTTCACTCACACTGTCCTTGAGTCAGTCACTCATGAAGATTTTCTGAAGGTTCAGGTTTATAAATGGGATTGTCTGTATGGGAAAAACCCTTCTCACTGTTGCTGGAACATGACAAATCACTTTCTGAATCTGATGGTACTTTCTATTATAATTCATAAAAATTTATGAGGAATTGAAACATTTTTTATTGTCTGATAAACAGGGCAGTCAAAAGCATGCCATGTAGATGGGCCTGAATCATTTGAAAAGGGAAGTGAAGGAAGTATCAGCATGGAGGGGTGAATGAGTAGTGCCTGAAGGAAAGGGAGATGCTTATCCCTGTGGTGGGTCTTCTGCATCCTTTGTCCAACTTGGAAAAAGATACTTTTTTGAGTATACCAGAATGATAAACCATGTGTGCATTTCCAGGTTTGAGCTGAAATGCAGAAAATACTTTTTCCTATTTTTTTTTACCTAAGTGCATTAAATTTATTTAATTTTTTTCTCCTTGTCCCTACAATAGTCACATTTATATTGTAAAGGCAAAGTATTCAGTAAAATAAGATTCTTGACAAGGTTGTGGAAACAGTTCCACATTGATTACTGACCTGCAAATCAGAGCCATGAAAGATGAGATAGGASAGCAAAGCATGGGACCATCATAACTCAAACATGAAGCATAAATAGTACTTGAAATGCCACCATAAGCAAAAATAAATAAGAACAGTAGCATTTTTCAACTTGCATGCTGCAAGAAGCATTTATGGGTGTTTATTTGGGTTAGAAATAGTGCCAGTGGTGAGCAATAGTATCAGGATAACGTGGTGCTAACTCTGAAGGTGCAGCTGCCACAGCAGTGGGCATTCCCTAATGGGGGAGCTCAGAGGGGGAGGCTGAAGGACACACTTCCTTAAAAACATCAGGACAAGAGGGTTTGCTCAGGGCCACMACAAATGCCCATCTGACCTGGGATTGTGCCTCTGAGAGAGGGCACTGCACGTTTTGGGAAAAATGGGATAGGATTCCAAGCCCAGAGAAGTCTTTTGCAGGTTCATATCTTCTCAGCAMAATGTCCTTGGTGTCATGTGCTCCTCTGAGCTGGGAGTTGTGTTTTTGTGTTTGCTCCATGCTCTGTGGACACTGTGTCTGGCACAGCTGGACAGGTTGCTGTGTATCAGAAACAAATTATGTTAGAGCAATAATCAGTATTTCAGCTTCTGTTTTCTGTTTTACTCAAAATGTAACTGAGTTACCTCTCCACTTTTCTGCAGGAAATGTGCAGAGTGACTGAAAAACAGATCAGTTATATATTTTTTTCAATTTTTATGTGAGCTGGAGTAATTCCTAATTAATTCCTCAGCATGCTTGCTGCTACTTGATTTTTGCAATAACACCTTGTTGAAAATKATAGTTTCAAAGAAAGCAGATTGTTTCACTCTGCTATGAAGAAAGTCCTGCTTAAGCTATTCAGATATAATCAGTAATATTAAGAGAACCAAAAAGAGTAGGATGTACTTTTAAATTCATGTAGCTTAAGTAAGCAAGAAATTCTAGAGAGATTAATAAGCTGTGGAAATAGGTAACATATTTACAGACTATTTGAAAAAAATAGTACTTTTTCCCTCTTATTTGCTTTCTTTGCAACCCAGGAAGCACTTGACAGGGAGAAAAAATTATCTGTCTTAAATTAATTCTAACCAGTTAAGTGTAAGGTGATTAATATAACTTTGCTAGAAATAATTTTAAACTCTTACAGCAAACTTGTTTAAAAAACTGAAATGATTTACAATCAGTTAACTTGAAAATTGAAATGAATGTGACTTGTCACATAGAGCTTGTGAATTACAAAAGGGTTGCTAAATATTTCCTTCAGTCAGGACTATTTTTCAAGAAAAAAGTATAATTTTTTACTCCAAGAAAGGTAAGAGTTGAAAGTAAACCTTTATAAGCTCAGTTTTGAAATRAACTTAAAAGGAATAATGCAGTCCTTGCACATATTTGTGAGGTGATTATCACATCATTATGGAAGAATACAGAAAGCTGAAACCCTGAGAGGTAGGAGAAAGCAGGTTTTTCTTTAAATTGAAATATTGATATAAATGAAGGCAAACTCTTCTTTGGCAGAGAGCAGTGTGCTTACATCTAATTTCCTGGGCATCAGCCTGCTCCAGACATCTGTCTGCAGAGCAAATTCTTCTCCTAGATGGCTGCTGGAGCCAGGAATTGAAGTGTAAGTCCCATGAAGAGCTGCACCAGAGGAACTCAGCTGGGACTGGGCACATTTTCCTTCTCTGGTATCACTGTCACACTGCCTTGACTTTTTGGCTCAATGGACACAAATGTGCTGAAAAGGCTGCAAAATTCCCTGCCTTTGTTAAGTGCTGAAGCACCACTGACATTTTTCAGTCTTCAAAGACATAAATGGAAGTTCAGAAAAGAATGAGTTTGAGAAATAGCAGAAAGATTTGTTTATAGAGCAGCAGATCCTGTTTTGAACACCCATGTGTTACACAGCACAGAACCAAAAAACACAGATTTTAAATTTTTTTTTTTCTGTTTGATTCTTTGTGTGGCTGTTCTGCTTCCCAGATATAATCTGTCATGGCACTGACTTGTCAGATACCATGTAATATATTGTGAAAAATGATCTTTTCAGGAAATTGGTATTTATAAAGAATGCACTGGAATTAAAAAAATTTTTTATAGGAGTGAAACAGATTCCACRTAGCTGGGAAAGATATAAAAAAGTACAGAGGAAAGCTTTTTGCAATGTTTATGGTATTTTATCTGCATCCACAACACCATTGTGTAAAGCTYTGTGATTTTGCATCATTTGAATTTTTCTTTCTTTGGAAGACATGTATGTCATCATGATAGCACCACGTTCTCATGTTKAAAAAGAATGACCAATCTGAGCTTTTACTTGTGTTTTTGATAAAATAATACATTAATAATATGCTTGGTACCAAGGAAAAAAAGGTCTGCATGTCACCTTTGTGTCATGTTTCTGTCAASTAGGAATGACAATTATATCAAACTCTGTGGCCAGGTAACTTCACAGCTCTTCTTCCAAATGAAACTTAGAAATTAGTGATAATATAATGGAAATATCTAAGGGTGCAGATCAATTCCTGCCTTGCTYACTTTGTTTAGCAGTWCYGTGTGGCACCTCATGGATTTTAACYTTGGCATTAATGTTTTGTCTTTGCCATGTCTGTGCTGGTTCTTTTGCAGTTTGTTCTCTTTCTGATCTTTGAAAATTGAGGACTGTCTTTGTTTCTTCCTTCTGTGGAAGAAGCTGCAGATGCCCCTTCTTTTTCCTTTTGGGCTTCCCTGAGCAAGCTCAGCAGGCATCCTCTGGATGGACTGAGCAGCAGCTCAGCTGCTGAAAGTCTGTGTGAGTTCATAAGTGTGCTCCCCTGTTAATGATGCTCAGGGAGCTCTGAACTTCATTCTTACCCTCTTAGGAAATGTAAAAAGTTAACCCCTTCCCATTGGGCTGGGCAAACACCAGGCTTGAAGTGATATATATATATCATAACATATATAATATGTTTTTAAAACACACTTGAAAATGCATCACTCAAATGGCAGTTCATTATCAGTTGTTCCCACACTTGGAATGCCAGCAAGTCTCAATTCAAGCATGAGATTACTTCTTTAGCTGCTAGACTCTCTAATAACACCACTTTTGGAAACTGTGAATAACAATATGGCATATCCRGACTAATTATGCCATTTTGTACCATTAATCTGTAATTATAGCCTATTTACATATTCAGCATAAGACTGTTTTTTTTATCATTGCACTACCAGTGCTTTCTTCTTGACTTGTTTATTACTAGGGAATATTTTCMTTTTCTATTTCTGTATTCATTGCATGTCCTTATCTACAGTTCTAATCTCTGTCTATATGGCCTCATGTTCATTTAAGATATCAGCTCTTAATAACACCCAGTGTTTGACATATTCTTTTCATTTTTTAATAGGTACTCTAAATTCTGAAACTTTTAGGCTTATTTCTCAAAATCATTATTTAATTTATTAATACAAAACTTCAGTGGGTAGATTTTGTCCCTCACACAATCATGATACGACTGAAGCTTTACTTTGTTTTAGTAACAAGTGTGAATTCCCATAAAAGTTTTTTCCCTTCTCTAAAAGAAATATATATATATATATATATATGCATAAAATATGTTGGTGACTTTTTATTTCCCACTTAAGGTGTTTTCATTCTTTGCCTCATGGCTGTGGCAGAGTGCTTCTGACAATGCAGCAGTTTCCTGAAAAGGCTGAGTAATGTTAAATTTATTTTTGAATTCTACTTTAGCTTTTTATTCATGCTGATTCTTAGGATATGCTCAGTACATTTCAAGCTTCTCTTTTTTATTTTTTTTTTTGCCTATACATGGATAGGCAAAGCAATTCATGATAATAAAATTGTAGTATCACTCCAGTATTCCATTGCTCAGTTTTTCTTTTACAGCTTCTCCCAGCCTTAAAATTGCAAAAAAAGGAGTTTCCCCCCATTTTTAGTCTTTATTCCTATAGTAGTCTGGTTTCTAATTAAACATTGCATAGACCTGCACTACACTTTTAGCTAAATAATTTCCAGTCTTTTAGGAAGGCACTGAATGTTCTTCCTGCTTGACTTAGCATATGTCATGCATACAGATATTAAAGTACTTTTTGTTCTTTACCCCACTCTCARTTTTGTGAGGTTTTCCTCACATGCTGTATTCTCACATTTCTTTGACATGGCAAGGTGATTGATTTTCTTTCCCTTATTTTATCTGTGAGCTGCTCAACAATGCAAAACTCCTGACTGGGAGGGAAAGTGTAAGGCTCCTGAGTCTGTGATGTTTCAGAAACTTAACTTTTTTATTATTCCTTTTATTTTTATGTGGCTCTTTTGAAGAGCCAAAATTCCTGCCTGAGCATCCTCTRGTTCTTTGATACCTTCCTAGAAAGCTGTGTTGAGTCATTTGATGTCCCTTCATCCCTTCTTCAGTAGAGAGAGTAAAGAAATGAAAAGACTTCATCATTCCAGCTCAGCTTTTTCTGATTGCTGATGAGTTTCAAGTCTTTCCAGGTAAATTCTGACTGAACTGTGTTCAATTCTGATAATGTTATAGTTACTGATGTTCATTATAGTGTTAAACATTGAGCTTTTCATTGCTTTTATAGTTATTAGGTTTTAGCAGGCATCCAGCTCATAGTCAAGATGCTGGAAGGATTTAATRTGAGCCAATACTACAAAATAGTGTAAAACCTAATTCAAAATTCCACATGGTCAAAGGTCAGTTATTTTGTTCACTCACATACCTTTTCTATTTACAAMTCTCTGTGATAAAGGTCTGTTCTCTGTGAAATTCCAGGCTTCCCATTTGATCTGCAGTGTAAAAGGCAGGTTCTAAAGGTTTGGGCAATTGCTCTGTAAATGATGATATTTAGAGTCTTCAAATGTATTTGTTACCCATCACCCATRCATTTCTAACCTGATAGACTGATTGTATTTATCCTCATTTCAGAAACATCTCTCTGTATATCCTAACTGTAATGGGTATCATCATGCACTGAAAGTATTTGGTAAGGCCAGTTCTMTGTGGCTTAGGCCAGGCTGCMCTTTTCTAGAAAAAGAAATAGAGAYTAAAAAATTCATTAAGTTAAAAATCATTTACCTTAACCATTCATTAAATATTTATGGATAGCAAATACTTCTACAGAAGTTAGAAATTAATGGCAAACAATTTCTAAAGAGAAGAAGGGTTAAACTCCCCATCCAAATAAATAATAACAAATAAGTCAATCAGCCCCACGTAGGAAGGAAAAGACATTATTTTGTGTTTTGGGTTATGATGGCTCTGACATCACCAACAGTCTGCATTGAAAACTTCAAGACTGGGCATTAGCATTTTTGCATGTATGTGGGAGAGACAATGATAAATACTCTTCCCTTTTCTTCCATCAAAGTGAACTTTGTTCTGACATTGCCTGCAGGCTTGAGCAGAGGGCAGTCAATGCTCAGAAATCAAGACACTAAATTTAATTTTAAAATTAAAATGTTCATCAACACAGAAAACTTCATACTACCCATCTTATTAACCTGTGAGGTAATTCCACCAGTCAATAAATGCAAATGGAATGTGATCCTCAGTGGTAGTTACTTAAACTGAGAGAATTTTCTTTTAGCTAAGAATAACCTTAGAAAGAGTGGATACCAAATTCAATTCAGAAATGAGAAAAATACTCTTGAACCCATCTTGTCGTAACTCTGCTTTTTCTCCCTTGTGGGCAGTGCAAAACCTGTCTGCTTTTAAATTTTAATTAAAACTTAGATTAGTTATGATCATCTAATCTTTCCTTTGCTCTGCAGTGTCTGATCACTGTGTATGAGTATCCAAAGTTTAATCTGCTTCTGGTCCTCTCAGGTTTGACAGTCTAATTAAGTGCTCAACTTTAGCACTTAGTATATAACCAATCCCACTTCAWGTTTTGATATGATTTTAGATGAAATTGGTCACTTATCTGTTCTGCTGAAATATTCCTGAATAATTTTATTGTTTYACCTTTATTACTGCATTCATCTCCTTTAGGAAACAACAGGTTTCCTTCCTGCATCATGCTAAAAAAACTTAAGGCTCAGCCTACCATTGACAGTAAAGCATTACTGGCATTGTTCTGGGGTATCTTAAAGACATTCCTTCAGTGTGAAAATTAATATATTAATAGATGTCAGCATACAAACATTGGTTCTAAGGCATTGTTTGGAAAATCCATTCTATTTTTCTCCCCAGGTTATGGTGACTGAACAAGATGTGCAGATATCTCTGTTATTTCTTGCACATGACTTTGTCCTTCTCTCTGTTGGCCTGGTCTTTACTGATCTTCTGGAATCCTTCACCTCATCCCAGGTTCCTCRTGACTAATTGTTTTCCTCTGAACTTTGGCAAGACATGACATTCATCTCTTATTCTTAGGCCAGCAGCTAAGTGTAGCTGTAGCTGTAGCACGAACTATTTCCAGTTAAGGAAGTAGATCTTCCTTACACCAGCTTGCTCATTGTGTAGACAGGTGATCCAAATCTGGTAATTCCAGCAGATGTTAATTGGATGGAGATGTTATTTCAATTGCTCTTAGCAATTCTGTTGAAAGCAGGCTTACATTTGCTCTATGGGAGCCAGCTTGACTCAACAGAAATAGCTAAGAGGTTGTAAATTTACAAAACTCTTGAGCTTCCACCTCTTTACTTCCCATCCCACTCCTCCCATCACATCCCATTCCATTTTCCCTGGCCCATCCCATCCTTAATGACAGTGACTTCCAGGATGGTTCTTGAAGCCCTTTGCCACCCTGGCCTGACTCTGCAGCTGCTGAACCCCCACTTCCATGGGGTGAACAGCCCCAGCTCACTCACACAGGCCTCTCTCTCCTGGGGCTCTCTAAAAACAGTAGAGGAACAGGCACTTTTAGGGTGCCTAAAAGAGTGTAAGTTCAGAAAATTGTGGGGTGAAGTGAATCCTATATTTGATTTCACTGACAATACTGCTTGAGCTGTCCAATGGCTGGGGAGTCCCTGGCTGATTACCTGTGTYTTTCATTTAATCTCATAAATTTGGTCCTTTGTGTCTCACTGAGTGCAGTGTTTAAGTTCAGCCTTGTTCCAGGCCCTGTGGAGAAGTGTTTAGAGGCATTCCCTTGTACTCTAAGCACAAGTAGCTTTTGAATATAGCTTCAATATTCCTATTCAGACTGAACAGAACCTGAGAAGCAATTTCAAATTCCCAGTATCAGGGTCACTGAAAAAAAAAACAAAAAACAAACCAACTTTGCTGCAGTTTGCTCTGGCCCTTGCTCTTGCAACATTTTAATTATTTTTCTGGAATCCTCTGGGCACTCATCAGATATCCATGTAGCAGCATAAACTAATCAGWGCTCAAATTCTGACCTTTGTTGAATAGCAGGGGCTCAGGCAATTTCTAATCCTGCTGTGTTATTTTGGCATGAACTTCTTTGTTCAACTTATGCTAGAACAGATCCTGTTTTTTTCTTGAACTTCAGTTGGACAGATCATGGTCCAGGTCCTTGCCTGACAAGTGATGGTATAAACTCATCTTCATTGTAAGAAGTTCTTCTTTCAGCCTTGAGAACATTCTTGTGATGTTACAATTTCACTTATTTTGGTACTTCATCACTTCTTTTTTAACTAGGGACAAGATATACCTGTTTACATGTCTTTCATATTTTAGTGACTATGTTATGTAATATAATTTTTTGTGGGGAGAAAAAGCTATTTGCTCTTTATAATGTCACATAAATGCTGTAGATGCAGTTCTGTTGAAATAGTCATACTGCAGKATTTTCTCCTCTTAAAAAGAAAGTGGGTCTGGAATGTATTTAGTATTGYTTCATTAATTTAAAAATACAGCATCAGTCTCTGTTTCTATGTTARTTGTTCTTTGCTAAGGCTATGGAAAGCATCAGTTTTTATAATAAAACCTGCCATTTTAGATGCTTTCACCTCCATGCAGTTTCACTGAGCAAGATGCAGCTGAGGGTGGGTGATGCTGAGAAGGAAATGACATTGATTTTCTACTTTTGTCATACAGGAGTATTTTAAGATGTTCYTCTTTATTTTAATTTTCTTTTTCAAAGATTCAAGAAAAATAGGAGAAAAATACTCAGAAGTTCAAGCTGAGGATGCTGGAATTAAAACATGCCTGAAAACAATGTCCTTATTTTCTGGAGGATCTGTGCTAGGACATTGGAAAGGTTGGTGAACTGCCTGTTCCCARCTTTTGCAATGGTATGAACACCTAGGGCTTGAGAGTGAAGGGCCAGGATTAAGAGTCCTTTTTGTTTCCTACCTGATGGTTGAGCAACAGGCAAACAAACTCTTCATTTAGTATCTAACTTCTTGAAGAAGTGTAACAATGGTTTTTTCTGGAAAGCAGAGTATTAGTCACTCAATATAGCTCTTTGCTATTGTGCTTCCAATGGCTAGTGGCATAGACATTGTTTGAATCAAGAACAAGGTAGAAGTGCAATGGCTTCTCTTTATTTTGCACAGATATTATTTTATCAATTTTTACAGATTAAAAAATATATAAATTTGTCTTTCAAACTTTTCTCCTGCATAAATAATTGCCCAACTGTATCTACTAAAAGGTCTGGCTGGCTGACTCTGTGTCCTATGAAAATGTACTTAGGTAGGTTGGCAAGATGCTTTTACAGGTAATTCCAGGTATGAAAATCAGGTATGAKATCAGAAACCCAGTGAAACCTTTCATTTGAGTCAGAGCATTTATAACCTTTTATAGGAGTTTCCAAAACATCCATCACTCTGCACAGATGATCCAACTTGAGTGGTGCAATGAGGAGCAGGCAGCAGGTGGAGCATGCRCATTGATTTTGTCACTGCAGGACTTTGACTCCCACAAAGCAGAATTTAAACAAAATGCAGGAGCCCTGAGAGTGGTGTCACCAGTTCTGGGATGGAGAAAAAAATATCCTGAGGCTGTTATCCCTGCTATGAATTGTAGTGTGGACTTAGCATTTCCTTCCTGGTAGTGCTTGCTGTGTTACTCTATATTCTGAATAATGAATCTTGTATTTTACATGTGCTCTTTCAATTTGKGGAGGATTCATCAGGTGTTCTGTGTCTATTTTTGAGAGGAAAAATGAACTCATATGGGGTTGAATCACAGATATATAGAGAACAATCAACAATCACTCTGCTTACCTGCTTTGCTRTGATGCTGATTAATGGTTTTAAGTTCAGTATTTCTAGATTTAGTTGTCATATTAAGCGTGGTCTCTTGTTGCACAAGTGATATTGTCATTCTTTACAACTTGTGAAATGCCTACTGCAGCTCCTAAAAATATGAGATTYAAGGAACTTTAGATCAAATTACAGTACATCCTTCATTTCCAGGCTGTGGAATTGCTCAGCTTTGTTTTATTGAGTTAGTTAGGCAATAAAAAGTCAATCATGGCAGAGTTATGGGTATGTTTGTAGGCTGCTGTGTGTTGGGAGGAAGCTTCACTTTATCAGTAGGTTTGCTGTAGCTGGGCCATGCACAGTGAGAGCTGCATCTGTTCATTCCAACCAGGGCTGGTCTCACACAACMCCAGTTGAGGTTACATGGCTCTCTGTGCCAGGAATTAGCTTGTAAGCTGTAGCTTTAAAACTGTGGAAAATGACATTCTCAACGTCAGCACTCATTTTCATTAACCTCTGTATCTATTTGTGTTGTTTACAAGTTAAAGATGAAGGGTCTTTGAACCTTTGGCCATTTCCTTCAATTGTCCACCATTGCATCCATCATTTCTAGCATTGAGAACCTGACCTGCAATAGCGTTCTTCAAAGGGTTCTTTGAGTTCCTTGAGTGACTCATTTCTGTTTGGCTCCCCTATGGGTTTCAGAACAGAATCCAATTTGTTTTCATGTCTTGGCAAAGCTGGGGAAAGACTTTGTCAGATGATACCTGGAAGATGCAAAAAGCACAATCCCATTGTGTGGCTGGCTTTTTTTTTCTTTTTTTTTTTTTTGGTTGCAGATGACTCTGAATCAATCTTTTATTGACATTACCCCATGGCAACAAAACACCATTAGGGTTTTGTAAGCAAATGTAAACATGTAAACAAATATTTACATTTGTCCTGCCCTTCCCTGTTAAGCCATTAACTCTGCTAACATATTTCTGCAGACTGAARTAAAAGGTCCAGAAGCAATTGTCTGGTTTAGTCAGCTAACAAGTCTGGATAAGTGTAAAAACCCATTGCTCTGGGCTGGKAAATGATGAAGTGCAGTGTTAGCTCACTCAGGTGATTCATGCAGCTGCACATCCTCTTCTGACAGTGACTGGTAGCAGATACTGTGGGGCAGAGTGAAGT
Organism: Alauda arvensis; assembly: GCA_902810485.1. NCBI lineage: Eukaryota > Metazoa > Chordata > Aves > Passeriformes > Alaudidae > Alauda > Alauda arvensis. Next base: position 1,057,340 of record CADDXX010000200.1, on the reverse strand, counting down.
GTAACACACTGAACAAGTACAGAATAAGCTTTTCCCTTCCTTCTTGTCACTTCTGAAACTCAGATTTTTTTTTAGGGACTTTACAGTTCTTGTATTTTASTTAGGAAAAACTACTTGTAATACACAGAAGCAACTAAAAGCTGCTGTTAAAGCAAAGAAAGCTATGATGTGATGAAATAGGAGGAAGGATGAGCAATAATTACATCTTGTCAGCAAAGGGTTCCCTTTTAAAGTGCTTTATACAGCAGTGATAGTCTCTGAAATTCAGTCTCTGAATATTAGTGAGATTTTTCTTTAATACTGTCTTTTCTCAAGCAAAAAATCCGCATTATTCATRTTGATTCTTGAGTCCTCTCAAGAAAATGATACAGCACATTTTTTTGGGATGGCTGTTCTGTTTTTCATTGAAATAACTTCTAAAATAGTTCAGAGTTTCCTSTTTTGGCCAGAGCTTCCAAAGTTCATTGTGAAAAATCTCTTGGCATCCCTCAAAGATGCCTRAATTATTCTAAAGTAGAGTCCCAGCTGGAGAAAGTTCTGCATTTCCAGGGACAAACTGCACTGGTGCCAGAGCCCAGGGAGAGCTTCTCCTCCACCTTCTACACCAGAGGACATTTTCTTCTTAATTGTAATTACTGCAGTATGATRTAAATGAAACCTGGATCTTGTATTTTTATCCTTATGTGGGGTTTTATGCCTATCAGGAGTRAAGATTGGTTTTCTTAATAAATTAAACTGACTGACTTCTGGAAGGTTTGTGAGTGGTGATATGCAGAGTAGAAGCACGTTACATAAGATACTTGCTTTAGGTTTTCACAGTAACAGAGCATTGGGCCACTGTCCCAGCATCCCTTTTTGGGATATCACATAGCTGTATCCACTGTATCCTCTGGATCCTTCCTTTGGCATTATCGCCAATGATTCTCATTATGAATTTTTCATACATCACGTTTGTGCTTTTAATGGAAAAAGAAAACACCAGCACCTTTTGGGCTGGGCAGGGAAAGAGATGAACTGATTTCACTGAAAGGATGATGATGGGGAAAAGCACAGGAAAGTTAAGAGCAAAATCAAATCTGCCACGGACCCATTCCAAATCCTGTTTTGGCAGCCCAAGATTAACTGTGATCCAGCTGTGGAAAGGACCCAATTATTTGCCCCTTAATCTTTTGCAAACTAAGTTCCTGGAAGCTGCATTCCATCTGCCTTGAAATCTGTGTCTTGGCTTATTTTTCAGTAAGAAACTCTACAGCCTCTAAGGATGGGCAGCTTTGGGATTCAGAGTGACTGTGCCATATGATACATCATTTGAATGTTAGAAAAGCTGTTTCTTTATGAACAGTATACTTAGTAGACAATCTAATAGGTCCATTTACCCTTTAATTTCTTACATTGCTGTTAATTAGRATCAAATTCTGGCTGCATTGAAATCTCTGCCACTGCTGTTAGCCCCATTTTCAATTGCTGTCTCTGGATTGAACTTCATTTTTAATGTTCTGTAGTGAATTTTCAATACTCTAGGAAAAAAAAATGGCTTTTTTACTACACCAAAAAATGGGATTGGTTTTGTTTTCTATGTTTTTTTTTTTTCTTTATGAAATCAGTGACAAGGCTGATGTTTAGGATGAGTTTTTGGAAGTATTACAGTGTTGTGAACCTGCCAGAAGAAGTGTGCCAGCATACTCCAGATGCTGTCCCACAAGGCTTTAGCAGGATCTGGGCTAAATGTGTCTCCCTTACCTAAATTCTCTTTGTGGTCATTGCTAAGGCATGTTATTTTGACAAGATGCCTTTTTAAGACACTTTTTTGGTTAYCCACCCTCTATAAACCTGGCTACCTGTAGAAAGCACAATAACAGGTGCTCTTCTCAAAGTGTTTTCATCAGTTTTTTGCCCAATGAATTTTTGAAGAAGAGTCCACATATGATTAAAACTTGCTGGGGGTGTGCTCTGCCTCCCTTTCTGCTTGGAGAAGTGATAGAGAAGGTGGCATCCCTTCATTTGATGCTGTCCACAGCAGAGCAGGCACATCTGGATGGGAGAGGCTKTGTGCTGAGGAGGAGTGTTAAGAGTCTCTCTCCCTTATTCTCAGAGATGTCAAAAATGTTCCAGGATCTCATAAAAACATGTTGCCAGGCAAAGAATGCAGAACTGGGTTAGTTTGACTATTTTGCTTCTGTGTTCCTGTTGAAGAAGCAGGTTTATCTAAATGAGGCAGCATAAACATGAAGCAGAGTGTTTGGGCTTAATGTTACAATTTATGAAAAAAACCTTAACTGTCAAAGACTTAAAAGGTTCAGCATCTGCTGCATCATACAGTGCCAGCCTCTGTGGGGGAAATAGGGCAGCATATTCCAGAAAAGGAGCTAGGAGATAAAAGCACAAGTGAAGTTAGGATCTTTCCTTTGTATTTTGAAAGTTTGCACTGAAGGATAACAGATCATTGAGCATATTTACTCCCCCACTCTCCCCATTTTTAAGGCTTTCCCCCATCTAAAATATTTTTGGTTGTTCTGGGTTTTTTTGGTTGGGTTTGCGTTGTTTTTTTTTTTTTAATGTATTACAGTAAAATCTGAGCAACCTTTTAATTTTCAGTATTTGTGTTCTCTATCTCTGGTAGATAAAGAATTAATGTTATCCTCATTTCACAGATGGGACATGGGAGGACTAAAGGGTCAGGTTCACAGAGATATGTAAATATTTATATTTCCATTGATTTCAGTAGCAAGTCTCCTACCTACATAAGATGCTTAAGTATGTTTTTGGTCACAGACCTTGGTGATTAGCTGACATTTTACAGGAAATCAGTAGTGACACAGGGATCTGAACCCTTTAGTGTGCTTTGAGTTCATCTTTTTTTGCTGTATGCTTGCTGAGATTATGTGAAGTCTAAGCCTTCCATTCTCACCAAGCTGGTTTTAGCATAATGGGACAGAGGTAGAGAAAGCTGCTTTGATAGCTGTTTGCCTTGAGCATTATAAAACAGAATTGACTTTAAAAAGGCATTTACAAGTGACCTAGAGCTTTCTGGGAGATGGGCACTGCTGTTGGATCAAAAGCTAGAGGAGATACAGCTTTGGGACAGAACTGAAATCTCTCTGTACTGCTAAAAGAATCAGTATCAGAAGAATTCTGTCAGGGGGTGGGTGAGGGGAAAGCAGAGTAGGTAAAAGTGATAATTTCTGAATATTTATAACCCCTTTTGTGCTGTWGCACAATTGAAAGCAAAGGAGGTGGAGCCTGTGTTCATAATTAAACTCTAATTCTCCAGGTCAGAGGGTAAGGTGACCTGTCTGCACTATCTGCTTTTCAGGCCAACATATGGTGTGATTGATATTGGCTCTGGAGGGGTCCTCATGCAGCTGGAATGCTGGGGATGTGAATGTGATATCAGTTCTCCAGGGAGAGCTGTAAATTTAACATTGGGGGATAAAGTGAATATAGTATCAATAAAAAGATATTGCTGCTATTTTTGTCACCCGTGCACTGACACTCACAGCATTGGCAATAAYGTGCAGGTCAAAACACCTTCCAAAATGTGATGAAGAACTGACTCTGTTCTTCAGCTTCACCACTGGGGAACACAGATCTGATTTGAAAATAAATAAGTAAGGTCTCTTTCTTCCCCTTTGATGTAAGAGCTGTTGATACGGCAACAAAGGTTACTTGAATTAATTCTGGAGAGGAATGTAAATACCAAAGTGTAGGATAACAGGATAATTAAACTGATGGTTACAGGAAGGGTGTTTTCTTCTCCTGTGTGGGAAAAAAAAAGTCTTTTCTGTGTTAAATATAAAAAGGAAGAGTAAAGGAAAGATTGTTTAAGAAGAAATGTAGAAAAAACAGTGGGAAAAATTATAGAAAAAGCTGCCTCCCATCAAATGTAAGACCTCTGAGTTCAAGAAGGTAGTACAGCATGCAGGCTTACTGATTTAAAYTGAGGTTGGATTGGTCTTTAGAACAGCTTTTTTGTAGCCCTTTTCATCTTGAGTAATAAGGTTATAATTACTTATTTAGCATCTGTATCTTTATAGGTCTTTGATTCCTGTGGTGAACACAATTGTGAAAAGCAAAACAAACYTTTTTTGTTTCAGTTGGGCAGATTATGATATATTTCTTTTTAATCAAAAGTGGTGAGTGAAAAAAATAAACCAATACATTCCAAATAATAGAATTTTAATTCTTTTAGCCAAACTGCAGCACTGTCATAGTGTTAGAAGCATCTCTGGCAGACTTTGTGTTGTTGCTACAGAATAGGCTGAGTACAGGCAGATTCTGGAGAACCTGCAGCAGCCAAACCCTGCAGAGCATCAGTGCAGCACATGGAAACTCTGSAACAACATGGGTTGGCATTTGGACAGTAATTTTGCTGTGGCAGGAGCCCTACAGGGATGAGGAAAGGGTGATATGTCTTTGCATGCACATTCTTGTCAAGACTTGAACATACAGCTTTAGGCAAGAATATCAGATACCTCAAGTCTGTTACCTACAAAGGCATTTTCCTGAGTAGAATCACTTCTGTACTTTCCAAGTGATTGGTGATAGGAAATCAGTAGGCTATACCTGGGGTTTCTGGCTGATTTTTCCTTCCATCAAAAGTCCAGAAAACTGAGAACTTATCTGGGGATTTTAATGGTGGAAATTCAATACTGCAGCCTCATTACCATTCTGTTATGGATTCCCTYCATCCGATATCTTGATATTACCACTTAGAGCAGTAAAATGGTTTCAATTTATTAGACTAAGTGTTTAGTTGGAGAAAATCAAAAGTGCATGCTAATGTCACTGTATTGACAACCCTTCATCCTTGCTGTGGAGCTGCCTGTATTTATGTTACTGTTCCACGTGAGGTTCTGCAAATGTTGGAGGCTGAAGCCATAGTGAAGACATTTCTGTCAGATTGCTGCTGCTTAATTAGACAATGTTGCTTTCAACAATCCTGCTCAATAGTTGTACTCTTAAAATATCAGGCTTTTGCAGGGACCTGTGTACATTGTGACTTGTGTAGCATGGTCTCCAGCCTGAGTATTTATGAAAATTCAATGTATAGATATTCAGACTGATTTTAAAAGTCCTCTTTTCTGTTAGRAAACTGGCAGTATAGAGAGCTTTGATTTGCCTGGTTTTGAAACATGTTTGCACATGTTTTCTAGAAATAAAATATATATGTTGCTAACTAATTGGCTGAGGCTTGATTGACAGACCAAAATATTTTTAATTGCAAATCCTAAATCTAATTTAAATCTCATTTCATCTGTTCAAAAGAAGCTTGACTGATTAAAGGCTTTTAATTTCACTGCCATGCAATGGATGCGATTCTAGTGCCACCTTTTTTTTAACTGGCTTTTCAATGCCAGCAGTGCAAGTGATGCCTGTAGACCTGAAGAGAGACAGGGTTATACAGTCTGAGTACAAAACTTCAGTGTATTACCCACAAACAGAAAAGATGAAAGTTAAAGAATAAAASAGATTGGTGCTTGTCTCCTTTAAAAATACACCTTGAAACTACCTCAAAAGAAGTTCTCATCATAAAGTATGAGCACCAACATCTATCAGAAGAATAAATGTGTGAGGGTGATGCTAGGTRTGAATGCAACTCTTATTTCTGGGTTAGATTTAYTGCAGGTGAGCTGGATTTCCTTWTTATCACATGATTTAGGCAGGATGAAGGAAGTTRTAGTTAAGATCTCTTTGAGTGAGGTATGCTTTGGAGAAAGAAATAATATTATTATTGTAGTAGCTAAAATAATTGATAAAAACCAGCCAAGTTTCTGCCATGTCAGCCTTWCTTCTAAAATAAATAGGGAAGGGGAGCAGGCAGAGGAGTGGAAGTGATGTGCCCCTAGGTGGGGACATTCTGTCAAGGCATTGAAGGAACTAGACTTGGCTATTTCCCCTGCACTGATTGTTTTGGGGGTGAGGTTTTAGCCTCTGATGTTGACAGTCTGGCAGAAGTCATATGAATCTTTCTGGGGAAGAAGGAATGTCTCTGTTTAAGTGTTAGGGAAAAAAAAAAACTAACAACTTTCTGTACATGGAATTSTGTACATGGAATAAAAATGCAAGTTGCAAATTGATCAGATAAATGCAACTGGTTCACTTAAATCTGTGTACTTTGTTTGTCCAGGGAGGTGGGAAAAGTCCTATTCCTTGTTGTTTYATCTAAGCCTGTATCTCATGTCTGACAGTGTCAGGACAGGATTTGTGAAGGAGACTTTGGAGGCTCTGTAGAGTCCATAATTTGGGCATTTCCCCYTCCTGTGGTAACTGGCTCTGAAAAAGCACTGCAGGGCAGGTGTCTCCAGTTGCACAAAGAAAGGTTCTTGTTCCTGTTTGATAGAACCTTAAATAACTTTGTATTTATTCAAATACCCTGTGTTAGTCCTCTACCAGAATCATTGAGTCAGGCTTCAGTGAATTCCTCTCAGTTCTTTATTTGCCTGATGTGACTTGGCTGTTAGTTTTATTTAACACAGCATGGCAAGGATGACCATTGCCTGCCCATTGCATTCGTTCAGCTCAGTTGTTTGTCAAGTTCTGAATGTGAACAAAAAGCCAAGGTCTGAAATACCTTCCATGTATACATCTGGTGGCTGGCTCCAGGAGAGCTCCCAAGTGAACACCCCTACAGTGAGAGTCCTTGAGGTGTTTGGCTGGGTGATACACGTATTTTGAAACCAGCCACAAGATGCAGGGGAGCACCTGAAAGACAAAGAACACTTTAGAAGAATGAGAAGGGTAAAKAAAGGTGAGAAATACAGATTCTGGTGTAGGTGACTTAAGGAGAATGGGACAGAATTGCAGGAGAAAGCAGCAGAGAATACTTGGAGGGAGTTGGTATTTCCATGGAGAGGGGATATGAACCATGAGGAATAAAGGCTTCAGCTTTTTTTTCTGTTGCTTTAGCCAGTCTCATTGTCTGGTGTTGAATCTGTTCCTTGTTTGGTTTTAGATAAGCAGGCCAGCACTGCTCAGAGTATTTTAGTGGGGCCATTCAGATATTTCAGTGTTTCTGCCTTCCTGTGCTCCTGTGTCCATGGTTGTGCACAGTGAAGCTTTCCATTTATGTCCCCCTAAAAGAAGAGAATTGAATTTGTTCCCAGCAAAGTATAGCTATAGGTTATTTTGTCCAATATATACAAATTTCCATTTTTCAGCAGGTAACTTTGTTTTCTCAGATTCACATGTGTTATCAAGAAGCTGATTTTTCACAATGTTGTCAGATTTTCCTTAATTTCAGGGTGTATACTCACCTGTGAAGATGGCCATACCACCTGTCACAGCCCCTTATAGACCATTTTTAAATAATCCAAAGATTCTAAAGGACCTTATATGTAAGCAAGAGAACTAAAATGGAATCAAAATGTATRTAATTGTAAATGCAGGATGAAAATGGAATTCTTCTGACTGCTATTTTTAAGTTAAATGCTAACATTTTCCATAACACAAGTGTTTATTGGCAGCAAGTGAAAAATTTATTAGTGGAAATACTTAAAATAAATAGCAAGGAGGAAATGCTTGCATGTGACTAAATGTGATTAGAATACTTTTGGCCAATCTTTTCTTCAAAACTTTCTGAAAATCAGTGTTGTCACTACCTATAGTCCAAGGAAAAAGAAAGGCAACAAGCGTGTGGCAGTCTCAACAAAGAGGGACATCCCTCCCTCAGCAGAGCTGCCCAGKTCACCATTTACTGCCTGTGCTAAAATCATCCTGCACCTGGAGACTCCTGGAAATGGATWTTGGTAGGAGTTTCCCCACCTGTTTCACTGCAGCAGAGAGCCAGTGCCAGCAGCTGGAGAGGTGAATTTAACCCCTGTTCACATAGCTCCTTTCTCACTAAATGAAGATGTTCTTTGAGAAATAGAACGCRTTTGACACTGTATTTACCATTCATGTCTACTATGAGCAGAATTATTTTATAGACAGACACATTGTTCTCTCACATATTAATTTTTTTAAATGCATTTCACTTCTGCTGACAAGCTATTAAAATTCAACATTTAAATGTCACACTATGGCATGTAATTTGCTGTCATGAAAACAACTATGGATTTATTTTCTGGTGAGATTCTCGTTTGGTATTGAGCAATATGTCAAAACCAAAAAGTGTCATGATTTCATAAAGGGGGGGGGGAAGAGAAATCCCCAAATGGTATGGAATATTWAAAATTGCCTGTACTTACAGGAAGAGTTTGAATGGCTCTGGTTATTACTTTTTTTTTAATTTGGAAAGGGAAACATAATTGTTCTGGTGGGTTGGAGTTTTGATATAATTCTGAATAGGTCAGACCAATCAAAATGCAAGAGGTAATTATTGAAGCTGAGTTCAGTCAGCTCTTGAATGGAGACCACCAGTGACAAACTGAGTATGATATACAAAGCAGTTGTTTTGCTGCAGTTCCACTTTCTTTTTTTCTTCTTTCTGCGTCTATTTAACATTAAACTGWTAATCCAGCATGGCTCTAAAGAGGAGTGTGCTGTTTCAGACACAGATGCCACTGCAGAATATAAAGCCTTGATCCCCTCTGGATTTTAAAGATGATAGGCACCTTTTGCATGAAGMAGCACATAAAATTTCAGTGGCTGACACAAACTTAATTTGGACAATTTTCTTACCGAATTCCTCCCACAGCCGTATAAAATCCATTCTMTTTATTTCATCGTTGCCCTTATCAGCTGTTCAGGTTTGTTTTATGCTATCAGACAGGCTCTGTATTCCAGCCCTCCGAGGGCAACATATTAATCTCAGCTGAAAAAAAAAAAAGTGCTATAATTTTCCAGTGCTTTCATACTAAAAGTTGTTGGTAACAGTAATAAAAATTATTTTATGCTTAATACTGTTTGATTTAGTAATATTTTGAAGGTTCCGCTAACAGCTTATTTTTCATTCCCACATTATCCATACAAATCGCTTTATTCCTTTCATTTTTGTAACAGTAAAATATATCTAAAGTGAAACCAAATAGCATATTTGTTATTTCAAAATATTTTCACTGAAAACTATTTTACATTATGTGCAATAACATATTCAATAACAAAGAATGAGATTGCTTTCTTAGATAAATGTTATATTATCCTCCAGGCTTCTGTAAACTTTCCCCCAAGTGATTTTTCTTTTATTTTCCTCTTCTGTTTTTCATTTTTACTGCAGCTCTAACAGCATGCATGGCTTCAATGTGACTACACAACAGATTTTCATGTGAAAAGTACTGGGAAAGGTTTTTAGTAACTTTTTTTTTTTTTTACTGTCAGGTTACTCTGTCTTTCAAACAGTCCTTTTAGAAATTCTGTTAAAATGTGTGTGTCTGGTGTCAAGAGCATCAGATCCAGGCAGGGATGGGCAAGTGTTCAAAATGACCTGTCATTGCCAAAGGGAAGTGGCAAAGAATATTGTGCTGCTCTGAAAGAAACCTATCCATGCTATAGTCTGTAAAAGTCCCTGTATGGAAAAACTGGAGGGAAGACCATGTCTATAACATTTTAAAATGAAACTTTGAATTTTATTTTGCGTATAGAATAATTTTTAGAAATAAAATTAATACTATCTCCATGGTTGTTACAGGACAGTCCCAACATGGCTTTTGCTTTTAAAGCCCTTTAACATTCTGTTACAGAACCCAAACATCCAGCAGAGAACAAAACCTGTCTTGTCTAAGGAGAGGTGCCTGCATTTACAGGGTGCTGGTTGTAGATGGGGCCCAGGGGTTTGGCACAAGRGCACAAACCTGGTTATTGCAGGCCAAGAGGCAATCGTGGAGCTCTACAATGAAATTATCATTGTTGGTGGAGTTAATTAACAAAGCTTCTTCCCATGGCCTCTTTGGTTGCTTTTTAAACAAAATCCTGTTCCATTCTAGCAAAGGTTTTGTTCTTTGGGAAGAAACAAGTCCAAGTGTGGCACTGGCAGAATGGAGATAGAGATATGTAAAGGGAAGAGATTGCCATGCTCTGCTTTTAACCAGGAAAGGGAATTACGATAAAAGGAGAGCTGCAAAGCACCTGATCCCTTCCTCATTTAAACCTCAGTTTAGGTTTAATTGGCAGGTTCACCTGCACAAATTTGGAAGAGCCAGGTGAGAAGCAGCAGGCAGTTGTATGAAATCTCACTGTGATTGCAATAGGGCTGCAGGGTTGATGGGAGGAGATCAGAACACTCTGAATGAAGTCTCTGTTCTCCTCCTCCATCTTACCCCTGGTTTTCCTTCCCTTTACTGCCACAGAGAAAACTTCACCAATATTTGTATTAACAGGCCAGATTCATCTTTCAACTTGCTCACTTCAAGTGAGTGAATCCAGGTAGAAATTGTAATGTTAAAAAAATCAGTTAAAATGCCCAAGATGTTTTTGTCTTCGTTAGAAAAGTAGGGTATGCTTTTATGTCTTTGCATCCTGGTTGGATACTGAACAATATTGGGACTGGATGGGATTCAGTACAACCATGTCAGCATAGTGCTGTTCCTGGGTTAATTAGCCCTGCAGTGCTTTGTTCTGTACACATTACAGCTTTGACAGTGCCAACTTAAGTATCTCTTTGTGGTAGTGCATTTATTGAGTAGATATGCTGTTTATGGTCAATTTTAGACTTTCTTGGTGTTATAAATGCTAAGTCCTTACCTTAAATTTCTGTCCAATTTTTCAGGTTATCAGCTTTCTGCTTACCATGTTTTCTTTATTTACTGGAGCTTTGCTTACTTCTAGTGATTTCATCATATYGATCATTAGAAGTAGAGTGGGTTGAGTATTATTGCTTCAATAGATTTCCAAATAAGGCCTACTTGTATTGACTTCCTGTTCTAAACTTTCACCTTACAATGTGAAAGCCTTATCCAGTTTGCTGGTTTTCTTCTCTGTTCACAGAAGAAATATTTTGAGTTTATTGTAAATTTGGCATAGCAGTCTAACCTCTTAGGATAAAATTTTGTCTGTATACAATGAACCTGGACCAGTGTCTTCAAATGCACCTTATGCATATTTTGTCTGGTACTTCTCTGAGGAATGTTTTCTGTTTAGTGTGAGTTTACACACAAGATATTTACTTGGACTTTATTTACTAGCAGTTTTGAAGGCTTTAAAATTTGTCATCCAGTTCCATATGGACTGTCCAAATTACAAAAACTTCCCTACCTCAATCTTTGCAGCTGGTGTTGGTGGAGAAGCTGATGCATGAACGGGCCCAGGACTAAATGATGAACAGTTGAACTGAGTGTTTTCAAAGTTAGTAAATCACTGCTTTGGTTGAAGTAATCCTTTTCTTCCATCTCTAGTGAGYAGATAAATTAGATTCACTCTAAAACAACTTTTTTGGCCATTCCAGCTATCAGTAGTTGGGCTATCACTGGGTGCTTCCCCATGGATGCCCTTTAAATGGGAAATGAGGGGGAAATAAGTCTTGTATCACCCTGTGCACAAGCAGGAATTTTGTTTAGTAGCCTTAGGAGAAATTAAACTGTGAGAAAAAGATAAGTTTTTGGTTTTGGTGGGATTTTTTTTTTTAAGAGCGACGAAAAAGTAGTTTTGTCAGTGATAAGTGTTTGTCTGTTCATGTCTGTAAGGATTCTGATGTTATTCCTATCTAATTGATCCCAGCCTTTGCACTGCCCATGGTGGCTTGGAAGTGCTCACCAGGGAGAGGCTGTGATTAGAGCCACAGCCCTTTCACTTTTCACAGAGCATTCTGCATCCCAAAACACAACTTCTTCCCTCCCATTTATGTGGCAYAGACTGATAGTGCTGTCTAAATGCTGTAAATGAGCTCCTTGCTACACTAACATTGTCTAGGAGTCACAGATTATATTCCCAGGCCTAAARCTGTTCACTGCATCCATCATCAGTACCATTAAATGGTAGTTCATCTAATCTGCTTTAAGGGACACAAGTGAATTTTGTCAAAGCAGTCTCAGATAAATGATTGTAAAAKATACATTATTTCTCCACAGTTATTTATAAATACATTTTAAGAAAAAAAATGTGTGAAAATGATTGGCCTCACAAAAAGAGTAACAAATGAACCTGGTCATGGATGCAGTGACACATTTCACTTGTAGGAGTAGTAGCATAAGGTTTATTGATATAAACCAGCGAGGTAACAAAGTTTGATGGTAAATGCTACAGTGGTTTAACTCCTGCTGCTGCATTGGATCTCTGCTGTAGTGATACAGGTCAGGAAACTCCTMCCAATATCCATTTCYAGGAGTCTCCAKGTGCAGGATTCAATGGCAAAGCACACTTGATTATTTACTACATRGAGGACAGGATCAAACAAAACTGCTAGGAATACCCWACTGTTGAGTAACGAGGCTTATAAMGGACACCCTTTAAGTTCTAAACTCCTTTCTGAGGGGAGGTTARGTGTGGCTGGCTCAAGACTTAGTCCCAGGCTTGGTTAGTGGTTTATTTTAAAGGATTATATGAGCACATTAATTATTTATATCACTTAGCTAAGATTCCAAAGTCTCAGCAGTCTTATTTCCAATTCACTTTCTGAATACCTGGTGTGCTAAGCATTCTCTCAGTTTCCATGTATAGCCTTGAGAGGTGTCCCTACTCAAGGGCAAATCCTGGCAGGGAGGCCACTGCTSTGCAGAGCTCAGTGGGCCCTGGGCTGTCCCTGTTTGTGGAATAAGATGATTGATTTMTAGTCATATTCCCATTCCGGATGGATTTCAGCTGGCGCGTGCTCAACAAGCCCTCAGCTGTCAAGCAAGATRTTTGGCCTTCAGCTATTTTGGTTTTTTCCTGTCTTCCCAGAGTCCAGCTCAAGCCAGATGCAGCCAGCATGACCACCACTGGTGGCTATTGCTTTAGCAGGAMAGGAAGGGGAGGGGAAGGACCACACCACATCACATTAGCTGTAAAACATCACGTTCATTTAATCAGGCACTGCCAGCATGGATGTCATGTTCATATGCTTGCATAATGATGTTTCTAACTGCATGAACTCATAGAAAATGTTACTATTTTWCATTTTTAGTTCAGAACTAGTCATTTATTTCCTCACCTGAAAAGTTATGGGTGATTAAGATGACTGGGACTGAGCAGGAYCTTGTTTCTGAAAGGCACAGGATAACTCCAGTCCAAGCAGAGAACATCAGCTCCCAGCAGAAACTGCTTGTCCCARTTTTCCCCAAGAATTACTAGCAAGATCAAATCCAAAACCAAATTGCTTTCAGTACAAGATAGCATGATGGATCATTTTTAGGCTTATTTTCTACTTTCAGACCTCGTTCTTTCATTTTCAGTGCCATTCCAAAGAGTGAAGTATGCATAYAAAAGGGACGGTGAGATTTTGGCTTTCTCTTGAAATGACAATTAGGGTACTGAAATTCTTTTTAAGAAAGAAAAAGGAGTAGTCTTAGAACCCCAAACCTAGAAAACATTCTTCCATAAGGAATTGATATTCTGTGAAATGGGGATAGGGTAAAAGCTCAGAATAGAAATTATTATCTAAGGAAAATGAGTGTATGTGTGTCTGTTTCCTGCTGACTTGTTAAGATGAGACAAAATTTTGAAGGCTATGAAAAGGATAGGATGAAATCCAGAGAAATCTGAGTCTGATRGAGGTTTGAGCTTCATGTTGGTCATTGTTTAAAATTGTCTTTGAAAGTATTTTCCCTCAAACGAATTGTGCAACTATTGTATTTAAGTAACCTGTGCATTTACGGTGAGATGCACCAGAAAGGAAGTTATAATTCCATTATTTGGTCTGTTTTGTTAAATTCTGAGTAATGTGGAAAAAATGTGCCACTTTTTTATCCTAACTTGGAGTAAATGAAATCAGGAATGTCATTGGAGCAGYATTAAGCCAGAGCAAATTGCAGGACAATGGATTTAGAGTAGAACTAATCAAATATTGGAAATTTTCATCTGTGAGAAATCCTCACATCTCAAAGACAATGTCTTGGGGCATATGGATTGATGCTTGGGGGAAACTTTGATAATTCYAAAATAAATATAAGTCATTATTTTAGAACTCCCAGAGGCTTGAGAAGCACCATCTACTTGGAAGTCCTTGGAGGTTCAGCTCCTGTGAATTGAGGAATTGCCAGGATTTCCTGTCTTSCAGCTGACAGGCTGGAGCTCCCAGGACTTCTTGTACAGCTTTTCTTCCTAGGTGAAAGGGTAGGAAATCAGGTTGCTGTGAGGTATTTTCCAGAATGTTTTCTAAACAGAACCTCTCTGAAATATTCTCAGCTAATACAACATTCAAATCATGCTTCCTTTTGAGTAGTCACTGTTATCTGTTCAAAACCAACAGCAGTACAATAAAGCTCTGTGCTTTGCTTTTCCAACATTTTTTCTCAGTACATGGAATTGTCTTATTGGGCATCTTACAAACCTAAAGCTGAAATATCCTTCAACAGAGTTGAGGAATCACCCCAGGTATGTRTACCTCTGTGATAGAAAATTACTGCTTCAAATGAGATGGAAAGAAGAGATTGTTGATCGTTGGAGTGGAGAGAGAAGGCATTTGTGTGAGGGAGCATTAAACTCCAAATTGCATTAATACTGGTTAAACTMCTTTGTCTGGCAATTGACCAAAACAGATAACATCCTGTATGGCTTGGGGATGTCATTAGAAAGAATGATCATGCTCTAGTAATGGCCAGTGATCATCTGGTGATTGCCCTTGTGATTTTCTGGTAAATTTGATGCAGTGCAGTTAAATTTTCAGTGACCTGAGTGTGGGCCATGTCCCTGGGGCTATTTGCATAATCTGAGTTACTCTTCCTGGCAGTATGTGACAGCAGTGATGTTGGTGCTGTGAACCACTGTGGCTCCTCTCAGCTGTCAGTTAGCAGGAGGAATGTCTTCCCGTGACAATTTTCAGATATCTCCCTGCAATTTAGCACTTCAGCCTCATCTCTGGCAGTGTTCAAGGTCAGCTTGGGTGGGCCTT
>CADDXX010000200.1:945417-1042431 GCA_902810485.1 Alauda arvensis | reverse complement strand
GKYYWAWKGRARGKKKYCCYKCTTACAGCAGGGGATTGGGACTRGATGATGTTTMWGGTCCCTTCCAGACCAAACCATTCTATGATCTTAYGCTGATGTTTTCCACCAGTAAAAAGATTTCACAATCCCCATAGAAGCAGCAGTGTTTGCAGAGTGTYTTTTCAGAATCTAAGATAGTTAAAATAAAAAGAATTGAAAAATCAGCTGTTGTTTTACAGTGATTCTAACCAGTCTAATCAATTTTCCTACTGAGATGGAGAAGATAAGATAATCATAACTTTGCAAGAAAATAAGATSTGTTTACTAGATGCTGAAGGAAGCAGAGCCCCTTTTCTGTCAGTGGTTTAGCTGCTGATGTAAATAGAGTTAATTTTAGCGTGAAGATGGCCCCCCCTCCCCCTTTGTGTCAAACATTGTACAAATACATAATGAGAGRTTGTTTCTCCCCTGTTGACTGAATCTAAGAAGACTCTATAACAACTCATGGTAGGCATCATAATAGTGATGTTCCAAAAGCACAGATACTCAGTGGTGCTGTCAGACACTGAGCAGGTCACCAACRCTTGTTCAGTGAACAGCAGTGTCCCTCCTSTTAGTCCCTATTTGAGAGCTCTGTYAGATGTTTTGTAAGARAACCCCAACATTGTTGACAATCCTGGCTTTGTACTTCTGCAAGGTTATGTTCCCAGCTAATGAYAGGATGTTCTTTTGATTCCCCAAGGAATAATTGTCATGGAGTTCAAGTTGTCAAARCATGTTAGGATTGTTGGAGGAAAATACAAAGCTTTAAATAATCATTAGGTGATGCTGGCAGTGATAGATGCATAAAGACACCCTTTTTAGTGCAGTAGGGAGAGGTGAGGAAGGCTAAAAGTGAGAGGACACCTGAGTACAGGTGTTTGTTTTTTTCTCCTTTCTAAGGATTCTTGAATTGTCTTAGCACAGAGTGACCTCTGATCTTGTAACTCCTCTCAGCTGTTGCAGTGTGCTAATGGGGACTTCAGTGCAGTGGAGAGCCAGGCTGGATTGCTCAGAGAGAGTGAGTTACAGAGGGGATCACTGAGCTTGAGTCAATATTAATGAAAGCACAGGAGGATAAAACTTCCTACCTTCAAATGGGGCTTGGAGAGAAACACTGCTTTTAAATTGTTCAGTGGGAAAAATGATGATTATGGTGGRTTGAATCACTGTGAGTTTATAATTTCTGTGAATGATGTGGATTGCTKTGTACCGTGCATGTGCAGCAGAGGTTGGACAGTTTACCTTTTTGCAATCACCCTGGAATCAGCAGATTCTTCAAGTATTGCTACATACTTGAGTCCCAATCARATGTTGGTAATTATTACAGCTTCTCTTGTGATTATCTGCAGTTTTCTTCTGCTGTCCTTCAAAGTTTCATTTCTGAATGAACTTCTTTGGAGCCATTTTACGAATCAATCCTTCAGGGTCTGAAAAAAAAGGAAGAGAAACTGAACATAGTGCCAGCACCCAGAGGGTTTTTTGTATACTGAGGGCATGCACACTGGGTCTTGCTCCATGGTCCATGAGATAGAATCTTCCTTGGTGCTCCTCAGCTCTGAACTTGCTACGAACTGGGAGAGTTGGAGGTGAGGAGTCAGTGCCAAGCATGCTGAGCTACCACATGCTGCCCAGCATCTCACTGAAGGAAAAGAAAGCCAAAAAGGCTTTGACCCCAAGCTACAAGATACATTTTCAGGCTTAACACAYTTTTCTGTTGTGTATTGTTGGGATCATTTCCTACTGAGGTTGATRCAGCCAGAGAAAAGAACGAATGTTTTCAAGTAGTTTACACTGCCCTTATTGTTTCTCTTGTGCACTGGGGTGACTGCTTAGAGGAAATTGTTGGTAAGTTGAGAAAGTTTSACTGGTTTCTTGCTGGGACACAAAAGTTTCAGTTCCCCTGATCTTTGGTTCAAGGCAGTCAGAAAAATAATGGAAAAATACAGGACTATTCAAAGGCACAGAGGGTGACAACTTCAGGAAAGTAACTGAAGTGAACAAGACTATACAGTAGATTCCRTAATGATAAATCCTCATAGTATATGCAGTTTACTGTGTACATTCTTGACAATTAGAAAAAGGCCATATGATTCACTCTGCAGGATAAGCACTTCTTATCAAGAGAAAATCTGAGCTACTTATCACAGAAATGTCATTGAGAATCAGGGAAATAGAGAAGTAAACCCGGATCTAAACCCATGATTTGGAGCCARATGGCTCTTCTGAACAGAATCATGCTATGAGCAGAGGATTGGGGTCTGAAAACAGCACCCACTCCCTTGCACATCTGTGGGAGGGAACCTGCAAGATGGGATGAGGAGAAGACAAGAAATTTCCTTTGACATGAGAACTGGGGTGRGCATTTTGGGCTGAAAACACTGGAAAGAAAAAGGAACAGAAGGTTATTTCTTGAGAAATGCTCATTTAACTGGAATTTAAATGAGAGCCTCATACAGAACTGACATCCCAACTAACCAAATTAAAAGCAATCTGTATGTTAAAGAAGTCAAGAATATAAACAGGGAGGAGGGAGAGATAAGATATTTCAAACATTTTAACAATTACCCTGAAACTAGATTAGAGTGGAATCCAAAGAGAGATCTTTTATCCTCTGTGGAACAGTATGAGTAATTCTTGTTTTCATTAAAAGTTTTCATTTTTTTAATGATGTAGCATTTGCATTTTTTCCCCCTAAAAGATAACAGTTGATTAACAGTGCAGTGAGTTTTCCTTCTGTGTTTTCAAAGTTTGTTCGAGAAGTTTTGTGGGCTTGTTCTTCTCTTCAGCCTCATTTGGCTGGTTCAAAGACCAGATGCCATGGTCAGATTGAACAACAGGGAGAGGGATGAAGTGCTGAAGGTAATTCTGTGTCCTTATGTTWGTGCCAGCTGATTATATACATCTTCCCTTCTGTGTGGTGTAGCTTAGAAAAGCCTCTGAGCTGTCCCTGTTTGTGTTCAAGAGAGAACATTTCCTGAAGAGTTGTAACACAGGAGAGAAATGGTCAGTCTCTTGGGTAATTTTGCATCAGATTAAATGAACTGTCCAGTCTGTGCTTTTATTATGCTTTTGACCCAACATTAATTTACTTAGGGGGGGAAATAAGAAGGAACCAAACAGTTTTGATCTCCTCCACGTTTTCTTTTTGACCCAATAGAAACTATTTGGAGCTTGAGAAAGGACTGGATAACCTTGCTTGCAGCATTAGAAAATATATCAGCAAGTTGGTGTAACATTATGTACTTTGCTGTCCCTTTAGAATTTAGGTTCAAGTGAAAAAAAYGTTGCAGAAAGACATATGGCTTATGGGGACAGGTTTACTCTCTGGTGTAAAGTAAAGTTATTAAATGAGCAGTGCCTGCCAATTGCAGAGAGGTTGGCAGAGATGCCTTGGCACTGTAGTTTTTATTTATTATTTAAAAGGCCTCATGCAGGGTGTCTGAATATGGCCTCAAAATTCGAGGCAGTGTGTGAACATAGAGGGTCTTTGCACAAATTTTGTGCTGTGTTACAGCACGAAGAAATTCCAAAATGGAATAGGAATGACGTTACAAAAAATCCTCTCAGAAAAAATCAGTAGATATAGAAATGACAAGATCTCACGTTAATAGATCAGAAAAGCCCTTTCCTAAAAATTAAAACTATGTAAAAGGGAAGAATTTCCTTGTCTGAAGGTCCTTGCCTGAAGTGAAAGCAGAGAAGATTCTGTAACATATCCTGGTAGTTACTATGCAAACTTGGTCGATTAGCAGAAAAAAAAAATAACCAAACAAAAATAACCAAAGTGGATTTAAAAAAATATTTTTGTTAGGAACTGTTGTTAGAAATCCATAATTATGAATTTTGGCACAGTTTTAAGAATTGTAGATTGGTAAAGAAATTAATTGCATTTTCAAAATCGAGCCTAGCAGCTTGTGCAAAGGAATCCCAACATTCACAGCAGCAGGTACTTGAGTTAAGAATCTGGCTTATTGTTAATAAGAATGGGATGTAGGTATTCATCCCAAGGAGCTTTTATTTCCCAAGACCCAAAAAATTTTCACAGTGATGCACTCAAGTAATAATTGACTTTTTGCATCTCTGGATAAGCCAATGGAACAAAACCAAACAATCTTTCAAAAATTCAAATGATTTTATGGAGATATACCCTCTACAAAATGCATTCTAGTAGATGTTTGGTATTCTTAACATAATGATTCACTGAAACTACCACAGAAACTTCCTGGGAAGCAGTTTCCAAGCAGGCAATAGCCACAAGTAGGGGCAACTTTACATAAGAAGGTTGCAGCTGATGATGCATGCAGAATCCCTCAGGGGTTTGGAYCTGCAGGACTCTCAGGTTTTCTGATGGTTTTTTCCCCTGAGAGTTGATAATAGAGTTCAAAGGAGAGCCAGAGTCTGTGCAGTTCTTTTGCAGAGTTGTTTATTCTTTTCTTATCTCTAAAAGTTCTCTCAGTCCAGCATGACGTTCTCAGGAAGCCAGAAAAGAATCTGACCCTCCTAAAATGGCACCTGAACTTTTATAATCTAAACTACATTTACAATGTTTTTCTCTAAGTACCAATAACCATGACCCATGTCAGACAGTGAAATCTTACCATAACCTGATCAAGAAAAAGCCACCGCCACTGCAAAGATGGAGGGGAAGAAGAAGCAGGAAAAGGACAAAACCACACCCTGATTCCTCCATCTTTACCCATTCTATCTAGATAGTAAAATCTAAAAATTCTATTTTTTCACCCTGTGAGCTAACAAAAATCACACCAATCAAACCCACGTGGACTGCATCTCCTCTTTTAAGCGTGGCAGTGTTTTCCAGGGGGTTAGATCAAAGGAATAGGGATTTTTGGCTTTTTTGGCTCTGTCCCAAGACCCTCAGGGTCTTGAGCCTCCAGGGACCCCCAGAGGGGTAACCCTATTTCCCACACAGGCCTGCACTGCACACTGAGTACTGCTGATCCAAAGCCAGGCCTGCAGTCTCCCACAGCTGGAATTGCCCTGTTGCCAGCAGGCCCCAGGAGCAGAGGTGATTAAGGACAGAGATCTGAGTACAGCCCTCACACTGAAGATGTTGCACCAGTTTTTTGCAAATTCTCAGCCCTGTATTTTCCCCTCTTATTCATTTAACCTTTTTTTTACCTGAGGATCTATTTCCTGATGGTTTTGCACCTTGTGAGATATTTATCATATCTTTATGCTAAAAGTTTTCTAGGAAAAAAAAATTAGCACTGAGCATCTGTGTAAAGATAACATCATCACAGGGTTTCTAAATTGCTTTTAAAACACTGGAAAGGATTGCCTTTGTGCARGGGAAGCTGCAGCTCTTTTGCAAATCCAGAGCCTTCACTTTCAGTGGAGTGAAATACATCAACAYTGGAAGAAACCAAGTCCTATTTAGAGCTGAAAGCCTACTAGATGGGACAAAACCCCTGCATTTTTAAAGGGAGAAAAAGGAGGGAGAAAACCATTCATGAGAAGTATAAAATGTAATTTTGTTTTAAGGCTCACTAAAAGCTATATAGGTCATGAAGACAATCAGTCTTTTATTCTTTGAAATAATTCACATTACAGCCCTATGTATTACCACCCTTATCACAGAAAAGCCTTTAGATATGTGTTGGCAGATAATTACAAATTGATTTCTCGACCCTCATTTTGACAATGGTTTTGAAAACCTTTTTTTTTTTTTTTCTTTTTCCCCTCTTTTTTTCCTTCTTTTTAAAAGCCTTTTGATTTCTCCTGCATCATAGTGGAGAAGTACTGTCATGATGAGCTGGCCAAGTGTAGTAACCATTTATAAAAAAGAGCCACAGAGTACAAGACCCAAAATATTCTGGAAATGAACTGTGAAATGCTGCAGGTAACTGCAGTGTACTTWATTTATGTCTATCTTCATCTTTCCTCCCACTCAAACGTGAAATAATTTTAAAAATAGATGGTAATTTAACAAATGATYAACCTAAAATTTTACAACCTGCAGGTCGCTCTTTTCACTGCATACCAAATCCAGTTTACTTGTTTTTTTCAGCACTTACGACTGTCAGAAAGTCTTCAGAAACTAAAATGCTTAACTCTTTACTGCTCTATTTACCCTCAAGGGTCAATCTGTCTCTGAAGATGCTGTAGAGTGATTACCAATGTCGTAGGCTGAAAGTTTAGTTGGCAGTCTAAGACCCGTTCTAGGGGTAGCAGCCAAGTTCAGCRTGATAATCCCTGCCTTGAGGAGGCCACAGTTTAAAAACTCAGCATGTTACAGCTGAAAAACACATTTAGGTGAAGTTGATGAGTGGGRAGGGAGAAGATGAGTAACAGGAATAACTGGATCTCTTGGTGTAGATGTGCACAATCTGCAGTSAGTCGGTGACAGCTCGCGCAGTAATCACTACTCACCACCTGCTTAGCTGGGCTATTTTTAAAGTATCACTGAATGACAGCAGTTGTGGGGTTTTTTTTCTGATTGTTTGTTATTCCATAGATTTAAATAGCTTTATCTTAGCATTTGGGATACATCTAAAGGATTTRCAGCACTAAGAATATCCTAGGCATGCAGGTACGTGAAGCAGACTGTACGACGTGCAGTAAACACTGACATAGAGTAACTGGAGGCTAAATTGAAATTTTTTAGTTTTGCAGACTTTATTGATTTGGTTTTGAGTTGTTTTCCTTTCTAACTCAGACTTATGTATTATTAAAATGTTTGCAGAACATCAAGCATGATACCATTTTTCTTTGGTTTATTTTTCTTTCAGGGGGAAAAATAATCTTGCAGATATGTGGGAAYGGTGGCCATTAACTTTAGCTAATAACCCACTTGCATGCCTTTGAAGTATAATGTTTTTTTTCTACAACTCCCAGAAGGATGTAATTTGTAAACAGTATTAAGGAAAGCATATGAAGTGTCACTGTCTTCAGTAATCTGTAACTCTCAAGGGAGGATACATTTTGATCACACTTCTTGTTGAGCTTGAACCTGAATCTGAATACTACAAAATTTCATTTTCTTTTCCTGTTGTTTACTTATTCCTCTGTATTTATAAGTCATATACTCTGTTAACTATTTCATCATCCTTTCACCTTTCAACATTCTTGTTCTTTATTTTGATGAAGAAAACTTTTCACTTTAAAACAAAATAGAAACCYGAAGTTTTTTAAAATGACCACTGGAATACATGAAGTTATACAATATAAAAATAATAACACCCCCCCCCTCAAATTTTTGTATCATTAAAATAACTCAGTAAAGTAGGATATGAACAGGTTKAGAGGTGGTTTTTATTTCTCAGGGGCAGATCTTTAGCTGAAATTAATTACCAGAGTTCTTTTTATTTCAAAGGGCTTTTAACAATTTGCACAGCTTGGAATCCATCTCCTGATTTCCTCTATTTTTTAAGAATATCTCTCACTTTGGTCTRTGCTGTGTATTCTTGTATTTGTATGAATGATACTGGCCATAAGCTGTCTTTATTTTTTCTAGACAAGACACCTTAGGATTCTTTTGGAGTATCACTAATTTGTCTCCTGTTGATGACATAAACTGCTGCTGCAGAGATGCTTGCAAGAGGCAGGGATTTATGCCTGCATTTAAAGTATTTAAAATCAKGGGGAAAAAAAAWAAGAGAAWAATTTAGGAATGAGGGACAAGGAATAGGAATATATTAATTCCTTATCCTTCAGATGAGATCAGGAAAGAGATGTAAGGGACATGGCATTTTGGTGTGATTAAAGAATACCATTCAAAGTGGAAAGATACCTGTTTTCTGAATTCAGCTGTGGACATGTGTCAGTAGGAGGGGTTGCATGTGCTGCCTAACCCTGCCCAAGCCTCCCCATCCCTGACACAGAGGGAAGGGAGCAGCTCAGCTCGGGCTGTGCACACTCATATTCTTTTGGACCAGTTCCTATGCTCTGGTAATGCAAATGCAAAGACTCATTTCTTCCCCTGTAAAGCCAATGCTCAGACAATATTGCAGAACAAACCTTTCCTTACACAAAGGTTATTTTCTCTCTGGAGCATTCTCTTTTTTACTGAAAGGAATTGTAGACTAGAAATTCTCTGAGAGTTCATGACACCCTGAGAGCCTTCTTTTCAGAGACAAGCTGTATAATAATAATGTGGTGACAGAAAAATCGAGGAGAGGTGGCTTTCTCTGATAGAGAATTTGCCTTTAATTCTACCCTGAAGAGATTGCAATGGAGCACCAACCTTTGTTCTTACTGTAGTGCTTCACTGCYACACCAACCATTTGTTAAATGGGAAGTAATTGAGGTTGAAAAAGGATTGAATGAATAAAGCTTTTGGCAGGGAAGGGGAGGAGGCAAAGTACGGGTTAAAGGTTATTCCTTGCAGAAATTTCATAAAATGAGAGGTAATGCAGCTTTTGAGCTAAAATTGTTTGTGCCTCTGGAGGGGGAAGAGAGGGAAGAGAGCAGGCTGGGGGGAGGGAGACTCAACCTGCAGAAGCACAATGGGAATAATAAGSCAGCATCAAATATTCAGCTTTGTGGCATCTTACTGATTGTATTACAAATTTCCCCCATAGATGTGCTGCCTTGGCCACCTCTCTAGGTTAGCAGAGAGCAAAGGAGGAGGAACAGGGGAGGAGTCAGGAGAGTACCATGAATACCCCTTAGAAGCTTTTCTCTCCAAGAAATATTTTAGTATTGCTGTAAATTGCAGTTGTTCCATGCAGAGGAATGAATGGGCTCCATGTTTCAGTGCTTTCCTGAATCCTGCAGTTCTAGGAACCTGAAAAAGAGTAAATATTTTGATTTTTTTTTTCTGTTATGAACTCATCTATTTTCAGACTTCCTCTATCACAGTGACACAGCATTTTTTCCTCTGCCTTTTTTCCTCCTCAAAATAAAAAGTCTGTTATGAAAGTTAATCTTATGTTCTTCTGGGCCTGGGGACCCTGGAGACAGGCAGGAAGTATTTATATTCTTGACAGACAGAGCCCATGTTGAATGAAATGTCACTATTATGGAGGAATAATATATTTCTATCTACTATGCCTACCATACTGTATTGCACTTATTTGAAATTGTTTGTTGATTCTTGTCTTAGTAGTCCAAATGAGTACAAACATGTACAGTCTTTGTGGGTTTGGTACAAAATTATTTTGTGTTCTCCTTATGCACACTGAATTGTGGAAAACACAAGATTTTTGCTGAAAACCTCCTGATTTTAAGGACAGTGCTGGATTCACAAATGATATTTTCATGCACAGTCTTCCTATTTCTACATAATTAAACCCATTGTTCTCTATACCTTGAAAAGACTGGCTTTGCATTTATTTTTTTTTATTCTTTGTTTGGATAGAAGGATGCTTTCCACTCCCAAAATAATAATGAGACCTAAGCAGGGTTGTTTTAGTGAAGTTCCTTAAGGGTAGATGCTGGCTCAATTTTCATCCACAATTTTGTCAGTAAATTGGAGATATCCATATTCTAGCTGCCAGTAAAGAAAATTCCAGATGACTGATAGACTRTTGGAATGGTGAATAGTAATTGAGAATTCTACCAGAGAATTTAGAATTGTTGCCAACTTAGGCCATTCAAAAAGCAGGGAAAAAAAATAAATAAAGAGAATGGAGGCTGGCAGTTGCAATGAGGATATCTGCTCTGTTGAGAAAGGTGTCAAACCAGCCCAGCAGCTCACTGGGGCTTTCTATGAGAGGTGAGGCAAAGAAGGCTGATGTGCATCATGGATACATAGATTAAAACAGTGAATTAGGGAGAAGGAAGTGATTTTGTCTACAGATGTTGTGTTAGGCAACTACTGGAATATCTTTTTCAGTTTTGTGTCCACATTTGTTTAAATTATGTTGACAAACTGAAGAAGGTAAAAAATGGGCAAGAAAAATAATTTTGAGAGAATGCTTATAGTGAGGAATTTCGAGCTCCATCTGTTCTGCTCTTCTCAAGGAAAGAGAGACAATTTGTTTACAGCTCAGAAGTGTCTTGATGTGTTGAAAATATTGGTTACCTCTATAATCCAGTAGAGAAAGACAAGATTAGGCTGAACTAGGCTGGAAGTTGAATCCAGATGAATTCAAATGGGAAAGTAGAAACAAACAAACAAAAAACCAAAAGTACCCTTAATCACAGAATAATACTTCATGAAAAATGAAAGTCAGGATGCTATTTGTTTTTAATGAGGCAGTATCTTTATTGCCAAACTTGGGAAATAAACAGTGCAAAGGATTATTCTGCACTGACAGAATATGATCACCAGTAAATTTTGAGATGATATAGGCTCTAATTTTGAATCTCACAGTAATAAATCACAATACCAGARTAGCAGCCAGCAGCATTGATAAATACAATACTTGATTGCTTTCTACAAGCAGTGTGGCAACAACCAGTGTGAGCACTTCACTCCCTACAACTGAAACTTTGCTGGTCTCTTAAGCAGGACATGGCCTTTGAATGAGACCCCTTGGGAGAGCTTGGAAAGGCTTTTGTTGTCCTGGAGAGGTGCCTGTGTCCTTACAGCACGGGCAGTGCTCCTGCATGTGTCCAACACTGCAGCTTCCTCCAGGGGAACTGGGCAGGAATGGTCACTGCAGCTCCTGCAGGACACYGAGCTGGATTGCTCCACTTTAACAGACACAATAACTTATTGTGGGGTGTTCAGGAGTCCCTGCATCACCTCACAGTCCAGGTTCTGAATGTGAACCTTTGCACAAGTCCACACAGCCAGTTGTGTGCTCACTTGAAAATGCTCTGTGCAGGGGCTCGAGAGCCAGAGCCTCTCCTGCTGCTTCTGGCCTCAGAGAAATGAGTATTATCATTCACAGCTGAAATAACTTTTACAATTGGGGTTAACAGAGAGATACAGAAAGTGTTAATTCTGTAAATAATGTGTTTCAATTAGAAATCATCATTAATTAAAGACATTCACTTACAGAATGAGGTATTTTCTCTGTGKCACGTCCAGGCATTCTCTTTACTTACGTTTTTATTACTCGCAATTACAATTTATTACTTTCCATAAAAATGATATTTTTCAGGCATACTAAGTTCAGTGAATGATTCAGTAATTTGAAACTGAGTATTTKTTATCTTTGAGGACTGAAATAAATCGCATATTGTTGAATTTAAAATGCCAGTCTTGTGGATAAATCAGCCCCTGGGGGAGCCATGAGCAGCACTGTCACAAAGAGAGAAGGGGAGAGTTTGCAGGGTACAGATATTTACTTCTCTCATATTTATGAYCTGATAGTCAAAGAGGCTGAGCATTTGAAGATTCAGCTGAAGTGAATCGAGTTGAAGGTGCTTCCCAAAAATCTAATCTTCATATATGTGTTCACAGTTGGCTGGAGGGAAAGAAAGTTAAAGCAGAGAAATATAGGCAGGAAAAAGACTCAGGCATAGAGGAATCTGAGTCGTATGAAATTATACGTGGGCTGCTCTTTCATGTCTTGAGAGATGAGAGAGATTCCCTTTTTGTCTGAGTGGAAATTTTCATGCACGTTTTTGAGAGGAATGATCTGCTGTCCTGGACCAAAGTCAGTGCTMGGGACATGACTGGACAGCCCTGTTTGTGTGACTTTTCCTCCTTATGCAGGGGACCAAGATATTCCAGCATCCTTGGGGGGTGGCAGGCACTGTATACATGTAGGACATTGTGTTATTAGCAGCACTGTCACTTCAGCTACTCATTTGCAAAGAATGCTCTGCATTTTCCACCACTTTGCTGATTCTGGGAGGTGGGTTACATGGAGTGCATATAGCACATGGAGTAGTTTTGCTGCATTTGATGAAAACTGGATCAGTTCCTGTGTAATTCCTGCAAATTAATTTTTTTCCTCAAACTCTTGTACTAACACAAAACATTGCAATACTGATAGTTTATTGCTTTGCTTCATGTAAAACCCAACGACCATGTATTCTGTAGGCAAACATGAAGGTGTTTTAGCATAATTGTACACAAGCTATGAATTTCTGGTGATCTAAACCACACATATATTGTCAATCTCCATGTTTCTCAGTTCAGAATCACACATTAAGGATTTTTACATTGATTTTTAAGGAAAAGGGAAAACCTGAGGCTTTTGGCAGGATCTGGAGATGTAGCAAAACTAATAAGTGATGGGCCTGAATATGAAAACCAGCCTTGTGCTCTACCTTTGTCTAGTAGAGGAAGAGAGAAGATTTTTATCATGTGTGGATTCTGTCATCTCCTTTGTTGAAAAGCGAATAAATATCCTGGGTAAATTATTTAAAAAAAAAAATTACTTCAGCTTTATCTAAAAAATGTACATTATTCCCTTTTCAAATTAGTCATTTCTGTTATGCATGGCCTCTCCTGCCATTCAATCCCTTAATTGAAACTGTAATAATTGATGCCACCTTTACAGATTTATTTCCTGTAGAAACAGTTTACACAGAGTCACAGATTCAGAAGATAAGAAAAGCATTCTGGTCATGGGCTTCTCTCCTGGAGYCTCTGTGATGATAAAAGTGATTTCCTGTTGAACAGGCAGCCCRGGACTGCACTCATGTGCACAAAGCTTCTGATTTACAGGGGTGCTCAGCACCCTGAACTCCACTTTAATTCAGTGGGAGCTTTAGCACCAATAAATTAAAGTCAACTATGTGTTTGCACATATTTTATATACTGTGTGGCAGCTTCTGATTGCTTTCATTGTCAGCTAAACTCAAGCCTACATCCCCCTGCCCCCCCCCACCCCCCACTTACTAAATAGTTTGTGGTGTTTCTCATCCTTGTATAAATTATTAGGAAAACCCCACAGCATCAATTCCCTTTCCCCCGAAGCTCCTGCTCTTCTTATTCYATAGATGTTTCAGCCTTTGCTTTAATGCAAACCATATCAGAGGGCACGGAACATTGGTGGCAGTGGTTCAGCAGTGTTTATCAAGGGTGCATCTGGCTTAGCCAAGTGGCACAGGTTTACTGTGTTGTGACCAAGCTCAGAAATTGCTTAGAGATTAATGCCTGTTTGCCACAGTGCAGATYTTGGAGGCACAGAAAATTCTTGAGACATCAGTGTTCATGATAATTGGGTTAAACAGTGTATGTGAGGCAATCAAGTGGTCATATGCATGAGTGAGCTGATGTACAGAAGATATTATATTATTAACCACTGGAATATCCATGTCAGAATAAGAAAAATACCAGGTCAGTTAACAAGCAGGAGCTGCACACCAGCAGTGTCATTATTACCCAGYACTCGATCATATTTTGTGTGTTTTATACACAATAGTTGTGAATATTAAAAATAATATTTAAAAAACCTCCTGAGACTGCAAATCAAGTGTTCAGAAGGTAGACAAATGCAATTCTGGCAGTTCCTACCCTGCCTTAATTAGCATCTTTCTGCTTATGTGTTACAGTGCATTGTCTGATTACAGGATCACAYACAATTTTTTTTTCCACATAATCCCTGCATCGTTTAGTGCAGGAGGAGACCTATTCTTTGGATCACCTGGGATCTGAAATAGCTCCATTTGCAAGCTGATAGTTTAAACTCCTAGCAACCCAGACATGCCTACATAACCAGCAAGCTTATCTAAGGTCTTCTGTCTCAGGGAATAAATTAACCCCTTCAATCCCAAGAGCTAACCATGAAAAAAGAAGAGAAATCGAGTTGGACATGATTCCTATTTAAAACCACTGCAGTCTTTTATTGTTTTTCTATAATTTGAAGTGTCATTAATCTCTTAAATATTTAATGRCAGAAGGGTGTGAGCAAGAAGGAGTAAGATGCCAAAAATATATTGCTGCCTATTGGATTATTCCTTTGAAAATGGTAATTTTTATTTTTTGTTATGAAAAGAAACAATTCMATATTGAGCTTGGGCTGCTGCATGGAATACAGGAGCACAACTGCCTTTCTAGGAATGTGTTAAATCAAAGTGGGGTATATTCCTGAATTGAGATTTTTAATAGGAAATTTAAGTGGTTTTGAAACCCTACTCACTGTGAACGCTGGAGGGAAGGAATGTGTTACTGTATCTACTTCTGAGCTGTATTTTGAGAGTCTGCATGAGTCGTCAAAGGTGCCTGTGTGAGATGTGACCTTTTCAGATCGTATTTATTATGYCTTCCCAAATACACACCGTAGCTGTACAGTGCCTGTCAACATTACATTTAGTGAAACTGCTTCTCTGAAGGGAAGAGTTCTTTTTTTGATTCTTAAATACTCCCCGTCTGAAGCTGATCCTGAARAAGGTAAAACCACTGTAAAGAAAATTGTATGAAGGAGAGAAAGAAATATGTTTAAACCTTTTTTTCTCTTTCTATTTCAAAATCCTTCCTCTGTTTTCTCCCTCTTCTCCTTGTGATCTATTCTTTATGTTTTACTTTGTTCTTCTGAGGACTTTTCAAATAAATGAAGGGCAAGATTCAGATCTCCAATAAAACACAGTGCATTTATATTATGTTGTATGTAGACCATGTTGGGCACCCTTCTCCTTCCCAGAAGTGTCTCAGCTACAGCACGTGGCTGTTGCCACCTGTGTTGGCCATGGAAGAAAGTGTTAAAACCTTTCCAACACTTTTGGTGTCTCCTTCTAACTCGCAAAGCTCTAATTATGGCCCCTAAGCTCTCWCTGGGGCTGATGTCTACAGCAGGGATCAGGGCTGCAGACAATAAATAATGGAATGGATATTAAACCTGTTGGAAACATGGGTAATATTCTGTTGTCTAACCCAAGCCACTGATCAATATGCCACTGTCTGCATCCTTGTGCCCCACAGTGGTTTGGTGAAGCTTGTCTCAAAGCTGAAGTGGCATTCCCCACTCTCTCTGCAATTTAAAAAATAACCATGAAGTGTAAATACAGGATATGGCATTCTGGGAAGTGAGTAGTTAGTATTGAATTGGTTTTGATTCTGAACAGGAACATTTTGGAGACCAGCTTTTAACAAATGTTGGTCAGAAGTGTGAAAACTTAGTTCATCTATCTGAATGCTTGAAAGGGTCCTATCAGCCAGTCTGCTTTGTTTCACTGCACTTTCTCAAATCTTGCAGTTGGGTCAGGCTATGAAAATCTCTAACAACTGTGCAGTTGGTCTTTAYAGTAATATGCTCTTCCTAAATCCCCACTGTGAAAAGAGTTGCCCTCAGTGGGCTGGATCTCATCTTGTCTCAAGCCACCTCATCCATCTTGCTGCTTTGCACTGCTGCAGACAGGCTGGAACAGCTCTGAGCACAACTGGACTCTGACCAAGGCCTTTGGGCAATCCCATAATGTTTCCAATAAATCAAAATAAACTGGCCAGCTGCTCTTTCATGTCCCCTCAGTGCCCTGTATGTCTTGTTTGAAATGGGAGAAAGTTTTTTTATGGATTGAGTATTTTGGCAGAGAAACAGAAAAAGCCTCCAGAGCCCTCAGGTAGCGAGCCWGGGTGAGGGGAAAGCAGCTGGCAGGGATAAAGCTTGTGGATGGCTGGGGGAGCTACATGGGAGCTGAGGGAAAGAAGGAATTATAGAAGAACTCAAGGTCTTGTTCCTGTGATTGCAGAGCACATCCTCTTCAGTACTGGGCCAACAGGAGGACCAGAGCTAACTTTTCTTTTAAGGAATCCTTTTTTGCTCCCTGCAAACAAAAGTGCTGGTGAATGGGGAAACCAATTTACTGGCTAACATGCACCACTTGGTTGACGTTGGTCTTTTTATTTATTTTCTATTCTTCCATGTAAGAGTGATAATTTACCACCTGCAACATCTTTCACAGCCCTTATGGGTGTGCTTCAAGTGGGATGTTGGTGTAGATAAGTAAACAGCATCTCTRCCTTAAATATTCTGTGGGCCCTATTGTTCTTTGCTTTGCATGGGCTTCATGCTCTTGTGGCTCTACAGGATGGAAACTTGATTCCTCTTATTTTCTCAAGTGTGAATCAGCAGATAGTCCTATTCTTTGTCTCTCATCGAGCAACTGAAAAAACCAAAATACATAAGGCTGAAGGTAAACATTCCCAAACTTTTCTTTTTTTTTGTGTGTGTGTGTTCTGAATTCCTACAAAAATTTCTGCAGGTCTAACAGCTATATAATGTATAAATCATTATAAACAAGGCATGAAAGGAACTTCACTGTTTATACTATAACTTGCCTGCCCTTTAGCAGTGATGAAAACTGAAAATACCAGTGCATCTTGAATTCAAAGGAGGAAAAAAAAATAGATGAGAGATCATAAAGGGGTAACACAGTTCAGCTAGACTCAGCGTTTGGAATATTAAGCAGATTTGACCCATGCTGAGAAGAGTCTGAAGAGCAAATTCTTCTCAGCACCATCTCTTATGTCAGGACCCTGATTAACAAAGACATTTAAATAATGTCACTGCACTTCATACAATTTGAGCCTATTTTCTCTTTTGTATAGCTTGTGAATGTAATCTTTTTTTTACTTGCCATATTTGACCTCTGTGTCCTAATAGTGGCAGGCAATGATACTTTGAATTATTATGCTGAATATAAATGTAAGCTTCAAAACTAACAAAGCTTTTGTTCCTTCCCTGATGAAAGCACAATTTTGCAGTTGCTTTAAATATTATAGCTCAAAGTCTGCCATTGCTGCTTCTACTGAGGATTTCTCAGTGAATTCATTAGAGGTGTCTGTTTTCATAGCCTGGCTTGTACAAATAAGAGGAAGGGATTTGCAAGTTCAGGGTGTATCTTGCTGTGCTTAAGCTGCAGCAGTGTTACATGTGCTGAGTCTGGTTTTATGTTTCTAGTGAGGAATAATGCAAGCTGAACTCAGAATTCCATCATTAGGGGTTTTAGGTCTCAAAGGCTAAAACAAAGGCCAAGTTTTGATATTTGTTAATTCACCTGTGTGAATTAGTATTTTCTTGGGGGCACACTAAATTTTTAAGGAAGAATTCTACAAACATAAAGGTAAGGAAAAGCCACATGTGTTTTCCAGGCATGTGAAAATAATTTCAAGGGTCAGTGGCTTCGCAGTTGGAATTAACAACATGGTAACATGAGTAGGAAGAGGAGAAGGCAACTGAAGTTCCATTTTTTGTCTGTAATGCAGAGAACARTGACATTCAGAGAATGCTGCTAATGAAATAATGTTTCTAGAAATAAGGGCTTTTTCTCTTCATTACACAGATTTTTTAGTTTCATTTCTTCAACTCTCCTAATAAAATCTGTTTCTAGATGAAGAAAAGATAGAGGAGGAATTAATGGACAAAACCTGTCTATTTSAAATTGTATCTAGAGATTTAGGACACAACAAACTTATGATGATGATAATTTCAGCTTTCAAGTGGTTTTCTACATTTCTGTTTTGGAATAATGGAAATGAAACTGCTCTTAATTTGATTAAAATATCTGAACATGGAAGTGATTTCAGGGAGTAAAATCTTCCCTTACTGAGTATCTAACCAAGAGTTTGCTCAAAGCCTCTGTGCTGTGTTTTGAGGTAGCCTGAACTGTAGGGAATGGCTGCCAACTGCCCAGATGGAAACTCTAAATCAGGCAGCAGGCAAATGTGGGATTGCCTCTGTGAAAAATACCATTTTTCAGTTGTTTTGCAGATTAGGAACCTGTCACACTTCGTTGCTGTCATASAACCCTAAACATTTTTAGGAACATACAGGGAGCACTCTGAAGACTATAAGATGAGTAAACACATTCTTATGTAATAGGAAATGGTATCATATTTAGATTTCATTGCAATCCATACCATGGACAGGTTGTGTTTCTTCCCTCCCATTTCATTCTAACCCCTTATTTCACTTATTGCAYGTAGGGAACTTTAAATATTTCCCCAAATTATTCCAAATCACGGCTGTCAGTTACAGTTGTATGGAGTCMATGCCACTGACTGGGAAGACACTTACAGAGAATCATTTCCTTCTTTCCAACAGGTTCTCCCTTCACTGTCACATGGCCAAAGAGAGCTGATGAAAGGGCAGCTTTCCAGCATCTTGACACCTGGCTTCCAGTAATTTTCAAACAGGGAGCTGGAATATTTCTTTTTATCAGTTGAGATATCTTCAGGGCTGGTGGATGAAACAGAAGACTCTTTGCATTACACATTWAAAAACTTAGTACAATGTGTGATGCTTTTGCCAGTATTTAGTGGCTGCCATGTCATCCATCTCTCCTGTTAAGATCCAAAATATCCTGCTGTTGTTGCATTAAGACAACTATTTAACAAAGCATACAGGAATTATAGAAAAAGAAGTGGTGTGTGCTCCAAGCATTTTTATAAGCTTTACAAATCACTGTGTGCRCACATCAAACACAAATCGAAATTGTAAAAGCAATGGCTTTATCTTTTATTTAGAATAAAACAATGCATTGCCATAATAATCACATTTTCTGAAGTCTCATGTAGCCCAAGAAATCTTTTCATACCTTCTACGACATAACCATCCCCAGGGATGTCACTGAATAGGGTAAAATTACCGACAGGTTATTTATCCCYTTTTGAGGAGGTGGAGGGGGAATGTGCTTTGTTTAAATTGGAGATAAAAAGCAGGAAAGGATCTCGTAATCTTTTTGTCCTTCATTTTCCTGGRTGTGTGCTGGAGAAGTCATTTTTGCTCATCATCACCATCTAGGCTGTGGGTTGTTTCCTATTGAACTACTGCCATTTCAAAGCCAGTTTTCCATTCTGAAGCAATTAAGAAGCCTGACAGCCACCTAAAGATGAAGACTATTTTTTTTTAAACTCTGACCATTTCTACCAATCAGCAAAAAGCCTTGATTTGAACCAATCTTTTTTTTCCATTTCACTTTGTATTTTATCAATTAATATTGCCCCAAGATCTCATCTATCATTGCAGTGTCATTTCTGTGACAAGCTCTGCCAATTATTTTCTGTTTAATTAGCACATTCAGCATCATTTGGGAGTGAAACAAATGTAGGTTTTGCTAAAAAGAAAAGAGATGCTGGCTCTGGCTAGTGAGGGAGGTGCCCTGAAGATAGCTGTGGGTCAAGTCAGGAGAATCACATATCCAGTTTTTCCCCAGAAGGAAAGATTCTCATGAAAGGAGGGAGACTCTGTGTGGCTGGAGGGTATAAGGTGCTCTGGGGATTAGAACTCCGAAGGATCTCCATGGATTCTCTTTATCTGCTCCCTTTCCTCGCCCTGTGCTGACAGCATTTCTCCTCAAGGAAATTCCCCTAACTCAGGCAAGAAGATGATATAGTTGCAGCTCTGCCACAGAAACATGTCATTAGCCTAAGCCAGCTGACATGCTCTTGAAGAACACTGTTTGCTGTAGAATTCAGAGCCCTGACTCGACTGCCCCATTCCCTTTTAAACCATGGCTGTTACAAAACCAGATGGAAAACGAGGACGCTGCAGTGCTTCCCTTGGAAAAGCATTTGGGTTGTGCCATGTCAGGCATGACAGCAAATCTGGACTGTGCTGCTAACAGAGCAGCTCCACTCTTTGGAGATGGGCATCCCACTGACACTGAGCAGACTGTTCCACAATTCACTGGCAGCAGGCAAGAAGTTAGAGGACATGGAAYATTTTTTTGCTGTATTGCTCAGTTTTTGCATTTTGTTTCTCTTGGAAGTTGGAGATATAGTTAAAAAAAAAATCAGAATTATCATTTAGAAAACGAAAGATACATACTTAGGAAAAATATGCAGCCTGATGTTATGCCGGGATAGTTTCCAATTTTTTTTAGAATTAGATATTATAAGTCTATATWTAGATTTTTAGTTTATATATACTTATTTCAAAAGGTGTCTAATGAAGTACTAAAGCCACATTAAAATGAGCTGATTRCTTTTGGGTACTATAAGGATGACCACTGCAAAATATTCCAATGCAGCATGGAAAGAAGGTAATGGGCTTTAAGCAGGGTAATTCACAGAGCTTACAATGAAAGTCTTAAAAAACTATATATAGGCTTTCCTGTTTGTATTGAACCTTTGCATTTAGAGTAACTTCTCTTTTCTTTCCTCAGTGGCTCTGGTGCATTGCATGTGTATTTCTGAACAGGTTTTTAGAATTTGGACTCAGATCCAAACACATGAATTCTTCAAGGGCAAAGGCAGCATCACTTGTCATTGACTCTGCCAAGCATTGAAGAAGAAGTGACATTTACCAGGGCTTGTTTTGAAGCTTTATAAATGCAATATAGATTTGGCAAGAATATCTGCTTCAATAAATGTTGTGCTGTAGCATGTAAGCATGGGCTTTACCACCAGTGCATTCACGAGCACTGTGTCATCCAAGTAAAAATAAATATTCAATAAACAATTTATTAGGGATGTGAGCTCACTTCTGCTTCATTCCACTTGGCAAGGCTTGAAATCTGTTGCCTGCATAGTGTTATTAAGGACACAATGAAACRAAGACAAATTAATTATGGGATTGTCAAAGCCATGTCAGGGAAACTTTCCCTGGCCAACAAAAATGATGCAAAGTATAGTAGGAGAAGGGATATATCCAGGATACAGGATATACATGAGGATGATTTGTGTAACATCTAGGGATAACTGAATCCTAAACACCTGCCTAGAAACTATTTGCTGCACTTGACTTCTGTTTTAGGAAAAWTGCCTTGCATTC
Source organism: Alauda arvensis (assembly GCA_902810485.1). Classification (NCBI taxonomy): domain Eukaryota; kingdom Metazoa; phylum Chordata; class Aves; order Passeriformes; family Alaudidae; genus Alauda; species Alauda arvensis. Next base: position 1,021,894 of record CADDXX010000200.1, on the reverse strand, counting down.
TTCAAGGCCATTTGAAGAGTTTGCACTAGAAGCAAACAGGATTTACAATCATTATGATCATGATTTGGACTACCAGATCTGTTGATACGGCATTAATGCAAATGATAACAGGGATAATTWAAAAATAACTTTTTGCTTCCTATTACTGTTATCAGTGTGAGGCCATAATGTGGGGAAAGTGGGAAAGGCTCTAGTTTAGCTTTTTCAGTACAATATTTACACAAGTTTCCATACAGGAGTGTTTCCTTGCACCCATTCTTCCAACCAACTTCTGGCAAAGCCCCACACCAGCCAAGGCTATACCAAAACTGGGGCAGGACCTGTTCTGGGCAGCACTTCCAGCTGAACTTCTGGAGATGGAGGGTTTTTTTGTAGCATATTTATCCACCTGCTCTAGGAGAGCCATGGGAGATAAATTCTGTGCCAGGTACTGCTGGGAGAACCCTGGGTGACATCTGAGTGTGCAGGAGAGGAGCTCTAGGAACAGGGACAGCTGGGGAGTGCACCATGCCTTGCACTGGTGGTGCCTGCACTGCTGTAATCTGGAATGACTGCACAGTCTTATTTAGCCTCAGTTGTAATGGGGATCACAAAACAGCCCCCCAAAAAACCCCAAAATAAAACAAACAAACAAACAAAACCACCAAAAATATACCCCAAACCAACCCAAACCATTACATCCACAAAATATATAAACATCACAGTCAGCTAAAGAGATGGTTTTTTGCTAAACACAGAATAGATGTGAAAAAGACCTAATTGTCTTTTTTTTCTGACATGTCAATGTGAATAGGAATATCTTTGCTGTAATCTTGGAAATCTTGACCGATTCTAATGTGCTTTCAAGTAAACAGGCTGATCAAAAATCATCTTTCTGAGTAGCATTGGATATATTTGGCTTCTAAAAATGTCATAGATTTAAGGGCATAACTTGGTACTGCATAGAGCAAAATGAACCAAACCTGACTCACTGCTAAATATAATGTAAAGTACAAAAGATCAGTCTTCTCTGGATGTCAAGACAGACATGTTCAGTTTATATGTTTGAACTTCTGGCATTTAGCTGAGAAGTAATTGAGAGAAGGAATTTTCTTTAATGTCATATAATGCATGGAAAGTAAAATCTATAAATACAGTTCATCTTTATATACAGACATAGAAATAAATGGTAAGAATAGAAAATTAGCAATAGATCATCAAATTTGCAATGCCCCATGTTGCTCTTTTATTTGTCATAGTAAATAAAACAAGTTAATCCTAGTTTCCTCCTCTCAACAAATAGACCTGAAGTGTAAAATAAGCTGATTTTTTTTCTCCAGGGAAAGTATTTTTTTCTGTTTGAAACTGCTAACACTGTGTGAAATTCACTCATTGCTCTTTCCTTTCTAAGATTTGTGCCTTTTGGGGCTGTGATAGCAAACATTATCTGCTTTACTGAGGTACAGTAAATTTGRACAACAGAACCAAAAGCATCTTGGAGTTAGAAAAGAGCAGTTCTTTGTCATTTTATTCTGATATTTGGAACAGCCATAGAGGAGAGTATGGAACTCTTGGACACAGCTTTTGGTTACATTTGCAGAGAGAGTTGCTTATAATTTCTCTACTAAAAAACCTGTTCAGTGACACAGAGATCTTAATTTAAATAACAAAATACTTGTAAAAACTGTGYGAGATTCTGGCTTCTGAACTTCATGTCTTCTGTTGTGAATTAGCTTAAACTGCTCTCAGAGCAATCAGATTGATTGCTGCAGGTTTCATGTATCAAGACTGTTATAACATGGGGGGAACACTGCTGTTAATTAAAGCTACATTACATTTTCCAGTATTATTTRTATGTCTTTTTGAGTAGCTTATAGATGAATACAATAATCAATGTTCACTTCTTGTTGCATTTTATCCCTCCCTTAAAAAGAATTAATATGCAGGTTTTGTTTTCTTAACATGGGAGAAAAATGCATGTGACATTTAACCAGGATACCCTGAGGACGTGGAAAATAAGGCACATGACTGTTCCACCACATCAAAAGTATGGTAATGGGTGGCAGACGATTATCTAGAAATAAATCATTATTTCTTAAAGCTGGGAGCCACTGATCAGAAGACTTATCCTCTGTAACAATGCTAACAGTGAGACATAAGAGCTACACCAGCAGTGTTTTTGTAACGCTCTAACATCATTGCTGCTTCACTTCAGTGCTGCTTTAAAGCAGGTTTGCTGCTTTTTACAGCATTCAGAGCTGCTGGTAAACAGGTTTCTAGAATAAATGGTGTTTTTGAAAATATATTGAATTCCTTTATRTTAGTTACTAGTCCTTAAATATTAAAAATACACTGAATATAAGAAAATGTCTAAGTACCTGCCACTTAGTTTATACCACATTGCAGTAGCTCCTGCTGAATTCTGGTTCTGCCACTGTTCCTTGTTTATGCCAGCCCACTTCTATGATATTCAAATGCCTCATGAAATGCAGTGCAACTTTAACCCCTGAAATTGTGTTTTGGTGTAGTCTGTGATGCAGATAGAGAAATGAGCCAGGGAGCTGGTGCTGCATTACAGGTGGAAGGGCAGATCCAAGAGAAGGCATGAGTGCTTCTGGTCCTCCTCCTGGGGCTCCCCACTCTGTGCCTCAACCTGCAAGTCCAGAAAAAAGTTCTCTGAGTTCACAGTGAGCACACTGGGAATAGCAGGTCTGTGCAATTAGTGTTAGACCTTAGTGRCATGAAATTAGTGGAGCTTTTATTTTAGAATATTTGGATTTTAGCTGAGCAAAGATAAAACTTCTCCCAGGACTGATAGGAATTTTATGTACCCTCTGTATTTCTTATTTCAGTGTTATGTCACTGTTTCTTTTGTGGAGGTGTTTTGTTAATGTCAGATTTTCCAGTAAATTACATTTAAACCTGGTTGCTCTTTAGAGTTRTAAGCAAAAAACTGATGAAGCTTTTTGAATGATGTGTAATGAACAGACACCAATAGAAAGTGTTCTGATAAAGACTCAGATTTCAGGGGTTTTAAGTTCATAACTGATGAACTTGTTCCAGGTCTTCTAGTGTGGACATTTTAATTCATTGACAGTCTTTTAAAAATAATTTAGAGATTCAAAAAACGTTCTTCAGTAGCATTCTGGTATACTGTGGGTGAAACTGAGCCACAGCTTTATCATGGCATATTTGAAGTGTTCAGAGAGATCAACCCCAGAAAGCAGTAAAGCAACAAGAGTGTGTGCAGCTGACAAAGCATCAGTGTGAATCCATGAATCAGCACWATATGAAWTGTCTACAAATGTTGTTAAAGCTTRCTGGGGTATTAACTGCATGAAACAAGAGAGGGAAAATGAATACCATGTTTGAAATCATGTCAGTCAGAGATTCCCTCATGAAATCCTTTCATTGTTGGCTAAATTAAATGAAATTATAGATATTTTCCTCATGGACACCAGCTTAGCGCATGGGCAGACTCTCTACCTTGGCTTACAAGTGGTACAGTAATTTTTTAATTGGAATTGAGTTATAAATCAGAGCCTTGAGATGCAAAGACTGAAAAAGCTTTAATTAAAAACTTATCTGTCATTCAGTGTGCAGTAATTGCACCCTCCATTGCAGTTGGTTGGGTCAATATCCAAAAATTTTATGTGCATGAGAAAATAAAAAAGAAGATAATTCAAGTACTCCTCTAGCTGAAAATGCTTTTCAGGGTTGCACAAATTCAGTGTGTGTGTTTTCTCTRCACGGGGTGAATTCAAAATGAAACCTGAGGAGCTCTAATCAGATTTTGGGGGAACACCATGWCCTGCAGATTGTTCATCTTTGCTGCAGGCAAACTGACTTGGCTAATGCAGTTCCCTGCAAAAATCTGAGCTTTCAGCCACCAAGATCCTTACAAGGTTCCTAAGGGAASCCTCTCTTCTGCAACTGCTGGGCTTTTATTAATAATAATAGCAACAATAACAATTATTGTGATTGTTATTGCTGTAGRAAGAGACTCTGCAAATGCATGCAATATATGGCCTCTCCCAGGAGGAATTTACAGTCTCAGAGAAATGCCTTAAAAGTGGAAAATGGAMGATATGATTCTGCACAAACTGTGTGTAGATTTTCTTCCAATCCTTTAGAATAAACAAATTACCTTTTACCAGCTTTCATAATGCAGCGCAGAGTGTGATGAGTAGCAGACCTAAGGCCCTTCCTAGAGGGAGTGTTTCAGGAATATTGAGTTTCCTGATGGGATRGACTGGCAGTGTCCTGGAGAAGCCTTTGCTCTGGCTCAGTGTAACCCTCCCTGCACACTGCTGGTGCAGTGCCTGTCCTTGGGTCAGAGGGAATTGTGTTCAGAGCCAAAGGTGGAGGTGTCCTTGCAGCTGCAGCCCTCAGTGTCCAGCCAGGGGGGCACCCCTGGGTATTGGCTTGGCATGGGCAGCTGAGAGCTCTGCTCTGACAGCCCCAAACTGATCTTTCACAAACATCACTGAGTCCAACTGTTACATAAAACAGGGCTGAGAACCACTATGTGGAGCTGAAAGAACAGCTCTGCTCATAGGCATTTAAAAATGCATGAAGAACTGTACGTCTGAGATGAATTTGCCAGAGCAAGTGTAACCTGTATATCCACCTAATTTTCTGTGCTGATTTAAGTGCTGGCACATTTTCAGCAAATTCTACCTTGTTGCAGGTGATGTTTTAATTTCCAGACTGAAGACACTTCAGAAGTCCTTTCCCAGGAACTCTATTTTTTGTGACAATGAGGCTGTCATCTTACTGATAGCATGAAATGAATTGGATAAAATAAAACGAGAAGGAAAACCTGCTGATTTTAAATGCTTTGATAACTTCTGTTTGGACAAAATCTCCATTCTTAGCATTGTACAGTCTAGCATTACAAACAATTTCTGTATACTTAAAGAGATCCTGAGTTRGAGAGAAACTTTGAGTTTGAATGAAAGTATAGAGTGGTATAGGATGTCTTGAAAGGGAATAATAAGATAGAAAAGGAAAGAGAAAGGAARAKAAAAATGRAAGTAATCTTGACAGAAAGAAAAAKATCATMAYYTCTTATTCTAAAAGGRRATTGCAGAGAATTAATGTATTAAAGAGCTGTTTTGCAGCATGGAACTAACATCAGACCTTTTTGGATTAAATTTGGAATAGTTACATGCATCTTGGTGTGATTGCCAGCTACTGCATTTGGGTTCAAAGCTCAGTGAAACAAGTCCCATCTTTATTTTTGTGTCACTATTTTGAGTGCATGTGGATATTTCCTCATGTTCATGAGAACTGCTTGGGCTGCACAGAGAAAATACCTGTGCACAGTCCAGGGACAGAAGGGAATGGAGGAGTAGGAGGTGCACCTTTGCTCACCATGTATTAGAGTTGATTGTTTCTTTAATAAATGTGTCACAGCCTGGACAGGCCAGAAAGATATTCAAGCTAAAGATGGGATTGGGTATGAGTTAAATTTAGGTTGAACATTAATATAAAGCTGTAATGATAAAAGACAACCTCTCTTCCTAAAAAGCATTCCTGTGAATGGAATGATAGGCTTTTGGGTAGAGGGTCAGCAGTTTGTGGGAAGGTTTGTATGACATGGTGAATAGCATGGGATTGATCTCGAGGATTTGGGAATCAYGTATCCATTCTGCCATAGTCTTTGGAAAGTAACCTGCTCTGTGTGGAAGTCTGGAGATATGTTTTGCATTATCATTTTATTCTTTTATTACTATCAGCTCCAGTGGCAGAAAAGTCTTATGAAACACTTAGAAACTTTCTCTTGTAGAAACCCAATTATTTGTAGCTCTCTGCAAGTGCTGAAATAAAAGTAAGGAAACATTACATATTGAGTCCTGTGAGAGCATTTTATAATCTCCTTGGCAAATGAAGCACTCATTTGGCTTTTTCAAATAATAGAAAAATTTMAAAAACTGAAGAGAAAAGCCTTCCATCTACCTTCTGGGATAGTTACTTAGAGTAAATTAAAATCAGAACTGTAAGCAGATCATAGTTGTAATTTAATTCTATGGAGATTATAACTTTTATGTATAATAAAACAATATATGAAAAATTGAAGCTGTAATCCTTAGGMAGCCCTTTCATCTGTTCAATAAAACAGAAGCTCTTTGCCTGTGAGTGAATTGCTGCTGCATGCAGCAAATGAAATTCTTCCATATTAGAAAGGTCTCACTAGAAACTCCAAAAGAAGGCAACAAAGTCACCATTGCAGACCTGGATTGGACAATGGATTGGGCAAGAGTGGTGATGACTGCTTATGACCCTCAGTCGTTTCTTCAAATGAATTCTGAACCAAATTTGCTTGTCATCTAGAAGGCAAGCACAAAATTAACCAGAGCAAAAAAATTCAGTTAAAGTAAGTTTTTGTGGAATACAAAGTGTTTTGGCAGACCTTCTTCCCTTTTTGTAGAAGATCTGGGCTTAAGTCCTCTATTTCTATTTTTTGCCATTAACTCRTCATTTCAAGTTGTAYGGCAAAATTGCTTTTGGATRAAGTTTTATTTTAAGAGAAAACACCAGGATTTTATCTTTTGGCTGCAATCTCAGGTAGGAAACACAGCAATAGCAATTTAAAGACTTAATTTTGTTGTACACAGCAACCTCAGCATTAAAGCTGCAATTTTGACTTAGCCAGAGCTGAAATATGTGAACATTATTGGGTACGTCCTTGAGCTCTGAAAAGGGAGGTCTGGAATGAGAGCAAGTGCAGCTCCTCTGGAGAATGTGGGAAGGCAGCCTGCAGAAAGGCATGTCCATACCTTCCATTGACCTGTCTGTTGTGAAAATAGCAAAGAAAGCAAATCATTCCCAATTCTGCAGACATTCTGACAGCTAAAGTAGGCATTAACAATTTGCAGCACATGGCATGGGGGAAGGAAGTCTCTGAGCTCTACAGCTGAGAATTTCCTGGCTGAAATGAAGTAGCAGTTGAAGGGAGCTCAGAGAAAAAAATTATTTTTAGTCTACCATATAGGGACAAAATGCCTAACATTAACAAAAACTGGAGAAAAAATAATGTCACCACTCAGAGACATATGTGCCTATCCTGGCTTTAATTCTGAAGGTTTGGGGCTTTTATAAAGAGGACTTTCCTGACAAAGAAGAATCAAGTTTTGGTATATAAGTTTCTGCAAATCTAGAATAATCTCCTGTAATTTTCATTGAACTTGATATGTAAAAATAATTTTGTTGATAATATATTGATGCAGAACTAATGATTTTAGATTTCAATTGGCACAAGAGCTGTAAATCAGACAAAGGTTCTGCTGGACTTTCCTGCAGAGCCCTATTCAGCCTCAGCCATGCTGGTCAGGAGAAGGGCCAGGAACAGCAGCAGGAGGATTTGCACAGCCAAATCTCTGGGCAGTGAGAACTCTTGTTTCCTTAAAGGACTTTAATTGAGCTCTTCTGATTTACACCAGAACTCCCCCAAACTGTTAAAAAACTTCTGGTTTTCTTGCTTAGGTCTTCAGAGGGAGGGAAATTCATTTGTATGAGAAAGTCTGAACTAGAGTAAGTTTAGGCAGAGAAGTAGCAGATATGTTTTCAAAAGCTGTTGTTATCATTTACATGCATTAAAGATGTGGTCAGGTATATTTGGAGAGACACCAAGTTTCTCTAAAATGGAAACCAGAGTCAAAACCACAAAATAGAATGCAATTGCTTAGAAAAATTGATCAGCTGGGAGAAGAAAATACATGTTTGAATTTTGACTATTTTTCAGTAATTCTCTGAAACTGCTACAGCAGCAAAGGTAATTAAGCAGGTTAATTGACATTTTATGTTGAATTTGAAAATAATTTTAATTTTGTAGACAGAAGCTAACTTCTTCACCACTGCGAATCTCTGAAACTGCTTTCTTCACTATTTAAGCTGCTTGYTTTTGATTTGATTTCAGCTAATAATTCTTAGAAGAGTATTCTCTGTTGATGTAGCCATTTCTGAGTGTTGAATATAATGGGGACCTAAACAATTTTATTATTTTTGTAGTTGTGGGTAATAATAATRACAGACTGTGATGTGGAAATAAAAGATGTGGGGAGAGAACTGATGATATGAAGGACTGTGATGTGGAAATAGAAGATGTGGGGAGATACCTGATGATATGAAAGATTGTGCCATATCCAGTGACTTCCATTAGATTTGACCTTCCAGTTGGGTTTGATAAAGGTATTAATGTCTTGTCTTCACTGTCCTTATACTGGCGTTACCTTTTTGCATACATTTAGGTTATAGAGCTCCAGTTAAATTTTTTTAAAAATTAGGCTGACACCAATGAAAAGTTCTGCTTCTGTAGGGAAGGCTTGTACCGATGAGTTTTTCATGGGGTCTCACTGCCATCAGTGACCTTCGACAGAGCAGCCTGGTGTCTGCTGCTGCYGTTGTCACCGCGTTTGCATCACTTCAGTGTCCAGCAGGCTCCTTCTCTCCGCTGGTCATTGTCCCTCTGTGGGAATTGGGGCTGGGGGAGCAGGGCCCTGGGCCTTGCAGCCACGGGGGGGATGGATAATCAGGGCTGGGCGTCCCCTCCAGTGACAYGGAAGTAATCGGTGCACAGGGGCTCTGCTGTGATCCTGCTCAGCCGCTGCACACAAATCGCAGTAATTGGGCGGCCAGGCCGGGGCTGAGGTGTGACGGCAGGGACAAAGGGGACAGGAAATGGCCACACGGCCTCGTGTGCTCCTTCTGAACCCCAGCTCTGATTGCTGCTGTCAGCGTGGCATTGTGGCTCTTCAGCGCGCTGCGCTATTCAGCTCACTGTGTGGGAGAGATTTTTTTTGAAACAATGCTGGAAAATGATTGGCATGAGGTTAACTTTAGGCAAGCTGCAGTTGCTGAGATCGTTGTGTAAGAGACAGCAATATTAAATTACTGACAAGGGAGTTTTTGAATTAGTTAAAACTTGTGGTTTTCATCCATGTCGTGYTCTAGCACAGGAGTTAAAAGTGCCRGRGATGCAGCTGAGAGGGCAAATCCCCTTAACTCTAGTTCTTTCTAGCAACAAGTAGTCTGGTTTTCTTTCATCTACTTATTCTTTTTTAGTGCCATGGTTACATTTTTTACAGTATTARGGATGATAGTGCATCTTTACGGGTTTGAAACGCATTAGGAAAYGAAGCTAAAATAGTGCAGCAGGAGAAAAAAATACATTGAAGATAACGACAGGCACACCACTCTCCTGACCAGTGAGAACAGGCAGCACAGGTTTCATGTGCTCTTTCACTGAAAACATTGGGGTTTGTAGGCACAAAACTCTGTGTTGCTCAGGATTATTCCAAGAGATTAATTTCTCATCTGCATGCAGGTACCATGGATGAACTCTTCTTGCTTTAATTTGAAAAAAGCTCTTCAGAATAATTCAGGGTATTTTCCTTCAAAGTTTGTGTTATTTATCATGTGTTATTTAGCCTTCAATAGGGTTGGTACTGGCKTAGAGGCAGAGAATGAAACCCTAGTAATTTTGGACTCATAGTTCATAAATTAGTGTTTTTAAGGCTATGCTAATGATTTTACTATACATGTATTTTACCTGAACTTTTTATGTTGCACATTSTCCTAAAATTGAAAGGTTTCTTATTTTTTTCTTCTTCATATGCTTATAAAACAAACAAACAAACAGAAATGTGTAGTGCTAGACAACCGAGAAGTAAAGTTGAACATATATACATAAACATATATAAATAAATAGGTATAGAGTCTGTCTAAACTTTAAAAGTCATTTTAATTACACTACATCAAAGTAATCACAGGTGCATGGTGACTCATTTTAGTGTGTTCAYATAAAAACATATTCTGAGCAGCCTTAGATTTTTGAAACTATTTGAATCCATCTTCTTACATGGCATCTTTGAAAAGGTGATATTTGCATTTGAAAAGGATGAATCAGAAATAAAACCAGATTACAKAGAGACAGATATTCTTTTCCCTCCCAAGTGTCTGGAGTCATTTACTGTAGCCATTAACATCTAATATGGCTTCAGGTGAAGTGTTTCCTCAAGACATTTGAGTAACATTTTTATTTAAGGAAATTAAGCTTTTTTTGTTTGTTAAAGCCTTCGTGCATACTCACATTGGTTCCAATTTTTATTATTATTATTTTCACTAATGAAAAAAGTTTGGGATGCAGTCCACCTAAATCTTGCCCAAATGGAGCCTTTCTTTTTTTCCCCCTAAACCTTGTCTAAATCAAGACAACAGCATAGTTTTAATGCTTCCTAGCCCTGTCTAAATGTATACTGAACTTATTAAAGTATCTCTTCTCTAGGATGAAAATTTGATAAATATTAAATTAATTTTTACTTCTGCATGCTCAGAATTGTCTCCTTTGGCAGAACGGAGAAATATCCCATTTTGGCTTTTTTTTAAATTCTAGAATTTAGTAAACAGATAAATAATTCTGCTTCAATACAGTGAAAAAATTGTACCAATGGATAAAGCACCCATTTGGGTAGTGAAGTGGCCAGGTTCTGACTTCTTCTGAGGCTGAGGATGCTTTATCTTCATCCTAAGGGTGTGCCTACACCARAACACCTCATGTTGACTCCAGATGATGATGAAGTTTATAATTTGTGTATAAAAAAGGGACTGAACCAGAAATCCTCCTTCCAAGTTCTAGCAACTTTTCCTGGTTCTAACAACCAGATCAGACTGCCTGCATCTGGTGCTAGAGAAGATTTTTCTTTAGGTAGTTTCTTACAGGAAGATCAGGATAACCATATCTGGAACTTCTATCARTATTAATTGAGAGATTTGTGGTGTTTGGCTGCACAGGGCATAACAGCAGAAATTCTCTTCAGTTGTGTGATATTTAGTTATTAGATATTTACAGATAATTACATCAGCACATTCTATGATCTGCAGTGTTACTGTAATGTGAAAATCTACAAATCAGGTAACAGTTATGGTTGGGATTAGATCATTATTTCAGGTATAATTACCATGAGATTGGAAGTGCATGTACTTAACGAGCAGTTTAATTTGCCTATATGGTTGTACTCCCCCCTTGTTTAAAAGTTCTTTGTCACAACATTTAAATATAACTTAAATTGACCTCCTCTTGTGTTATACTAAAACTTGCAGTACGAGCTCCTCTGTCCTAAACCTTAATGTTTCATGGGGAGAACAGAAAGGGGGCAGTGTGCTGTGAATGGGGAGGAAATGAATCCACCTTTCAAGAGCTAGTGGGATAATTTCCTCARCTGTCCAAAATAACCCTTTTTTATCTATTAAAGCTGGCTTGCAACGAGCTAAGACCAAAGGCTTTCAAAATGTCCTTGTGTGATTTACTGTCTTCCGTCCATTGCAAGGAAGTTTCCTTAGCAAAATTTCATTAACAGAATTTCATACAGAAGAGGAGAACCTGTAATTTCCTCCTGGGTTCCAACCAAGTGAGGCTTCTTTTTTCTTTTTTTTTAATGTTATTATATAGGACACATTTTTGCCAAACTTCCAAGTTATTACATAATTAAGGTCTTTCATTCTGTTTTTGTTTGTTTGTTTCATTATTGATCAGGTTTCACCTGGCGAGATGATTACACACAACATGTTCTTGGTCAGGAACTCTCAACCATTCACAAAATCCACAGCAGACGCCCCGATGTGTTTGCATCTGCAGGATCTGACACAGGAAGGTGAGTCTTCTGAAGTGTTTTTGCTTGGTTTTGGAAAGGTTTGCAAATGAAAAGAAAGAGGTTGGCCCAGAAGCAGAATTTTAAAAAATCACAAAAGCTGCTATCTATGTGATAAAGGTGTCCACCAGTGTTCAGGGGACAGAATGAATTAAAGTCCTGTACCTTGTTCTTCTGTTTGTCATCAAGGTAAGGAAATAGACTTTTTAGTGTTAATTAAGGTATCAGAATTCAAAACATCAGGCCTTTCATTCAGTTTATGCACTGTCTAGTGTCAGTTCAGCCATCCCTACTATGACCAACTTAAAAATGCAAACTTATAGTAGCTCAGATACAGGAGATATTTTATTCTGGACTAAGCATTGAAAGACATTCTCAGTGACTTAATTCTATTTTCAAAATCAAAATCTTCCAAAAAAGGTTTATAATTGATTTGAAGTCCATAGATTCCCAGTAGTAGCTGCAAAATTTTTCCAGGAAGGAGAGATTCCTGCAAGTTCCCATGACAGAGAATAATGCTGGGACATGGCTTAAAAGGTATTGAGGGATGACTGGATGCAAGAGACACATCAGTAATTCTGTAGACTGATATGGTTGTAGAACCTGTAATTATATCATCTTCATGTACAGATACAAATGTAAAGACACTCTTGTAGCTGGTCTGTTCTGTCCTCCAGGCTTTTGAGTGSAACCCAACCACACAAACCCCAGAAYGMAATTTTAGGAACAATTAAAAATGATACATTTTGTTTTTTCTTATATGACTTTAAGAAATACATTCTCAAAAGTAGTGAAATTAAAAGAAAGGGCTTTAAAAAAACCCAAAAAACCTTTTATCATAATGGGATAAATTTGAGCTTCTAGCCTTGATGGGTAAAATATTGAATGTTGGAATTCAGATCTCCGTGTTCTGCAGTATGTGGATTGCAYATACTGCAGAACCATTTCTTATCTAGATTGCTTTTTTTCTGAAAATAAAATGCTGTGTACTTGATACTTCCCASTGTCTTCAACTGTGTTTGCCTCACTTAGTTCTGATTTAATTCAGGGACTTTGACCCTGTGTTTCACTAGTTTGCTGATTCAAAAGCATTTCTTAAAATCACAGCACCATTTCAGAAGTGCAGTAAGGTAAAAACTTATCTTATCTTCTAAAGAAGAGAGTGATCTAAAGATTACCATAAAGGTGATAACAACATGTGGTTGAATCCATAAACATGTTTTCACTGCTTAGATACACRAAATGTCAGTATTGAATGGATTACTCTCAGTAGATGGTATCAGAAATKATCTTCAATATCTTCTGGGTTTTTTTTTTTTTAAGAGAGTACCTAAAATTTTTATTCATGACAGTAAGACAAAATAGGCCAGATTTCTATGAGATCAAGGCCATATTCTGCAATGTTTGAGATTTGTAGTTACATAAATATAAAAAATATAAGAAGATATAAGAGGTTATTTAAGGTATAGATTGAAAACAAATGCTCACTTTTAGGAATTCCTGTYTTTAACAAGTTTGAGATGTTTTACATTTTAACTATAATGACGTGTTAGAAAAAAACTGCAACATTTTGTATATTGATACTTCAGAAACATCAGAATTTCAAATGTGTTCACTCAAAGCAGTTCCTATTGTGGATAGATTTTCTGCAGTCACCAAGCTGTGCTTCTGAAAGCATTATCTTATGTGCCAACAGTTTAAAGCATTAATTGATTTTTCTGGTTGTCCATTTGCAATGTGTTTTGTAGGTCAGAGAACAGTAGGAAATCTGGTGTCTTGTAGATTCTGATCAAGTGTGTTAYATGTTCAGTGTGCTCAGTGTGCTTGCTAAAATCTTATCAGCTAATAATTAAATAATTTAAAAAGCAACTTAGAGTAGGTATCTAATTATCAAAGAAACATTATGTCAGGAAGACCTTTTATTAAGGGTAACGTGTGTAATAAGACAATATGAAGTCATACTAATGAGTCATTAATCCCCACAGAGCTGGTGAGAGCAAGAAAATAGACTCAGACACTTGAAAGGTAAATTGACTTAGGCTAAATTAGTGCATATGAAATCTGATGAAACAGAAGACATGGATTTCATCTCAAAAAAAAATTGCTGAAACTGGGAGTTTGATTTCAAGATGAAAGTTCTTTCTTTTTTGGCTAACTGGAGTGTATGTGGTATTTCCTGGGTCCTTATTAAATTTCAAAAAACCCTCTCTTGAAAGAGGACTCAAGATAAAGGGAAAAAGTCCATTCTGCACAGAGGAAATAAATGTCAGTTGTGTTCATTGGTGCAATTAGGCAAAACCACAAACGTYTCCAGCACACTTCAATGTATGAAATGGGGTATAGTATTATTTCTATAATAAAACCATCATTAAGTCAGTGATAAGATACTCTCAGCATTTAAAAGGGAGAAATTTATTCTAAAATGTGTGGTATCTAATTATTGGGAACATTCCAGAAACAGCAGAGGTGCAGTGATTTAGATATTTCCACAAAAAAAGCTTCAGAAATACTAGATTTTGTAGGAAATACATAATTATTTCTGTAGATAAGTAATTATATGTGSTATTTTCTTTATACTCTGAAGTTCATTGTATGCAAAATCATTTTTCAGAGGAAATTAAAACTGAAAAGTCTTCCAAATAAATGCACAAAAAGAACTCATCTGCCAGTAATTTCTCCTACTCACCAAGTCCTTTTATATATTTATCTTTCATCCATTTTCCAGCATGACTTTGTCATATTTAAAAGAAATATTTTAATTTAGTTGCAATAATTGGTCAGTTAATGCATTTTCATTCCTGAGTTAACAAGGTGCTATAGTGGTGAACTACACAATTTTTTAAAGATCTTTCAGATGTATTCATAGTATCTATTAAAATTGCCATCAAATGAAACATAAAGCTTTGTAGTTTTTTGCATTTTAATTGTTTAAGTGTTTGCAACATGAAATATTACATCTAATGTGGAATGTAAATAGGAGTGCAATAATTGTCTCTATATGAAAAATGAGAAATCTTAGATCCCAGATTTTACTTCTACCACCACTGACAGTGACTATATATTGCAAATATTGGTTTGAAAAGCCAACCTAAACACTGTCCTTTGTCTGTGCAGTCAGTCCCATTAGCTCCAGTGGAAATCCTTGGGGCAGAATTTTTTTTTTCTTTTTCCTTTTCTCTTCCTTTTAAAATTAGTGAAAAAGCAGGAGATAGGTGTTGGAATTAATCAATGAATGAAAGATGAGTGTTGGCAACTGGGATCCTTCCTATGARGAGAGCCTGTTTGGATTAGTTCATCTCTGCTGAAGCAGAAAGCACAGAGCCCAGGTTGTTCTAAAACCACAGAATAGATTTGGCCTGGCTTTAAGCAGAAAAGGAGGTGGATAATGTTACCTGCATGTCCACGCTCCATCAGAAGTCAGAATTTAGAGCTCTGGAATAAGAGAAAAAGGCAAACAGCATGAGAAGGAAGCAAGACTGATGGTAAATTATATCAGGTTTGCTATAGTGCTCTGTGCAGTAGCCCTTCTTTTTCCTAGAGTTGGTGTCCCCAGTGGGAACTTGCTGTTCTACACTGGGGAGGAATGGAGGGTTTTTCTCGTGTTTCTAAGTGAGCAAAGCTGTGAGCAYTGTTGGTTGCAATGCCACCACAGTAAATTAGATTATTAATTACATCTATTAGCATTAAATTAGTAGGGACACACATTTGGTATAACTGTGTGAGCATGGAAGGAAGTCTGTTAATTTTTGATTAAAGTAACATAATTAAACCCCAGCTTTGGAAAATGATATAATGGTGCTCTCTCAGGCAGTGCCTCTACATTAGTGCCAAGATGTGGGCTGGTAGAATAAAATTTTATTTACAGTGGCATGGAAATGTTGAAAGTCAAATCCATTCACTGAGCTGTAAAGCTCTTCCACCTGGAATTCTTCACTGGAGAAGGGTGTGGGTGTGTGAGTAGGAAATGGTGACACCAAAAGGTGATTTCCCTCCAACAGCTTCACTCACAGGGAGGGAAGAGGGCTGGGAGCTTTCTCTCTGCTTTCCTGCCCAAGGAATGAAACAGTTACCAATGCTGACATTTAAATTATCATCACCATTTCCTTGTTGTTGAGATGGATGAGGACAGCTGGTAATAATTCAGGTTCATTGCACACAGCACTGAATCCCATACAAACACCTCCACACTGCCACCGTTCAATCGCATTTCCAGCTTTCCTTTGCAAATGTCACCAAAATCTGTCTAAACCACTCAGGAAACACCCCTATCCTCTGAATCCCAGGCACATGAGAAGATCAGAAGAGATACTTGTTCCATCTCATTATTCCCTTTTCAAGCCTTTCACTGGAGTTTACTTGCTCCATTTTTTCTGTATATACAGTAGTCTTTCTTCTGTTCTTTACATTGGTGCAGGGCCAAATTGGTATTGAATCTCATCATCATGAAATCTTAGATCCATCTCATGTTTCTTTGGGGTGCTRTTTATTCATGTGCATTTTCTATTTGCAAGCATTTTCTTTTCTTTTGAATATGGCTTTGATGTGGCATTTTATTTGATTTGCTCTAGAATAATTAACTTTGATTCATGAAATAAATTGTTAATAGTGCAAGATTTTTTTTGACTGATTTTGCTGAAATACTGAATTTTCTATACTTTTGTGGTTGCTAAGCTTTTGAGKGACTTTCTGTTATGTATTGAACTATGGTGGCTTGCAGTGCCTTTTTAGTTGGCCACTTTGTGCATTGGACAGGCTGGTAACTTTCTTTTCCTTGCTTTTGCTGTACAGGACTTTGGGACAGAATGAAGATAAGGAAAGAAATTACGATGTGGAAAATGATGTGAACTTGGCCAAGTCTCTTCAGCAATACCTTAAATATCTCAGAATTCTCTCCCAGTCTGCATCTAAAAATTTGTATCCAAGGAAGTCAAGTGACAAAGCTTCTGTCAAGGTAATATTTTTAATGTGGTTCTTACATTCTGTGATTTTGGCTTCCTTTTTCTCTGAGTTCTCCTTTTTGAAATTTTCCCTCTGTCTGAAGAACATGCATTGGTTTTTTCTGCCTCCTCCAATTGGCTATCATAATGCAGTAAGCTTTCTCAAAATTAATCACCTTCAGCRTTGTAAATGCTTCAGCTCATCAAATCTGGAGCATTTTACCCTAGCTAGGGATGGAWTGAATGTGATGAAGAAGGAAGAGTGGGATAAACCTGGTAACATCTTGACTGGCTGATCTGAAACTTTGCATCTGAACTACTCCTCTCCAAAAACCTGGCTGAGCTACAGTGTGAATTCCTGCTGGTGTTTGTGCTTCTTAGGGTACAACTCACATAAGCAATTTTTAATAATGGGTCTGATAAATTCTGCCTCAACATTTCCTACTTCTTATTGATCATAAGGAAAGCCTGCTGTGACCAGTTAAGGTTCATATGTATAGCACAGATAGCTGGGAAGATAAATCACAACCATTAAATCTTAAGTATTGACTATGTCAAAAACTACAAACGTGCCTGTTTGAGAACTAAAGCATGTTTTCCTCTTCCTAAAGAAAACCTGTCTCACTCTAAGATGCAACTTGATAAATTTATTTAAATTATTGGATGAAGGGGTTCCACACAACAGGCCCTATATCTTTTGCTCAAAAGTTGTGGACTTTTGATTTTAAAGAACTGGGCTGCTGTTACAGCAATCCTTTACAAGAAATTGTCTGTGCTGTTCCAATGCATGTGGTATAAACACAAAATTTGCCAAAAAAAACCCAAAAAACAACAACAACAACAAAAAAAAACCCACAAAAAAAAACCCCAAAAAAGCCCCACTGAAGTTTTAGGAAAAGTATCAGGTGAAGAGATTCTAGTATCAAAGGCAGGCTGCTTTAGTTTAGTTCAGGGACTAACTCAGAGACAGCAAACCTCTGTGGTATCTGCAACAACAGCTCCTGGCAGCAGCACCAGTTGTAGGAGCCATTTAGTGATGGTTGTTGTTCATGTCAGAAGCACAACTTCCCAGCTGCTGATTGACTTACATACAGCACTTATGGTTTATGGCAAATGGCATCAGGAGCTCATCTGGGGCAAGAGGAGCTTTCAGGCCGTGGCAAGGCAGCTCTGAGGAGGGCTCAGGGACCTCCTTGGTGCTGCTTTTCCTCCCCTCCCTCCTCATGGGCGCTGCCTGCAGTGAGGATGCTCTGTTTTGGATCACTGGCTTCCAACAAAAACTTGCTCAGGAAGTGTTTCAGTGGGTCTGGTGTTGTCRTGCAAGTTCATAAATAATCCATATGGCTGAGACCTTCTGTGGGGAAGCCTGCTGTGCTAACACCACCCACCAACCTGATCGAGTGTTGCCATGGAGATGGGCACTCTGAAGCCTGGGGGAGTGGGATAAAGAGGAGAAAATCTGGAGATGAAGCACGTATGGGAGCAAACTGCACATTTCTATTTACTAAGGAGCATTTCGAAACAACAGACATTGAGTCWGATGTGTTACCTATAATTTAAAATCAAAAAAGAAGGAAGTAAAAGGAAAATTATTTTAAAAACTAGTGATCAGCCATGAATTTTAAATTATTCTGGAGATGTTTCCCTGTCCTTGGCAAATARAATGCAACTGCTCTTGAAAAAGCAAGGAGGAGATGGTAATTTTATCTTGATTMATTGTTTTATTAGTGAAAGAGCATTTAAACAAGAGAGAAACCAGGATTTTTGCTGCTCCAAGAAGCAGAAAGAAACTCATAAAATTYAACAATTTGAAAAGAGAAGGCGGAAAAGGAACTGAATGAGCTACCTCTGATRTGGTTGTACCACTTGAAATTG
The DNA here is from genome assembly GCA_902810485.1 of Alauda arvensis. NCBI lineage: Eukaryota > Metazoa > Chordata > Aves > Passeriformes > Alaudidae > Alauda > Alauda arvensis. Next base: position 1,003,452 of record CADDXX010000200.1, on the reverse strand, counting down.
GAGAYAGCTACCTTAAGCACTTTAATTGCAAGCTTCACCAAAATATCAGTACCTTATTTTTGTACTTAATATGTAGATAAATTACAAACCCACATTAAATAATTGTAGCAATAAATCTAAACTTTCTTGTCCTTTTCTGAGTAAAATAAACACAAGACAGAGGTACTTCACCCTACTCAGAACTGCAGCTTTTGGGTTTTKCCCTTCTTAAAAATAATTTTCTTTTAAGTGTATATTTACCTCTGTCACTTCATTCCTGCYRTTGGGGAGTAGGAGATATAAAACTRCTTTGGGTGYTTTKATACCTKATGTGCTGTGAAGTGTAGCTGAATCTTGCAGAAATTCAGTGTTTCTTGACAGACTTCCTGCATGGATTCAGGTTCCATGCATGACATCAGAGGTCTTTGGCCAAATGTAAAACAAAGGAAGATAAAAAAATTAAGAGGTTTTAAAATATTCCTTATATTCTGAAAGGGTTATTTTGTATCTTAATATATTTTATAAACTTTCAGTTTTCAGTTGCCCTACTATCTTCCACTTGTATTATCAGAATAAAACTACAGAGCTTCAAAATTACTGAATAGGCATCACACATACAGTTGTGCAGAAAGGTGTAAAATAAAACATCACAAAACTTAAAGCAGGTAACTCTTCTCCTGTTTCCCTTGTTCAAACAACTGTCAGCTTGAGGCTTGATACAACAGTGACAGAAATAACAACTGTAAACTTAAATCATGTGAGTGACCAAAATTCCTATGGTGTCTTCCATTTACTGCAAGAGCTCCCTTGGGGGGTTTTTAAGCACTTGAAGTTCATCACTAATTTAGAATTATTTCTCAATATTTAGGCAGTATCTACTGCAGGCTGTAATCTAGCCAGCTGATAATGACTGTGTCAGGGAATAAATAGCAGCAAATCAGAAGTTTGGTGGGTCTGTTTACAGAGGGTGACAGTTGTAAACATTTCATTTTAGTTCAGCTGCAAAGAGTTGTTCAGGAAATGGGCACTTGGTGGCATTTGTTACTTAAGCATTAGCTAGTGGGATTTTGTGCTTGGTTTTCTTGGTCTTCCCCACTCACACACTTGGGCTTTATGAAATTTTTAGCATTCACAAAATGCTGAGTTATCAATCTTTGTGCTTCCTTTCTACCAAACCWGGATGCAGTATGAAAAATAACAAATAGGCAGGCACATACTTCAATGAGAAATGGTTCATCTTAGCTACAGAGGCAAGAAATGTGAAGGCTTCAAATCCTGTGTGTATTGCCCTGCCCTTCTCCCCTCCAGCTGGAACAAACCCTCTCATATCAAACGCCCAAACCCCTGAAACAACCACTGCACTGTTGGCATTCCTACAGAAGCTGAGGCTCAGRGTTTTGTTGGATTTGAARGATAGCATGTAGCTGGTATTGCTGRAACTCAGAGGCTGTGAAGGAGARCTTGCTGGCTTTGCTGKWCTGTATGCCTGTATTTGAATAGACACAGGAGAGTTCAGTTGTGCTGCTTTCATCTGACCAAGAAAGTTTTTTAGTCGTCACAGAAAGAGAACTTAATTGAAACCTGACCCAAATGTACTCCCTGCAGGAATAAGGAAGTTGCCTTCACAGTTGTGTATTTCATGTTGCAGGARTCTCTGTTCTGTGGTTTGGGGTTTGTGGCTTGAAGATTCATGGAATTGCTTCTTCTTCTCCCTGACTTGGGCTCTGAGGGTTGGTCCTACCTGCTGCTGAGGTCTTTGCCAATGTCCCTCGTGGGTAGGAGAGGGGAAAGAGAAAATTATGTCAGATACATTAGGGAATTTTGTTAATTTTCTATTGTTACTGYTTCTTTGTGGTTTTGTTACATTCATTTTCATGGTAGACTTCTTGTGTAGATGTTGCGATTACAGAAATCTCCGCATCTTAGGTGTTCTTATAAATTTTAAAGTAGAGATTTTGGTGGAAAAAACCCAGAATCTTTACATTAAAGAAGGGGCTAATAAAGCTAAAGGCCTTTTCGGCCTTCAGAATCATGAGGGGGAAAAGAAACAGGTAAAGTGGTTCATGCCAGAGAGTTGTGGCTCAGCAGGGCAGAAGCTGCAAGTAAAAATCATAAAAACGATATAAAATAAAAATTAATATATTTACTGGCCTAAGAAATCAATTGTTAGAATCTTTGTAATTGATCACCAGAAGAACTAAGRTGTGTGCTAAATATTTAAAAGGGTTATTATTTATTTTAAAAAATCTGAATGCATGAGTGCTCAAAAATGTACTCTGAGCCTATCTGCAAATAATAATTACTGTGATTAACTAGTAAGAAATTACTTAGTCATTGCACATTTTAACCTGAAACTTTGATTCAAAAAAGCAGCACCCTTATTTATTTTATTTTTTGACACTGATTTGCATACAGGACTGAATGAAGTTCATCAGAATTTTGACAAAAAGTCAAAAAACTTCCTGCAGTGTATGCATTTAAACTCTATTTATATAAAGGTAAAAATTAATATTTCGTATATAAGGGATTATGTATAAAAATGTAATTCAACTGTGCTTGAACACTTTCATRAAACTATTTCTGAAATAATTGATAAAGGAATGTCTCCTTGAAGCTATGGAATTGCCTCTCTATTGGCACAGGTATGCAATGGTATCTGAACATTTCCCAAGCATTGTGTATTCATTTACCTGCAGAAAAGTATTTCATCTTTCAGATCATTCTCTTCTTCATGTCTCTTCATAGCAAAATAGAAACATTAGATCCTCCTAAAAAAAAAAAGCCAACATACACAAAAAAACCCAAACTAACCAATGAAAAACCTCACAAAATCCAAACCAAAACAACTCCAAAACCCAGCAAACAAACCCTCATAAGCACTGGARCAGAAATCATTTGACCATATAAAGATGTCTGTGTTGGTGCATATCAGCCSAAACTCATTCCATGATCAGTGGAGGGAAAAAGAGAGTTTTCAGGTTTTGATCCCTGTTTTAATTTAAGTATTTAAAATGAGGTACTGTAGTTTCCATCCTCTTGGCCATTCTGCAGGAATCTGGTGTAGTTCTGGAAGGACTGGTACCCACTCAGTTAAAGCTCTCATGGAATCGTGGCCACAAAACCTGGTGAAATTCCAGTCATGTTGTGTGTGCCATAAATACACACTCTGGTGATCTAATGTGACTTGTGATTTATTTTTTGAACTGATAATTTAGCAAGGGAGCATTCTAGTGCTGATATCATGCTCAAGTCTTAGATCCAGCCCATACTTTTACCTACAACCCATCAGTTCATGCAGGATATAATGACAGAGTTTCAACATCTAACATAGAAACCATCATTTCCCTTATCACACAGGTATCTTGTAAGGATTAATTATTTTTTCAATTATTAGAAGATACAAGTGCCATAGAAATGTTATTATAAATGATCTGTGTCAAGTCTGGAGTCTTATTTAAAAGGGCAGTTAATTAATTTCTAGTAATTCCCAGATGAAACATAGATTGATATTTTTAAAATCTCAAATACTGACTGGATAATAAGATTTAGTTCTTTTACAGACCCTTCCCTTCAAAATCAACCCTTTTTTTTCCAAATACCATGTGTTTGGAGTTAGTTTCTGTAATTTTTCCTGCAAGTTTGCTGTTTTTCTTGTAAATATTTACTCCCTGTACTTCACTACATTGCAATCAGTAACTAGAAGATGCTGGAGMTGATACAAATTTTAAAGTGCATTCCAATTTTATTTTTCCATTATACTTATCAAATGAGAGCGTAGAACTCACAGAAATTTAAACTTACTTTATCTACCTATGTGTGAGCATGTTGGTGTAGACATTTCAGGAGAGTGGAGCAAAAATTTCTTTATTTTTGAGGGGGGAAAAGTCCTCAGCTGACCTCAAGCAGCTGTCCAGCAAATGGAAGGTTGTTTTCAGAGGTGCTGTAAAGCAATGTTGTGGACATCAATCCTGCAGATCTCTATTCACTTGCATTTCTTAGGATAAAGGTATTTTCTAGCTCCTTTTCTTGGAGTTATAAATATACTGAATTGGTGTTAATGTGCTCAACTTTTGGCAGATGAAGATCATCATGTTTGTATGAAAATCATCTTTAGATAATGATATAGTTCAATATACGAGCATATGCCTGCAGAAAATGTGTTTAAACATCATTCACTGAAACCCTGAGTAACAGACTTATTGGCATGTGAGCAGAATGTTCTGAGGCAAGGGAAGCTGCTACACCCTGGTAGATCTATCAGCACTGATCACCCAGGAGAATTGTTAGAACCTGAGGTCATTGAGAAGACAGGACAGACACAAGGCAYGGTCASACAGGTGTATTGGTCAGCCAAATACATGCTACCATTACAGACTATTCCTTTTTCCTAAACATCCCACAGTGTGCCTCAGACAATGGCAGGATGGCACCCATAGGGAGTCCTGCATCTCTTAAGGAGTCCCACAGCCCTGCAGACATGAACCCCTTTCTGTCTGCAGGGTGATCCAGAGAGCTTTTCCCATMCCCTGTCTGGTGGGTGGCACTCCAWRATGGTTTTTGCAGGTCATCAACCTTCATTTTTCTCCACATGTTTTATCCTTTATCTGTGGAGACAGGCCAGGTTATCACCTATCCCAATGTGTAAAAATGATGAGCCAGTCAGGAATGCTGAGGAAAGACCACCCATCCTTCTACACCAAAAGAAATGTTGTTTTGACCCACAGGATGGAGATGTGTCAGAAGGACAGAGAAAAAGCAACAGTTATGCAAACTAAAGGCAGTAAGTTAYATCAACTGACAATAAAAATGATCCATGTAGGAGAGTCTCTTGTAGMTAGTTGAAAGGTAGGGAAGTGGATATGATCATTCCAAAGGAGATCAGGAATGGCTGGGAACATCTGAGACTTAAAAGTGAATTTATTAGATAGTAACTTGTAAGTGAAAGAAGTCAGTGTATTGTCCTTTCTTTTTCTCTGGGTTTTTTTTGTTTCTTTGGGTTTTTTTTTTTTTTTTTTTTTTTTTTTTTTAGGGTTGTTTTATTTAAGAGTGGAAGCCAAATCTCTGAAATCAACTGAAATTAYAGCAGTATAGTTTATTGAGGGCTGTAGAGTCAGAGCCTGGACATTCCTGTTGCACTGTGGTTTCACAACAAGGATTAGGAAATAAAGYCATGAATAGTTTGGATCAAAGCAGACTCTGAAGGCTCCTTTTGCTTGATCAAGTTTTTGAAACTCCAAACTACAGGATGTTAATTAATCTCTGCCACCTTCTCTGATGTAGTTATTAAACTGTTTCAAAGCTACTGTATTTTCAAAAAGAAAATAGAAGCTAATTACAGAAAATTATTAATGAAATAGTAGGTCAGGTGAGATGATTGTAATGTTGCCTGTTGCCTTAAACCTGTGAATCTGTGGAAAGGCCATGGCCTGATTCTGTCCCATCACTGCAGGAAGCACTGGTTTGGCCTCTTTTCTAGTTTCTGGATTCTGAATTATTTTTCCAAATTCTCCCAAATTGGGGATTGTGCATGGCATAATATCATTATAGTTAGTGAAAAGGTCATTAGCAAAAGCCTATGCTCCTTTATTACTCAGACAATTGAAACCTTTCATTGGCTGTAGTTATTATTTTCAGATAAAAACAACACTGAATTTGGTGCAGAGTGTGTCAGGTCATGTCTACAGCACCAAGAGCTTGTCAAGGGAGTTCCCCCCTTTCAGCCTGAAGCTGGCTGGGAGGCTGCTGAGATTTCCTGACAGGACAGCACAGTGTGGCCACAGCAGCCCACCAGCTGAAAGAATGAATGCATTGTTGTCACAGGACTTGCTGCTTTAGCTGTGATGCTCTGAGGGCAGAGCTGTGCTGCTTGCTCAGCCCCATCCCAGGGACTTTCAAGCTGTCATCCACTCCATGACACCTGTTTGGCCCTCAGGTTTCATTGCTGGGTGGGTTTCTATCAATTTAAAGGTAAATTGAGCAGTACAAAGTCACAGTCTGCCCTTTGATTCAGCMATCAGGCAGTGCCACTTGTGCTGGTGTTTATTTTGGGGGTTGACATCAGTATATGTATCTCCCATGTAGTAAGTTTGCATGAGGCAAGTGTGTGTGAGTCACAGAGCACCTAGACTGTGTCTGCTACAAAAACCYAAACTTCTTTCACTCCACACAGTGAGTTAAGGTATGAGGTAATTTCATTTCTGGCAGTCTTTGGAAAATGTTATTTTATCCCACCATGTGTAAGGATTGGCCTCCCAGTGTTTGTTGTGGCTTTATCTTCTTATTTCAGGGACCATAATGTCAATATCTCAAACAGGCACACAAAATTAAGAGTTGTAAGTGGAATCATGCTTCAACCAAATTTAGGTGGCAGCAAACCTGGGTTAATATCTGCAAATACATGAAGCAGAAAAACATAAATTAAATTGAGGGCAGAAGATTTCTTCTTTATGCATTTATAAGGGTTTTTTTTTATTAGCTCTATATGCCTTCAAGATTTAGCAAACATATGTACAAGAAAGGAAGTATTTTGTCATAAATTTGATTCCATTATTTCTGTACTYGGGCAAAACATTCAAGTCAATCTAGCCTTTAGTGGATAAATTGAACAGCATTATGTTTTATGTAGCTAATCTGCATAGCTAATCTGCACCCCTTTTTAATTTGTGGTTTTTTTTAAGAACACATGTAGTCTGTAGACTTTTGCACAGTGTGTCTGCAGAGTGTAATTTAATGTRCCCCTCTGTGAACTTTCATGCAGAAAATATCAGTTAGTTACACACCTAAACCATACAAGACATTGCCTTAACAATTCCATTGTCAGAAAGGTTGGTGTGTGGGGGGTTTTTTTGCAATGTGTGAATTACAGAGATAGCTTATTTGAAAGGTGGTGAAGGAGAGGGAAATCCTGTGCAGATGGGGAAATAAGATTTGTTTTAAACTGAAGGTTTTAGCAATTCAGAGTGCTATTCAAAGGCTTTGTAYCAGTGACATGAGATAATTGAACAGTATTTTACCTATTAAAAAATGAAATATTCCTAATAGCAACAAGGGCCTGTATTTCAACCCTACTCAGTATAAACCATCTATATTATAACTGTTGCATTCTTTATTTTTGCACATTTCACTTCATGTTTCTTTGGGGTGGGGTTTTTTGTTCTATTACTGCCAGTACTTCATATGAGTCATGTGTCATCAATCCAGAAATGTATTTCCTTTCAAAAATTTCCAACTCTGTGTTTCCCTCTGCTTCTCCATAATGTTAGAAGATTCTCAAAGGCACCAATATGGGAATTTACATTCTTTTCACTAACCATGGACTGTGCCATTTAACTTTGACATGAGTCAAACTAGCAATGTCCATGTTCAGGAGTGGGTTTTGCAAAACCCACTTCAAATAAGATAATCACWGTGCTCTGCAATTGTTATTAATAACTTGAGATGTAAATTCTCTCAAGATTCTAAATTATACATTACTGATATTTTTGTCCTATATTTTTCTGTAAAAATTGGATGTTTTTTTCCTATACCATTTAGGCAAACCCATAGTTTAGGATTGTATTTATCTGTGCTGCAGTTTTACTTGGATTTCATCTTGCATATGTCGGGTGGCACATGCACTTCTAGTGTTTTGTTTGAGATGGGGGCAGCAAGGAAGGGGATTTTTTTTTCTCCTGCAGGAGGAAGATTGCCATACAGCTGTGAGGCTCCTTTAATTAAAGCCAGAGTAAACTACATCAGGAGGGCTGCTATCTCAGTGAAGGCAGCTGAGCTGTCAGTGCTCTGCTTTAATTAGAACTTTTAATATTTCATCCCTTGCTGCCCTGAGTGTGACCTGTCAAGCTGCTGAGAGRCTGCCCCTTCCTGATAGAGGTGCAGCTCTGAGCCCAGGACTGGCACACACTCACATCCAGGTTGTGTAGGATCACTTGGTGGGTTGTTGGTCTTTTTGTTGATGTGCTTGTTGTCTGCAAGAACAGAAAATCACTGATCTGTTAATGCTAAAGGGTATTTGGACTTCTTAAATAGCTCGTCAAAAGCCAGCCCCCATTTCCTAACCCTAGTCTTCCACAGGGTTTGAGAGTGTCCAGCAGTTTCTTCACCTCTAACACTTCCTAGTGAAGCTTAAGAGGCAAAAGAGAGAGCTGGATATGGGATATAAATCCAAATTAGAGCACAGTTACCAAGCTGGATTGAGCAATTTCTTGTCTGTCCATGGCTRAATGGGCAATGTCCTCTTCCCCCTGTTGCAATTCTCCCTTTCCCAGCTCCCTGTCCTTCCTTCCCTTGAGCTCAGGAGATCCTCTGGAAGGCTGCAAGGCAGACAGGAGTGGGGAGGGCAGATGGCAGCTGATGTGAATTCTCAGTGAGCTGCTCAGGATGTCCTGGGCTGCTTTGTGTCATCCTCTGCAGTTCCTCCTCACTTGGAGCGAGGATCATTAGAGAGTTCATTACCCCAGGCAAAGACCCRTTCAATCAGGGAGATAAATCCATCTGACTGTAAGTTTTTCACATTTAGGCTTTGCCATTAAGCATGTAAACAGCATYCAACTTGCATTTTGACAACTGGCTCCCCCTTGGAGCTGATCAGAGCAATGCCTACCCTGCAGCTGGAGCACTGAACCAGAGCTGCTGCACTGCTGCTGTTTGATACAGTTCCCAGGGGACACTGAAATATTTCATACACAAAGCTGCTTGATCTCTAGCTCTGTATTTTTTTGACACTGCTTCACTGCAGCCAATTTCTTGGCTTTCACAAAGCACATTTCTGTGTTAAAGACCAACTGCAGAAATCCAGAGCCTTGCATTGGCAGGTCACAAAAGCCAAAGTAGCCAAAGTGYCTTTTGTCTCTGTAATAAAATTGCTCATACCATAATTCTATTTAAATCATGATATGGAACCATGGAATGAACCTCTTCAATCATTTCTTAAGGGGAAGAAAAACCTCTTGGAAAGAAATGGATATGAGTATGTAAAATCTACTGGCTGTCATCAGAAGAAATAAAATTGTTCAGATTGAGAGCAAAATTATTGTCCAGAAATTAAGACCTAGATTATCTCTAAAAGTAATTCTTCATCTCWGGAGGATTTAATCAATTTTACTTATTTGTTTTTACAAAGTATGCTAGCAGATACATAAATAATGACTGTTCTGTCTGAATCTTCCTAATTGCTCTCCTCTGGAGTGTATGGTCYCTTCACTCCCTCTGTATTTTGCAGCTCCATTTGTCCTAAATCATTGTGCCACCAGGGCACAGGGACACCAGTGATTCACTGTAATTTATAGCAGGGAGAGCTGAAATAGTCCCTGTCCTGAGGTTACCACATTTGTGATGTAGTTTGTGTGACAGTTTAACCAAGAAAGCACAGCTGAGCAGCAGGACCCATCCTGCAGCACAGCATGGCATGGAACTTCAGCAAGGTGTCCTGAGGGAACTGTGAACAAAGAATACCACCAGAATGATTCTGGATGCAACCAAACCTCTCAGTTCAAAGCTGTATTTAGCAAGAACTGAAGGAAAATGATTCCTGAAATTATTTAGGAGGATGGAACTGGTCTGCTAAAAAAAAAGAAAAGGCCTGCCTTCAGGTTGTGATCATAGGAAAAATGTCACTAGGATTAAATCATAGTAAGAACAATGTCCATCTGGTATGTCCATGAAAATACAAACTGAAAATAGAAAACTGTACTGCAAGCCCACCTTGCCACTTTTTGTTGCCCAGCACTTTTTCAGTAAAATTATGGTTTGAGCTTGATTGATGTGACATTTRTGTCTAATTTGCTTTGGTGTTTTTCCTGAAAATAATAATTTAATTAAAAAACAATTTAAATGTCGTTTATACTTTTTTTTTCATAGTATCAGATGATATTAGTATTAGAGATTTAATTTAGCAGAAAAAAGATTTCATTTTAAAAATACAAATGATGTAATGTATGCACAAAAAATTGCTTTACTTRCTTGGTGTTCCTTTAAAAATGACATTTTTAATTTGACACACTAGTTTTTGGTAAGTAATCTGAAAAATAGTTATTCTCACAGGTTAARTGAAAACCAAAGGGAAAGTGGGTTTATTAAAATCCCTTAAATTTCCTAAATTTGACTGAATACCAATAGTGCAYACATAGTTAACATTGAGTTGTGTTATTCTCTCTCTAATCTCTTTCTCTTGCTTTTTGATAATTTGATAAAGTGGATTTTTTGCACATAGGTCACAGTGCCTCTTTGAAGCACACCTAACAGTTTGAGGTTTACATTTGCATTGAAGGTTCCAATTCCTGTTTTCCTGGCTGGGAAAGCACTCAGGGTTATGCCTGGCACAACAATAATTACAAACCAATTCTGACCCTTTCCTTTTGTCCATCTCCTGCTCTCTCTAGAGCTACATCTACAATGACCCCATGAGGTACTACACGAGGCAGAACCCCAAAGAGCCATCCCCTCCTGTGGCCCGTGCCTCCAAACCCCAGCAGGAATTCCCAGGGAGCCCCCGTGGCAGGACCCTCAGCCAGCGGCAGCCGGACGCGCTCTCGGAGTCGGGACTGGACCAGAAGAGCCTGATGGCAGCCCTGCACTCCTACATCACCCAGAACCTGTCCTCACAGAGCAGTGAGAAAAGCCCTCAGAGCAGGACTAAAGGGCCTCAGGTCTATGCTGAGAGGCTGTACTCTACACARGTCAGTCCTTTCGATGGAACTTTTGCCAGAGGAAAAGCAGATGATGTCAAAATGAGGAAGCTGTTCCAGCCGAGGCCTGGAGCGCTGAGGCCGACCCCTGAGATGCTGAGTCATAAATCTGCTTCCCAGGGTGAGCCAAAGGACCCTCTGAGCATCGTGGATGGTAAAGTTGATATTTACTTATTTTTGCTTACATGAAGTTTYCCTCATGTTTACTGAGCACTTTTGAGAAAAAGAAAGTAAAATCAGACATTTGATCTATCTCCTGGTATTGGCATATTTATATCTGCCATAGCACAGTAATAATGTTCACCATTCCAGCTACTCTTTCCCTGAAAACATCTACCCACATTCTTCAGCCCACCTTCCATATGCATGCAGGAATATATGGCACTTAGTGAAACATAGCATTTATGTAATTTATTATATTTTCAAAGCMTTTTACAAACAACACATAATTATGGGTACATCTTTGCTATCAAATCTGTTTTCATCCCACACTATATATATAGATAATACAGAAATGCCTGGTTTTGTTCCACATCTCTTTATTTAACTAGAAATTCARGGAYCATGGGTAAAAYTCAAAGTTAAGCACAGAAATTAACWGTGAGATGAATTCTGRTGGAGARCACARAGAAGGGAGGAGTCTGTCAGTTCCATGGATGGGTGGACARCAGGGTGGGGTGCATCTGGTTTTGTCTGGACATTCTGTAACATTTCCTAGATTTTCATCTTYTTTTTGATGATRSTGTTTAACAATGGTTGGGTTGCATTTTCTTCTRTACATGACAGTTCAACAAATATTTAAATGAAAGTGGAGGGTAAGATCCCCATGCTCTGATACATTTAAAGCATTGCTTTGTAAGATGAGGCTTGGGGAATCATGTAGACTTTATAGCTCTGATTCATTTCGTTGTTTTTTTAAACTAATCTAATTATCTGTGTTATTCCAGTGGTTCAGAATGCCTGAAAAATTAAAGAGTTGACCCCCAACCATTGTCAAGCACTTGCACCTGTTACACTGCAGTCACCACTATCCCAATGGATTTTGGTGATATGTACAAGGGTTCCTTTGAATCCCTCTTTATCATCCTTAAAGTGTAGTGTTCTTTGATTTCTTTTGTTTTTTGGTTTTTTTTTAATAGTCTATTTTTTAAAATATCCACACACAGAGAAATGTCAGAGTTTCAGTGGAGGCAAGATAATGCTTGCAGTCTGAAGGATGCTCAGAAGTGAAAGCATTCTTGGTATGGTGCCCAGAGATAATAGGTTTCAAGGAATGAACTATAATGTAAAATCAAATCCAGGTGGCACTGTGAGTCTCTTGCACAGGTTAGACAATTTTGTTGCTAGACTCAAAACAAACCAGGCACATGCTGGTTTCATTATCCTCCAGCTGTTCCACTTCACCTTTCCTGGTAGGAGCCAACTGGGAAAAAAATGCTTAACACTTACAGGGAATAACATGTTTCACAATTCATTGGGTTGTACTACTTTGACTTCTCATACATAATATGCCCTGTAGGAACTTCTGCCATTGCATTTGCTTTTAAATGTTGCATAGACAAGGCATTATGAATTGTTTGAGCAGGAAATAATGTGGTTTACTTTGTATTTTTGAGCCACTTAATAATCTCACAAGAAATTGGTGAGGACAGAYCCCAGCATATTCACTGCTTACAGTGTTGTCCATTGGAATGGAAGTGGTTTAGATTCAGATTTCCCTGGCTGTCCACACAACCTCTTTCTGCTTTTAACCTTTCTCCAGTCCCTCTTGTGCTCATGGATTATTGTAGGCTTGTGGGTTGTTTTGCACTCTGTGAACTGCAGAACTGTAAAAAACGGGAAGGCATGGGGTGCTCAGTTCTCTGATCCATCTGATAGAGGATTAGACAAAGGCACTGGACTGGGAGAACAATCCAGAAGGTACTGAGCAGATTAGTACTGAGAATTGCTGCAAAACAGTGGCAGGTAAATTCGCTAACAAGGCACCCTGAGGGAGAAATACCAAAGCAGGAAATGTGGAGTTATTTTTTTCTATCAGATTGGGAAGTTGTTAMCTCTAGGAGTAGCATGATGTGCGTGGGTACTGCCTTTGTAGTCACTGTGCAACACTGGAATTGTTAATCTCTCCTCTGCACCAGCTGTATTTAGAATTTGGCTCAGTTTGATGTGGTTTGTTCTAGTCTACTGATCTTTTCTGTGTGTTAAATATTACAGAATATGTCTCTCTGTTCCTTTGAAAAGGTCACAGAATTAGTAATTCAGATGTCTTTAAAAAAATAGCAAACTTCCATGTTTATGGAACAAAAATACTGTTTTTTATGTGCCCTGTCTCTGGCAAAGCTGGGATCACCATTCCATATGGTGCTCAGCTGCTGAGGCAGCTGACATGTGGTCAGCAGGGTGATGAAGGGGTTGAAGAAGACASACCACACTGTGGAATTTCTGACAAAGTTACTGCTCCCATACCATGTGGTTGTCAGGCAAGCTGGCTTTGGCTCTTGTGCCAGCAGGGTATGAGGCATCATTTATATGCTGTAMAATAAAAACTTTTTTTCCCTGGATAAGGTGCTGTTGTTGCCTACTGGGGAATTCTGCTGGTGGAGCTTATATTAAAAATTACTTCTTCTAGGACAGACATGCTTTTACTGCCATTATGGTTTCAGAGTAACTATAAAAGGCAGTTTGCTTTCATCAGTTGGAAAGCTGGAGMTGAGGGAGGAATCTGGTTTGCAGTGCAAGCCCTGTGAAACATGACTGAGCATTGCTGAGTCTACTTAGAAGRGAGTCAGTGGGAGACTATAAAAGCTGTGCCCAGGTAAATGCATGTTCAAGTCCATGTGCWGCTTAAATGCTGTGCCATTGCAGTATCCCTCTGCTTTTTGGTCTTTCTCCAACAATATTTTCTGATTTTAATAAATTCGTCATGTTAACCCAAAGGTGTTTGTAAACAGATGCAAYGATATTTATCTGTTTATCAGTGTTATCCAGTAATTTACAAATTATTGCAAACATGGACAAGTGCCATAACAAGCAGTGTAAATAAATATCCATATTCACCATGGACAAGGATTAATATCACATCAGGAGCCACGTGAAGTTAGCAAGACTCTTTATGCACACATGCATTTCACCAGGCTGTTGCAGACCCTTTGGTGGCTGTCCCTCCTAGGGTACTAAAAACATGACATTCCTCATACTTACTGGCTTTGGTTATTGCCTTTGGTCCTTGACATTTTAAGTCACATTGTAGTTCAGTARAAGTAGATATAATGGCAAAGTTGCACTCATGTCAATGCAGTATTTAGGAGTCTGATGAGCTGTGCCTGGGTGGCAATGGCCAGGGCAGGAATGCCAGTATTAGAGGAGCAGGAGGCTCCTCTACATAATATTGGTGTTTTAGTGAACCAGAACCTGCAGTGATCCTGTCARTATTACCTGGATTAGGGCCTGTGGCCATTCTTTTTTTGTGTTATTCCATGCCCTGTTCCCCCATTCCCATTTGTYTGAGATTAAGACTGCTGTTTTGTTGACAATGGATGTTAAGCATGAGTCTGAAGATGGACTGGAGAGATAAGAGTGGGCTAAGAATATTGGTAAAGAGAAAAAAGTTAGTTTGGAAAAAATGGAATAGAAATGACAAGGCTACATTGCCTGCATGTTGTTGAGTAGCTCAGTAGTTGGTCTTGACAGCTGGCTGTGAATCCAGTGAAATAAACAAAAATCTAGTTGTGTTGCAWTAATACAACTCTTTTAATTATATATGTCCTGAAATATAATTCTCTTTTAAGATTTGTCTTCAAATGATATTTCATTTGTAAAGTTTTAGTTTTGATTTGGGTCTGACATACATTCTGTCTTTTCATTGCTGACTTTATTAGCTCTGCTTCAATAATTCAGGCTTTTCTGTCAAGATATTGTCCAATAGTTCTATAAAAGGTAAGATCAGAAATGATAGCTAAGCAGACACAAGGCTCCTGTGGTAATGGAACAGTGCTTTTTTCTTCCTGTAGCTCACTTTTCTGCATTGCTGCTGTGTGTAACACCCTCTCCACCTCCCTGCCAGGTGGCTCTTGTGYTTCTTGAGAAAGTCTCTTGAACTCAGGTTGATCAAGTGTATTGAAAAGTTCTGTTGCAGTTTGGATTAATTTGCTCTTGTAAATTACCTTCCTAAATGAAAGCATTTGGTAACTATGCTTTTACTATATTATTAAATTCATAACAGGGGATGGATAAAAGAAAATAAAAAGGAAATTTTTCAAAGTTCTCTCTGAAATGTTACTAAGCTTCCATCAAACTTCAGTATTCATTTTGCTGCCTCCACATATCTTGGCCTGGAGAATTTGGCACAGATGGAGTTTACATCTTAGATTCACATTTCTGAACACTTGCTGTCCTGTTCAAASCACTCTGCTATTCCAGTGTGGTACCTAAATCTTTGCTGGCTGTCAGTTTGAAGTAACATCACAGACACAACCTGTCTTTTTTTACTGATAATCACAATTAAGTGTACTTAAACTATGTTTTTTTAAAGGAAATTTCAAAAGTTCATATTTTACAAGATTGGCTTGTATTTTATATTACTGRATTTTATAATAAATTAGTAGAATTTTATAATAACATCATGGTGGATTATTGGAAAGATGTTTCCTTTTCACCTGGAAAAGAGWRTRTCACAGAACCACCTTCCCCATATGYCAACACCCTCTCAGACTCACAGTAAMCCTATTCTTTAAGCTRTTTAAGTTCTTTTGCYTTTTATGGACTAATTARTTAAAGTGGCATTATTTTGGTTGGTGAATTTTGGGCCAGGTCAGRGGAAATTAGTCTTTGCCTTGAGATGGAATTGGGAAGCTGGTGAGATGCTGATGCTGAGCTCTTCAGTTAAAACTGAGGGGTCCAAAAAGTGACAGATGTGCCAAAGGTCTTGGCCTCTTATTCCCAATGAAAAATAGTCCTTGGTGCTTATCTCCCTGCAAAATCCCAGCTCTTCCACTGCCTCTTCCCTGAAGCAGAGCTCTGTTCACCACTTCTACTTATTTCCTAGTCTCTAYGTACTTCTTCCTCCTTTGTTGTGAAGAAAAAGGAAAATCCTTATTTTTAACTCTTCTTATGGCATTSTTTTTCCCTATTTTCTTACTTTTTAATTCCCTTTTATGTGAGCCTGAAAGCTGACAGCATGGCCCCAAAGTCTAATTTGCAGGTGTTGAACATGTCCAACCTCTGGGCTTAATATTGGAGAGTGTCAGTATTGAGGAAAAAGGTTGGATGGTGTCTTCAAACTGCTTACATGTAAATTCATACATATGCATAAATATGTTACATTTCTTCTCAACATGAATAAGCAGAACAGAGGCATGACTGGAAATGTGTTTTGGTGTGCTACAGTAAGCCTTACATTTAGTGTTTTATACTCCCAGGGACATTAGGCTGAGTTTTGCAGAGTTCCACAGACTGGAAGGGAAGTAGAGATGCAATATCTGCAGTCAGAAAAGTGCCTTCCCTGGGGAGATGTTATGCTCCATCTTCTGACTCACCTTTAATATCCATTGTCCTTGAATTTCCTTATCTTCAAAACTTTTATCACATCAAAGGTGTTTTGCTGTTTTGTTTTGTTGGTTTTTTTTTCTCAGTGTGACTGGTAAAACATTCATAACTGGCAAAGCAAAACAAGCTCTTTATAAGTTTATATCTATATGTATAGATATATATCTATATAATTTATAGCTATCTATATCTGCAAATATATATTTGAAAAATTATGTCTTTTCCAAGAGAAATTAATACAATTTAGAAATGTTGTCCTTTACATATCCATGTATATAATGGACRTRTMTATATATTATAAATTAAATATATTTATATCCCCTTCTAATTGGTGAGGAGCTTTTTGATTGAAAGACAAAATATCTGACTCATTTTTCCCCAGAACTCTGTATAGCTGCTTATCTTGTGAAAGCAGATCACCAAAGAAAACTTGATCTCTAGGAAACAATAATGTTATTTGTACTGTTTTGCAGCTAAAAGCACTTCAACACTTCAGTATTTTGAGTCATTTTAGACTAGGAAAGAATGTTCTTGTAAAGAAAAAGTCATAATTTCATGCYCTCTCTCCAGGAGACTTTGCTGGGTTATAATATCATACATCCCCCTGTCCTGGCACAGATTCACCTCATCATAAACTTTACCATCCATTAMGAATCCTGTGTTTTCTGTAAGGAATGCAGCATGAATGAGTGTGCCTTCCTTTATAAAAGCAGAAACTCTCCATGAAGGGAAAGCTATCTTTTAGGAAATAAAGATACAAACACATGTGTTTCATGCATGCAGCTAAATCATGTGTTTATTTTGTTTTGTGATCCAGAGGCACTGATTAAAAATGTGCTGAAGGACCTGGAGAAGCACCAAGTGAATGTGGAGGATCTGAGCTCGAGGGAACTGGATGAGATCGCTGATAGCATCGCCACGGCCGTTCAGAGTGCTGACATGCAGGCAGAAACACAAAACAGTGCTGGGAAAACCAAAGGAGACAAAACAGAAGCACAAATGAAGACAGGAGATGCTCAAGGAAGGGCAGAGCTTCAGACTGGATTAATGGAAAACAGTGTTAATGTACCAGGTATTAATTTTAGAAGTTAAGTACAGCAAAAGACAGCTACCCTCATTTTCCTCTATTGCTTCACCTTAGTGCTAGACTTCTAAAAACCTGTTGTAAATAAGATGGGAGGGAAATCTGYATTTCCTGAAAGGCTGTGGAATTTTAGGTTTTTTTTTACTTTTTACAGCAGGTTCTTAATTTACCAGARAAAATCTGTTTATGAACTCTTGGTCTTCAAGCTTCACAAACAAGATAAACCTACACACCCAATTATATTGAAATAAGGATTTATTTCTGTGTGGTCTAATTTCCTATTCTTGAAAATGAGATGTTTAAGCAAAGTGAAAATGGAAATCACTGTATTACAAGATGTATTTCAAAATATGCAGAGAAAATAATATGTTTTACTGATAATCATTTTTTAACATGCCACAGTTACTTGCAGAAGAAAATCTGTGACAAGTACAGGTACAAACCCACTCATTCCCTTTCCTTCTTAGGGAATAAGAAGAGTTATTATGGTTGTTTGTTTCTGTCTGCACACATATTTTCCTGGTGATGCATATTCAGGAGCTGCAGTAATTGCCATTAATGAGTGGATACCATAGTGCAACATAAGTTACTGCTCATCCATTTTCTATTTTAGGAATATTATAATATCTAGTATGCCAGAAATGTATACTGTAAGTCATAAAAATGATTTTTTAACTGTTTTCATAGTGATATACTGAAATCCTTAGTTAGGGATATTCTGGTTATTCTGATTGTCAGATTTTGTTGTAGATTAAAAGAAGCAAACTTGAGGATTTATCTTGAATCATGCTGAGAAAGATGAATGACATTCAGTTCATAAAGCAAAAAGCCAGGGTTACTTGACTGAGGTTAAGGATGTGACTGAGTATTATCACTGTAGTTAAACTGCAGCATGATTTTGGTGAATGATATCTATTGAAATATGCAATTTTCTTCCACCAAAATATGTATGAGAGAAATATATGTTTCTTTTTCCCTTACTGTAAGTGTCCACTCAGCAAGCTAGAGCCATTTTATTCTGTTTTTTTTTTCTTTTTCTCAGAATTTGGTAAACTGATATGATGATTTGACACTTAATTAGCAAAATAACACTATTACATTGACTCTTGAAGKACTCTGTCTATTGATCTCACATTAATCTGCTATCAAAGTGGGGTTGGAATAATAAAAAAAAAAAATTATACAGTGCTCCTTACTCTGCCCTTTCAGCTTTGATGTCTCAATGTTTAAATAAAAAAAAAAAGCCAGTGCTGAAAAGCAGCCTATGAGAAGTCTTTGTGTTGTATATGATGTTTCCTCTGCATAACCATATATTTGTGCTTTTCATAYCCTACAGACAATGGAGTGCATGAAGCCCATGTGAGAACTGATAAAGAGGTAGAGTACCAGTATTTTAACAAAACAACATCTCAGAATATCAGGTTTCTGTGCAGTGAAAGACAAACTCACATTTCTGAAACATAAGACTTGTGCTGTGTTTTGTGTGGTTATGATTCGATACCACACATAGACGTTGTTGTTGATGCACTGAAATATTAAATGAGCATTTATTTAAGCCTTAACCAMAATGAGTTTTGATGTTCAAAAAGCAAAATCAAGTCCCCTTTTCCCCCCTTTCTCTGTTTTTTAAGTAGACAGAATTCATAATAGATTCACAAAGCTGAGACAAATTCAGGCTTTTCCTCAAATCAGTAAATTTTGAGCATTGAGCTGTTCTTGAAAATTCTTTTCCCCTGTCCTTTGGCTCTTAGTTCTGGGGAAAATCAGAGGTATTTCAAAAGCTGTAGGCATTTCATCTAGTACCTTGGCTAGTAACATCAAAATTAGCATTTTAATCCAGATTACTTTTAAATTTCCTCCTGAGCTTTGAATCATATCCTATGGGCTGCTGTCCAATATTTAGCCATTCTTAGGTGTACTCATTTTTCTTTTTTTTTCAGTTTCATGGAGCAGAAAAATGTCAAAGGAGCATTTTAAAATACTGTGAAAGTTCTCCTACTATGTACTCTGTCAAAASCTAATACTGCAARACTCATAAATGGGCAAATCCTCTYGTSTCCACAGTAAAATCTCTTCAGCCCTTCWRCCAAGCAAGGGAAACACACGTGGASAGTGTGGCAGGAGCTTTAAACACCCACGTGAAAATCTTCAAGGGCTGAAGTGCTGTAGTCACAGCAGACCTACAGGAGATCCCATGTATACATTTCTTAGTGACAGTTGGAACAGGGAATGTTAGAATAGAATTATTGTGACACAGAGCACAGAGTGCCCATCAGCCATCATTTCCTCCCCAATGCTTGGCTGCAATGAAGTCATGGAACCAGCTCATGAAGCTTTCCAGGCACCTGTTTTGACTTTGGCTCCTTTGCTTATTGTTGATTTATTAGACAGATTTTGGTTTTCTGTGATCATMTATCACAGCTTCTTGGATCACTCACATACAGTTTGCCACCACTCCTAGAGATGAAGAAGGGGAACAGAATTGTTCATATAATATCTGTTCCTTTTCCAGTGTTACAACTCGTGAGAGTTACCCAAGAAGTACCAAAGTCTCCAGACCCAACCCTGGCRTATTGATGGGCATTTCTATTTTTCCTCCTTTTCATTACTGAATAAACAGCATTTTCTCAACATAGTCTAGCAGCTGATAGAAATTAGGAAAAATTACTATGCACAGTTGTATGAGTAAACTCTGCCATATCAATAAGAGTTTGAAAAATTAGATCCAGGTTTGGTCAGTATAACCTTCCTGTGTTTAGTTTCAAAAATAATATTTTTCTTTTAATACAGGAAAACACTGCAAAACTAATTAGATTCTTGAATGAGAATGCATTAGCTGAAAATATGCATAAAGACCTGATTCCTGAAGAATCTACAAAGACRGAAACTAAGAAATCTGAAGAAACTGACCCTTCTTCCTCAGAAGAAACAAATGCTGGTGTGGAAAATGTAAAAAGTGAGACTTTCTCAAGGGAGCTGACAACTGCAAAGAACAGTGAATCTGACTCCCAAGACCTGAGCCAGAATAGCTACTGGATTAAGAATGCTTTAATGCAGGAAGAAAACTCCTATGAAAAGCCTCAGAAAAGCACAGGACAAGGCTTACAACTTGAAGTGAAATCTTCTGAGGAGAAGGARTATGGCTACATTGTGACAGTGAAAGAGTAAGTACAACAACCAATTTGAATGGCATTTTTAACTGGGGGGAAAGATAAAGTCATTGCACCTAATGAAATATGAATGTACAAGAGGAAAATGCCACAGGCCTGGTTTTTTATACATCTGAAACTGTTTGGAACCTGCTCAGCACTTTGATGAAAATACAAGCAAACAGTTCCATTCTCTTACAGTTGCCTTTCCTCCCTTGCATTAAATTTGTAGGTCTTTCTCTTAGACCTCTCTCTATCTTCTCATGTTCTAGTGACCTTCCAATATGTCAGTAAGTGTGCTTATGGTTAGGATGCAAGCTTTAAATATTTGACTTGAAAGTAGTCTAAATATCAATGCCTGAGTCATTCTTTCAAAACAACGACTCACAATACTAAAGCACAATATTTTCTCTGTGGTTTCATTTTGATCTGGAAATAACRCGTCGAGGAGTCCAAACATCACATATGCAGCTAGTTTAGAAAGAAAGACCTAATGATTTCAGGTCRTGCCACTAATGAATTTGACATTTAATACTATACTTTCAAAAAGGCAACTTTAGCCCCCTGGTGATACGCAGTTCGTTACAGGATTTGGGATTTTAGAACCATGTGGGCACTCTCACATCCTTTTCCCTCTGTAGAACAATGTTATATTTGATTAGCACTCCTGACTCCTCTTCTGTGACAAGTTGGGAGTTTCTAGGATGAGCTTACAAATCACTGTCCAATGTCATATAGAAACTGGGGAAGAAATTTCTTTATCATGTATTCATTCTTTTGACTATCTTAACTTATTAATAGGATTGGAGGCAATAGGATTGTGGAAGACTCTTGTTTTTACTGTACTGTGATGCTTTGAAATGCATGTGGCTGCACATTAGAAACAGACCAGAAACTGGTGGAATGCCCTTTAACTGCACCTCTTCATTCCTGCCWAGGAGTGTTATGTGAAGCAGTAGAAGACAGATTTTCCCCAGCTCAGCACTAATTCCCTACTTCCCCCAGGTCTTTTAACTCATATCCATCTGGAAGGCTGCTTTATTCCAAAGAGTATCTTAGTGACACCATCTCCTTTGACTATCTAAACTTATTTGGCTCATAAATGTGGTAAAGCTTAGAACTGTCAGAGCTCTGTGAAATGGGAGACATTCTGAACATSAGTGTTCACAACCTGGACATTCTCCACTGTATCATCTTACCTGGTTTTCTTCCTAGCTAGTCTCCCACTGATGGGTTTTCCCTCAATTATGTCTGTTACTATTAAATGAAACTTGCTGAAGGTCATTTGTCCAAAGATTCTTGGTTCTAGAGGAGTCCATATACACAAATATAAATTACCTTCTTTATAMTTTTTAATGATTTTTAACTGGCTGGATGACCAGGCCCAGAGAGTGGTGGGGAATGGAGTTGCATCCATGGTTGTAACTCTGGGCAGTCACAAGTGTGTTCCACAGGGCTCAGTACTGAAGCCAGTTCTGTTTAATGTCTTTATTGATGATCTGGATGAAGGGATAATGTGTGTCCGCAGTCAGTTTTCAGGTGGAAACCAARTTAGGAGGGAGTGTTGATCTTCTGGAGGGCAGGAAGGTTCTGCAGAGAGAAAAGCCTCAGCTTGCACCAGGGAATGTTCACATTGCATATTAGGAAGAACTTCACAGAAGGGGTTGTCAAGCTTTGGAACAGGCTGTCCTGGGAAGTCACCATCCCTGCAGGTGTTTAAAAGGCACGTACATGTGTCACTTAGGGACACGGTTTAGTGGTGGACTTGGCAGTGCTGGGTTAACAGTGATCTCAGAAGTCTTGTCCAACCTAAATAATTCTGTGATCCTATGATTCTTCTCAGTGCTATAGCTGGCATTTATGGGGAGAACAGTTCCCTATTAGCTTCTGAGGTTTTAAGTATGATCCAAGGAGGTCTTAGCACTGCTGCAGTGAACTCCATGAAATGCTAAGAAGATGCCAGCATTTAATCGTGCTACAAACCGTAGATAAACATTTCCAGCTAATACTTGAAGTAAAGATTTTTGATAAGGACTTGTCAAAATGGCAGTCTGATTGTCAATGGCAAGAACAGTAGGTCACTCCTGCTGTGTTTGTCAAGTGACCTTTCAGATGGTTGCAGCACTGCAATCCATACCAATCCATATTATCCATCAGTGCTRAGCTTTGGAATGAATTGACACTTTCAGTGTAGAAAATTGTCCAGCAAATCCTCCACTGTGCTGCTTCAGTACTTTATTATTCTGAGAAACCAATCCAATTGGTAATTTATTTGGTTTACTCTCTTCTCTTTAAAAAAATTGCTATTCTACCACTGGAGTATTTGTGTAAGATTTTTTTTTTCTTTCTCAGTGTAATTTCTTTGAAGTGTTTTATTAATTTTAACTCTAAAATTCTAAAGTAATCTTATTTTTTTTAAGTGGGATGTTATTTTAATTTGTATTCTACTTTCCCCTAGTTATAAAGTACCTCTGTTACAGTTGAGCTACATCAGTGTGAGTTCTCTAATCAGAGAAGTCTTGCCTTTGGACTCTTTCTATTTTCTGAAATTTTAGTTCTTCACATTTGGGAAACTTTACTTTGTTTAAAAACATGCCAATTCTCCCATTTGCTTGGCAGTATTCTCTCTAAAATGAGGGCCTAGATCCCACAATCAAAACATTTACTCAGTGTTTAGTCTCCTGAGTGTCTCATGAGGAAACCCAAAGCCTGACTTTCCAGAACATGTAGTTCTTACCACCTCCAGTAAATCTAAATGTAAGCTGCTACATGCTCAGCAGTTTAAATAGCCAAGCTGGCATGCAATTTCTCAAAGATGAGATTGAGTAGCTAGACTTAAATGCACTAGGAAAAATCCTAGTTTGAAAGTTCATCTCTTTCCACTGCTTATCTCAGTCTTTCAAGCTTCAAAATCAAGTCATGSTTGTCTGAAGCCACACTTGGACATCTAATGCAGAGCAAGCCCATCCTGTTTTGTGATTTATCAGAAGGCTTGTGCTTGTTGATGTTTTTCATACAAATACTAGATCACAGACAGCTCATGGCAGCTCTCTTAGCTTGTGAGCCAACTTCTGGCATTGTTGTATTATGCATTTCCAGGCTAGTTCATGTTTTGTCATATGCTAGCTCTCAGTTCCAGAGTGTCTGTGTAAAACTGTACAGGCTGTGCTCACAGCACGTTCACCAAGCTGGATCCAGCACTCAGGGCCCTGCATTTCATTGGAGGGAGCTGCTCTTCTSCTCAGGTGCTGGGGGAAAAAAATGGGTCTTGTGTTCATAGTGTAAAATTGCTGTGGAATATGATTAGTCTGACCCATTTAACGTGCTGAAGGGTTGGGTTAATTGCAAATGCTTGATATTATTTCTCCACCTTTGCAAATGTGATAAATGATACTGCTTTGCATATAATGATTACTTTCCTCAGGATGGCATTCAGGTTAGGACCCTGAAGCTGGGTTGTGCAGAAGTCTTGGTTTATTCCTCAAGTTTTCTGTTTTCTCAGGCAGGTCATTAAAGAATTGCATTTTTATGATGTTCATTATTTTTTTCCCCTACCAGGTGGAAACATTTTAATTGGATTTAAAAATTAAATTTAAAATAAATAGGAAAAATGAATCACAATATTCTACAGCAATGAAACAGGGCTGATAGGTTTTATCATTCTCAGTTACTAGAAGATCTTGATGTTTCTTAGAAGCAAAACATTTCTATTACATGAGTCTTTGCAGCTCTTTTTAAAAAATAATAACAGAATGTTCTTGTCTTTTAATACATAYATTCAAAAAAGAAACTCTGATTTGACCTCCTCTATATAGCYCACTGTCCTTTTTGAAATCATTATTCTACTTACAAGTGCACTTTATCAAGGGAAAGAGGTTTGTGTATATTCCTCACTTGATTTCTACAACTAGCTTTAAAAACTAAGAGAAATTATAAACACACATGAACCAGAAAATCTGCTGCTACTGGAATATGTTAAAATCACCTAAGGGCAGCAYTGCTGACATAAGAAAAGAAGCTAAATGTAAAATTTTTATCTGTTTTTTACTTCCCTTGTATAACTCTTCCTTTGTATAARTAAGTTTAATTAATTTTAAAGCCAAAGGTTTTTACTTCTGACAACATAGCTTGACCCCCTATCTGAATAACACACARGGAAAATCCTTTCCTGTGAAATTATCCAGCAGGCACAATTTGGTCTTCRTGTCTCAGCACTTGTAGAGAGACACAATTCTAGAATTTTGTGTTGCAAACTCTTTGGGCATAATTGTTCATGGTCCCTAGAGTTTTCTAGACATTAAATCTGCTTTCCATCTATAATTCTCGAGTTTTCTTGTGATTCTTAGAAAGTGACAGAGATCATATCCCCCATATTACTGCTTMATCACCTCAATTTTGATATTATATATTCTCATAGGAAAATGATGATTCATGCTTCCTATTCATCCACAAGAAAATAAGAGAAAAATAGCAGTTAATGTGACTTTGTCCCAGAGAGCAATAAATACTGCCTTTCTTTTTTTTTTTGATGTACATATTCAGCTTTAAATATTTTTATATTTAAAATATAAACAAGCTGTTATATGTGCAGAGGTAATAGGATAATCTGTTCTACTTCAGCAGCCCTCAGCTTTTGTGCTTTCAAAATCTGTTGAAACATATTGTGACAGAACATGATTCTCACCTGCTGATGTAGATCACTTCACAAGAGAAGAGTCCTTCCCAGTGTCCATCTTTCCCTCCTCRAAGCCTTTGCTTTCCCACCTGTTTTCCTCTCATTTATTTTGGGACCAGCTCTGCATTTTTACCTCTAGAGGAACCCAGAGGGAAGATTTTTCTAATTGATGTAGCTGGTGACCAGCCAATGCACTGCACTGACAACAGTAATGGCAAGGATTCACTCTGGGCAGTTTTGGGAGCGTGCCTGAAGTCCCCAGTAGCACCACAAGGACTCCCTCAGATCTGTATTACTCCACTTAGCTGAACTGGAGTGGCTGCTGGCACACTTTCCCAGATCAGACATTCCCAGACACTCTCCTGCCTCTTTCCATGCCTCTGTGCTGCTTTAGCATCCTAAGTTTGGTCCTACATGCCAGGTCTTTGGGAGAGCAGCTGGTTCAGGTGCTCCACAACCTCTCAGTGAGCAGGTTCAGGTCACTCTGCTGACTCCAGGCTATRGAACTGCACATTAAATATGCCCAAACAAAGGATGGGCCTGGGGGCTGTGCTTTGTTTTCATGAACAGTGAGAGTCCTTAAAACCCTGAGATGCTGCAATATCTCACAATAACATATGGTCACTTCTTCCAGGATATCACAGTGCTTTTTGGGTAATTACCATTCAGGTCATTATGAAACAGTAATGAATTTTAAACTTTTGAAATGAGTTAGAACAAGAAAGCCAAAGATCAAGATTCCTGGGAATGCAGCATACTGAATCATAGTGCAGTCTGTTATCTGACAGTACTTTTTCATCAGTGCTRTTCTGCCCAGTCCTGGGAAGCTCAGATATAAAAATGCCATCATTTAATTTTCATGCCTTATTTTTTTTAATTTCTTAGCTCATATTATGTGTAAAAAATGTACATTCTTGACCACTAAAAAGATCAGAATGAAGTCATTTTATAAGTAGAAAATCGGTGAAAAAAGTTGAACAGAGGTTCTCTGGACAACCTGTGCCAGTGTCTCTCCTAACATCTCACCTAAAACTATTCCCTTTCAGTTTGGAGCCATTTCCCCTTGTCCTGTCACTACACTTCCTGATGAAGAGCCCCCTCTGATTTCCCTGTAGGCYCCCTTCAGACTCTGGAAGGCTGCTCTGAGGTCCCCACACCACCTTCCATTCTTCAGGCTGAACAACCCCAACCTCCTCAGCCTGTCTTTGTAGGGGAGGTGCTTTAGTCCCTTTATGAACTATTTTTTGTGTTCCTTCAACTCCTTTTTTGAACGCTGCATTGCTGGATATTCTTTGTCATTTTGCATTATAAATTGGTCTGGGCTTTATGCTGCCTTGAAGGAAGATATTATTAAGGAAGGGAAAGAAGAAAAAGTCAAAAGTGCATTAAAATGTGTACCATCATTTTTCCTCAATCTCATTTACTAATTACTTGTATGAAGAAGTAACTTGATATGAAACAACAGGTTTGCATTTTCAAGGCTTTTTTTGCATCAGAGATTGAGTGTGCACSACAAGTGAAGCCTGTAGCTGTTCCCAGCATTCATCTTAAAATGCATTAGGGAGYGCTTTGGTGGGGTCCATTTCAGCCTCAGAAGGGAGGGCAGCACAATCATGGCACAGATTATTGCCATTATTTCTGTGCTTCTGCAGGCCACAAAGCATCTGTATGAATTTGTTACTATTAACACAGCTGGAGGTACTGAATGTTTGAGGCAAAGCAAGCACAGGCTGGCACAGTGTCACACTTTGATTATAACTCCAGAGAGTTGATCCTTCTCAACTTCTCTCTCACTCTCCTGTTTCCAGGGTGCTGTTATCTCCTCTGACCTCCACAGCCCAACCACTGCCATTGATTTTTAGCAAGTGTCATTTGTGTTACAAATTGGTCTGGACTTGAATCTGTCTGTATTAAGAGGTTTAGATTCACACTTACTGATGGTGGGAAAAGAGGGAAGAAATTACGGAAAGTGGGAATTTGCTGAGCTGTCAAAACAGAAGTAAGCTTAAAAAGATTTTATGGCTAATAAAGCTTTTGAGGAAACAAGCATGAAAAAATGAAAGTGCAGCCCAATGCAATAAAATTGCAGTGTCCTTAAAATTATTACGATAACAGTGCTGTGAGGTCAGGCAGCTCTCAAACAATCCAGTGAAAAGCTCTGTGCTTCCAAGTTGTTTGGTTGCTCTCATGAATTCTGGATAAATATAAGCCATTTACAAAATAAATCATCATTTAACTTAATGTAAGACACAGACCATGTTCAAACAGAAATAAATCCATGAAATGCATTCTTTCCCAAAATCTTTACTGGAGATGTGTGCTTCAAGGTGTATGAAGTTACACTGAAGCAGGGACAAAGAACTCAGACTCAGACAAGGCAGGCTGTTCTAACACCATGGACTTAAAGCATCAGTGCCCAGGACTTTCATTATAGATTATCAGAAGAGTTACTCTCAGGGGCACTTCCAGACAAGAGAAATAAATGTGGTTTTTTTAGMTTGATAGGCTCAGAAAGAATTTAATGGCAACACTATAACTTTGGTATTAAAAATGTTCCCAGTAGTCCCTGCCATGGCCATGGCACTCACCTCCTCTATGACCTGCAGCAAACCCCTCTAATGTCTCCATTTTTTTCACCATTGTATGGATAATATACATTGTTCTTGTGATGTCTGAGACTTCCTTTGTGTCTAGAAAAAGAGRAGTAGGAGTTGGAGGAGGCTGGAATTTGATAGCTTTATGCTGGTGTTTGCCATCCTGATGAGAATGGCAGAGTCATGTCACTGAGTTGCCCTGTCTTTTCCAACAGGCTGTGTGCTACCTGAGGTGGCAGGAGCACTCAATCAATTCTTGGGGCAGGAATAGATGACACCCTTCTCCATTTATGCCCTCCTTGTGGACAAATGTGACATCCTTCCTTGGGATTGTGAGGTGTGTGGCTCACATGTTGGCAGAATATAGCAGCTGTATGAGCCAGGCTTGGTAAATGACCTTTCACATCAGAGAACAGTGGAGCTGGTGTGCTAAAAAGGGCCATGAAGCCAATTCCCAGGGGAAGGGAGTMAGTGGGAAAAGGGGAGTGGAAATCTCTAGTGGTACCTTGGTAAAGCTGTACCTGCTTGCTGCAGTAGCATCAGCAGCCCTCCCATGCCTCCTGAACTGAGATTTGCACTCAAGGAGTTTCACATCAATGTTTCATACATCAGGAGCTGAGTTTCCCATAATGTTRCTTGTTAAAATATTCACTAATCTTAGGAAAAAAAAAAAAAGAAAGGAGAAAAAGAAAAAAAACAAGATAGGGAAATCCAAAAGAATTAAACTGTGTCCTTGAAATAAAAGTTTCCTTAGTGTTGTTTACAACTTCTCTGAGATKAAGTGCTGTGATCACAGACTCTGAGACTGCATTGATGATAAGCTCCTATTTTAAGCTACACATTGGCTATTTATATCTGAGGCCCACTGAACCTGGACCTCCAGGAGGCAGTGCCAGGGACCCTCTCCTCTCCTTTTGTGGCAGCACCCTCAGGTCTGCAGCACCTTCTGCTGAGATACATCAGACTCTGCCAGGAGAAAAGCTGCTGTCRCAGCAAAACCACAAGTTGTAGCTACCCTTCAAATCAACAGGAGATAAATGGGATGCTCTTCATAGTGACTTTAAAGAGGGTGAGTCACAGAGCACGGGGCAGGGTGTCACTGAGGATTAAGAGCTGGTTATGAGATAGGAGAGGAAGATTTGTCATGAGCTGCTGCTCCTCAGCGTGTACRGAGATTAGTGGTACCCCATCGGCAAATTGTCTCTGTGAGGAAGAACTAGGGAGGATTTACAAAAATTCCAGATGGATTTAAATACATTGAGGGATTAAGGAGTACAATGGTAGATTAAATTCAGCTGGAATAAGTGTGACAGAATAATAGACATTAACAAAAATAATACTTGGGGAAAAAAAAACCACAAAGGTATTCTTTAAATTTCTCATAGTCAGTGCTCTGAGGCTGTGGAAAATTTGAAGGAAAGGTTTGTTGTATCTCTATACGTGAATACTCCTCTTCATACGGCACACATTTTCAGACTTGAAAATTTAAAAGAAAGCATGCAAGTCCTTAAAGCAGTGGTCCATTTCCCAGCATTTCTAAAACACTAATCTAATATGTATCGCTGAGGTCAGGAGTTGAGGAGGAGTTGCTTTTTTTAAGAGAGATTTTTCTAATTGTTAAGCAGATGCATAATCACATTAACTAATTGTAGAATTATRATGATAATCTTATTTATTTTCAGAAGGAATACTCTGCAGGGTATAAGGCAAGAGGRATTCAMTTCTGATATCTSTCCATTCTTGGCCTAGGCTGCAGTGCACATGTGACACATGGAAAGTGCTTGGCTGATAACAAACACAAGGTTCATGTGTTTCATGAGCATCATGTAAGGAAAACATGACATCATTCCTGACATCTGGAGTAAAGAATGAATCAGACTGATTTTTTCATGTATCATATTCTCATTTATTTGATATGATGTTCCTAGTGCTCCTGGCATAGAATATCTTTGTTTCACTWCTTTTTGACTGGGYTTTGGGCAAGTGCCTGAATAAGGGCAATTTCRARGACACCCTTTCACCTTTTAAGTTTTCTCTCAGGGAATTGAGGAAATACTGTTGCTGAATAACTCTTTTAATGTCTTTTCATCTTTCTTTCTTGATTACTATGGTGTAAACACAACAGTGCCCAAGCTGAAAAAAAAGAAAACAACCAAAAAAACCACCAAAGTAAAGAATTAATGTTGTTTTTGTTTGTCAAAGTGCTGTTTTTTCCAAGATAGATGGATCCTTAGGTAGTCTTACAGAGGCAGATCCCAGCTAACCCCTTCTCTTGCCCTCCCTCAGAATTTTTCCAAAATTATTTTGGACTTTATTTCTTAGCACTTACTTTTGGGCTATCCTGTATTTAGTGCAAGTTTTAGAAAATCAGGCAGGAGCAWGTGTGATGTGGCCTAAAATAACCTCCAGTCTTGTGCTGGTGGCTGCTGCTGAGAACTGGCTTAGGCTCTGGAGTTAGTATGTGCTGCTGGGAGTGTGTTTCCTTCAGCATGGCTCTTCTCATTCCTTCTTGATCCCAGCAGCAGGAACTGGAAATTGCTCTCCTGCTCTTGATCCCTTTCTCTTGACTGCTTTTAGCAGGCAAAGCCATCGTGGATGGCTGGTGTGCACCAGCCCCTTGCCCATGGAGAGGCAGTGCCCAAGTCCTGGCATTCCAGCTCCCCTGCTTCTCCTTGCCAAGCACTGCACTGAGAGGGAAAATAGGATGGGAAAGAAACCAACATGATGCTGGCCCATGAGGGTGGGTGGTTAAAAATGCTGAAGTCCTCTGTTCCAACAGCCCCCCTCTACTGGATTTAGTATTTTGTATTCATTAGAGCAAATGATAAGAAAATGGACAGTTCCTAGSACATCTGTGAGCCATTTTACAGAAGTTCTGAAATACCTCCACACACCTCAGAGTCTCCCACTCAGCCTCAGCCCATGACAAACATTCYTGCTCTTTTCCAGGCATGGAGGAAGGATGGCAGCTTGGCTGGAGCTGGYCAGGCTGCTCCTCCCACCAGCAGGGATTTTGCCTGCACCAGTCAATGTCCAYACTGCTGCCAARTGGTGTTAGCAGCCAGAGAAAACYAGTCCWCAGCATTATTCCTCCTAAAGACASACTCCTTATTTGACTCCTAATGCATTCCATATGGTATTCCAGACTCATGTTTCTGAACTTTGAGTTTTCCTTTTTTAGGTTTAGCTTTTTATCTTCAGTACTCAGGAGACAATGCTGCATATTGAGAAAGAGATACTGTTATAGGCTGTTGCTCTGTCAGTGACAGGAAGCTGATTTGATGTCAATCAAAACAAAGACATTACTGAGAAATGGCCAGGTGGAACTTCCTTAAATAATTATTTTAAACTATGGAATTAATCTTTCTTAAAATTCAGTATTTAAAAAGACTAGAGAGCAAAAAATGACTCTCAGTTCTCAGATCAGCACTAAAAAAAAAAATCTTCAGAGTAAATGAAGTGTTTGTGTCCACTAAGAGAATGACTGTTAAAAATATAAACACTCAGAATAAATATAGTGGTAGGTAGGAGCAACAAAATGATGTTTTTCAGCTCTAAACTCAGATTAGCTCCTATAGTAAAGTACCACCATGAGAAGCCATGGATATTTGGTGAACCCATCCAGGCAGATCTGCTAGATTTTCTTTTTTGCTAACATGTGAATCTGTGGGATAAAGAACCAAATGAGAAAGAATCTTACAATTCAAACCCAACACTTTGGCCTGCAGGGCATAATCTGTGTGTAGCTCCCATTGTCTAATAAAAGCTGATTACTGAAATTAAATTCTTCAACAGATTTCATCCATTCAGCTTCTGTTTTCAAGAGCTTTGGATATGTGTCTTGTTACCCATGTGTTTAATATCTTTTCCCTTTAAGGCACATTGCCAGGTGTAAAGCTGAAATGTGGTTATTTCAGAATTTAGAGTGAAARCCAGGCTGCCTCATTTAGGTACCAAACTGCTGGATGCTGCACATATTCCCCAAGGATGTCATCCACTTCATTTCAYATCATGGAGCTTCTTGAGAGACAGGTGAAGACATACCCACATAGGGAAGTTAGACACCTTCTTTCCTCCACTGATGAGAAGGGACCTTTGAAGACTCCAGAAGACAGCCCAGACTGCAAAATATCTCCCTGTTTCACTGAGACATGCCAAACAAGTAGGATTTCCAGGGATCCTGCATGTCTAGTGCTGCYCTGCTGACAGGCACTGTGTCTAGGATCTTCTGTCTGTCTTCTGCTTGTTACTGTGGGGCTTGGATRGTGAAGCAGGAGATGGAAGTGACCTTATTGAAGTTGGTCTGAGCAGTTTTAACTCCTATATGCTGAAAGAGTGTTCTATGTATCAGAAATGAGAGATAACACTGTCCATCATCCTCTTGATGGCCCAGTGGTTCATCTTCAGGCCTAAAAGCAACAGAGAAAGATAAATAATGCACAGAAGAGAACCTGACTCTTAGGATTCTTAGCTCTTAGCACTCAGGAGTAAGGAAGACTGCTGGTCCAAATTYAGTTTATTGGATGTGTGTGCATATAAAGTGGTTTTAAAGTCAACATAAGTCTGAATAAAATGTCTCCTCCCAAAMTGTCCTAGGTGCTGGCTCCAAGCTCTGCTTCATTCTCTGTTTTAGATGTGTATTAAATACTATTCAAGCTGAGCTCAAGTGTAGCCAAACCTTTGAACATTCTCCTGGGGAGATAAATGGAGTGGCCCTGCCACTGTGCTTGACAGCAAAAGAGGCTGGGTGTGAGTGGTATTTMCCTGCCCAGAAAATACACTTCCAGGTACTGCTGGGAGGATACTGTACTTAAACATTCAGGCAACTTTCAGTTGGCAGAGAAATGCCTTGTAATTTTATTGTAGTGCTCCTCACTCTTGAAAATGGCAAACTGGCCATCACTGCCTGTGTTCTGATCTAAGCAAATTTTAGGTGGATTGAACTCCACCTTACTTAAGATTTTTCTAGGGATTAGACTGACATTTAGGTTTAAAGAGTGCAATTCCCAATGTCAGGCCCATTTCTGTACTGTATATTATTCTTCATTTTTGCAGAAAATGACCCAGTTGAGTTAATCTGACAGGGCTGACTGGATGTCCATTATAGTGCTGCATTACAATTGCTAAACAGAGCAYTGGAAGGGCACTGGGTACAGCCTGGTAAAGACAACACATCATTTAAATGATGGCACCAAGGGGGCACTTCAGAGTTCAGTAAGTGGGATTCCAAAGTCACTTGGCAGTTGGGAGGAGGAAAAGCAAATGAGAGCAACTGCTTGTGAGGCTGACATAACCTCAGCATAACTCTGAACTGCAGGTTGTTCTCCTTGGGCTGAGAGCAGGCTTGGCAAACACCAGCAATCAAGCCATCTGTGTAACTGCATCAGATTCCTTGCTACCAAAACGGKTCCATTTATGCCATTGCTTTGACAGGCATGTTGGGGAATACAGAACATACAGTTTTCATCATTGTTTACTTCTGTTTTTCCTCTTGTTCCCTTTGACATTGCCCACTGGCTCATATTGGAGTTTGAGCTCCATTTAGCTCAGCATGCAGAGCTGGCTGTGCTGCCAGTGTTGCTCACCACAGAACTCCTGTGCCTTCATTTACATGCTTCCTTTCTGTTCTTTAATCCAAGGGGAAACTTTGAGCCTTGAATGCATAAATCATTAGGTCCAGGTCAAAAATAGGCCATTATTCAAAATGTTTGTTCTCACACATCAGATCTGTAGTTAATCTTGGGAATTTCTTGAAAACGTGGAAGCCATTTGTAACATTGTTCAGAGGGTTGGAGCATGAATGAGCTGGTTTTGAGATCAGCATCCAGTATTCAGCAYTGCTCTTCTGTTAAAGGGGTCTAACTGGCCATTCATGAAGCAAGTCTGGTCCATAAGACTCTGGTGTCCTACTCTATTTTGCTCAAAGCAGGCCTTTAGCAAGACTTCCAACTCACCAGTAAGGCAGAAGTTAACTTCACTGGGATCAAGGTTCTCCTGATATGCTCCAAAATCAGCAGGATGTGCTCTAAAACCACAGAGTCCCTGAGCTAAGAAAGTTTG
The DNA here is from genome assembly GCA_902810485.1 of Alauda arvensis. Taxonomy (NCBI): domain Eukaryota; kingdom Metazoa; phylum Chordata; class Aves; order Passeriformes; family Alaudidae; genus Alauda; species Alauda arvensis. The sequence goes on along the minus strand of CADDXX010000200.1, from coordinate 969,685 downwards.
GAACAACATTTTTGATAGGGAATGAGCAAAGTTTTCAAGTTAATTTTCAGGTTGCATAGTGTTTGCTACTACATCYCCATATTTGATAGGGAGTGGCATAGAGAGCCAATAGTGCAGGCATTTCTGTTCTCAGATCCAGAATGGATGCAAGTCAAATAATGACATTATTGTCTTTTGTATAACAATAGCAGCACCTGACAAGGAAAGTCGCCTTCATTTTATGGACAGTGGAATTGCAGGTCAGGAAGATTTATTGACTGGGGTAATTTGATAGCCCTCTCCCAGATCAAGATATGTTCTGTTCCTCATTATTTCTTTAGCTACAGGTATTCTCTCATTTATGTATAAAACCACTGAAGACAGTGGGATCGTATTGACAGATTGAAAAAAAAATTGGCTAGCATTACTACACATTTTAGTAGGAGCTAAGGAGAAACTCACTTAATGGGATTGTTCTGAGTTGTGCCAAATTCCTGGGAGCAGATTTTAAAAATTACTTCTCATCACTRCATTTTTCTTGTAAATTGAAAAGTTAAATCTTAATAGCCAATAGCAGAGGACGATTATCATTCAGTGTTCTATTATTTAAATTACCTCTGTAAGTGGATTTTTCCTTAAAATATTTCTGTTTTCAGCTTCCTYACTGGGAGGGACCTAGACACTGGAAGATACAAAATCTTATTTTYACCAGACAATCTAATTTCCTTGTATTCAATGTCCAGTACACTTTGTGGAAACACTTTGACAATTATGTGAAGTTGAGCTTCCARATCCACTCCTGAGCATTTAAATGGATTGCACTAATTTTCAGAAGTGCTCAGCAGCTCACATYAAAGTTAAGGGATATTTATTCATGTGCTTTCATTTCAGATTCATCTCTAAATAAAATGGTTTTATAGCCTAGATCCTTTCTTTTTTAATTTGGTTGTTTGTTTGTTGTTGTTTTAGGGGTTTTTTTGTTTGTGGGTTTGTTTGTTTTTTGTTTGGTTTGGTTTTTTCTGGGAGGGGTGGTGATTTGTGTGTGTTAAATAAAACTCCTGATAAGCTTACAGGGAGCTGATTGGCTCAGGATTATTTTAGGTCAAACAAGTAGATCTGAATTGGATGATTTATTTTTGGCATRATTAAATTGGATACAGAAGTTTTCATGCCTGTGTCATGATGTTAAATCATACATCAGAGTCTTGAACTGAGCTGGGGAGTCATTTTGTCGGAAGGAATAAATGCAGTATTACCATATACTGTTGGCTATTTTTAGCAGAGATATAAGTCATATTCTTATGTGCCCTGCCATAAAAAGTGAGATCAAACAAAAGTAGTTGAAAAATATTTTGCAGATGACACTCTGAAATATTTTAAAGCTATATCTATCAATCTATCTTTATAGACCCCAAAGGAAATATTTCTATTTCATTCCCCACTTATTTATTCACAGTCATTAGTGTGTCAAAGTATATTTTACCAATAATATGAGATAGAGATTGGCATCTGAGCGAGACAGAGTTCTGCTGCTGGTTCAGTAGGGTCTGAATCTGTCAACTAAAAAAATAATAATTAGGGTAGCACTCACAGATAGAGATGCTATTAGAAGATAAAGCAATGGAAAGAAGTACATTATACATGAATTTTATAYACTTTCTGACTCTCTTTTCATCTTCCAAGAGAACTGGAGATGGAAACCTAAAAAGGACCTCAAAAGAATTATTTAAACAGTGAGATGTATCACATTTTCTTTTAGCTGCTATTATTACAGTTACCTTGAAAGAGGGTGCAAAAGAGAAATTTACAGCAAATGGAATGAGAGCAAAGATAAGAAACCCAAAGTAAGCACTGTCTCAAGATCTCATGGGGCAACATCTACATCATCTGCAAAAAGGTGCTCTGCCATCCAGCAGTTGACTCTTAATGAGGCCAAAATCTAGACCAAAAGTGATCAGGAACCTTCAAGGCAATAAAAAAAAAGAAAAAAAAGTAGTGGTAAAATCAAATCATAGAATATCCTGAGTGAGAAGGGACCCATGAGGATCACTAAAGTCAAGTTCCTGCCCCTGCACAGGACACTCCAAAAATCACACCATGTGCCCAAGGATCTTGTCCAAACCCTTCTTGAACTCTGCTGAGCGCTGTGACCTGGGGAACCTGTTCCAATGGCCATCACCAGGGTGTTAAGGGCACTGCAGAAATAATTCCTTTTCTTGCACATAGAAAGGGTTAAGCCTCAAGAGAACCTGGAAAACATAAACAGCACCCACAAGAGGTCCTTTTCCTGCTTTTGGTTTTTCCAGCTCGTGCTTTGTATCTCTGAGGCCTGTGTAAACTGTGATTTCTCTTTTAGGGGTTCACTGTTCCTGGTGTACTGAAATGCCTTATCACAGACTCCTGGAAGAAAATGCAYGAGTTGGCCCTGTCTTGGCCCTGGAATGTGAGGGGCCACAGCCCAGGGATTCATTCTGTGCTGTGCTTGGAGTGCCTGCAAGGCCCAGCACCAAAGGAGTTCCCAGTTCCCCCCTGGGAACTGCAGTGACCATCTTGACAGTTCAGACAAAGCTGTGTGAACCCTACCCACAATTTTTCTCCAAGTCTTTGGCCTTGATAAAATAGTTCAGTTGTCAGGGTTGTCTTAACAGCCTTCTTTCTACTGCTACAACTTCAGTCTGGATTGYCTCACTGTTGTTCCTTATCTGAACACTTACTTTTTGTCTTTCTTGGTTTGTCTGACACTTCCCATTGGATTAATTCCACAGCTGTTGAACCCTCCCAATCAATAGACATAACATATTTCTAATAAAACCCTCACTCCCTAATACAGAAACTGAATCAAGTAGGCTGAAAGCTCAGCATAGGATGTGAAAGATCACAAATGCCATCTGTTCTACRAGTATTGAGTGCTTGCTCTGAGGATGTGTGGGAGGGCCACAGGCAGGAGAATTGGYAATTTGAAAGATTGTCCTTGTGAAAGCCTGGAATCACGTGGGTGATGTGGGTGAATGATGTTGCAAAGGTAGGTCAGTTTGCTTAGCACTGTGCTGGTGGAAATGGTGTGATTCTCTCCATGTAAACAAAGTTAAAGGCAATCACCATGCAAACCATGCAACAGTGAGCAAAGTGAAACACTAAACAAAGCAAAGCATTAATTGAGTGTGGAAAATCATGGCCTGGCATTTTTAGAGAAAGGTTTTGAATATTGTACTGTCCTACAACACAGCTGTCCTAGAACTGTAATAAACAGTCCTGGATTGTGTCAGTGTTGGGAAGTTGGAAAAAGTGCATTGGAAAATGTCGTGATTGTAATAATTCTTAATGGGAGTCCTCAGATATGACTGTGGGATCAGTAATAGTATTGGTACCCTAGAACACTGTCCTGTGCTACTGTGAATGATAATTTCTTCGCCTATCAAACTGCATCTGAGTTTGTGTTTGAGTTTGATATTGTGAGAGAGTTACTAAGACTGCTCTTGGATGCTCAGGCTTGCAGAACAATGGCCTTCCTGCACCATTTTCCCACCCATTTCCCCCTCAGCATTTCTGCTGCTTTGTAGCATTCCAATGCTCTGATTACACCCCCAATTACTGCTGCTGCATTGGCTTGTTGCAGCATTTCTTGTTTTTGAGGCTGGGGAATGCCTTTTCAGGGGAGCAGGGAGGGGTAAGCTGGGAGTAGGAGGYTGAGCTTTGCAAGTGAGGCTCCCTTGGCTAAAAAGCAGCACACAGCAGCCTTTGCCTGCATCAGAGTTGCTGTTACAGTGAAAGCCCACTTGCTGACACCAATCATTTCTGTAAAATTTAAGCCAACCTCTTTGGGAGAAAAGATTTAATTAACACATAAACCCCAGAGTAACTATGACAATCTGCTTTCATAGTGATGGGAATAATCACATTTCTATCCACTGTCAGTTCTTGAAATATAACAGTTTTATGAATAATCTATAGTACTTTTTTTTTTCCCTTACACAATCAGTCAGATTCTTTTGTTACTTTCACAGAAGAACATTTCTGTCTTAGACATCTAGAAAAGCTCTATATTTATCTGGTGCCTTGAGGGGCTACCTCTGGTTGTGTGACAGGAGGTCTCTTGAGCATTTTGGGCTAGYAGCATGAAGGGAGGCTGAGCAATTCCATCCTAACCAAGATCCACATGAGATATCCCATTATTTGAATAGAGGTGCCCTTAGGGCAGTGCATGCAGAAACCAGTGCAAAAAAACCAAACCAACCAACCAACCAAACAAAAAACCCCCGAAACCACCACAAAAAAAACCAAAACAGAACAAAACAAAACAAAACAAAAAAAGTAAAACAACCCTCAAACAAACAAACCCCCCCAAAAAAAACTGACCAAAGAAATGAACAAAAATCCCCCAAAAAACCAAAACCCAAACAACATAAAAAAAAATAAACAAACAAAACCCAGTGTTCATTGCAGACCATAAATAAAATAGTGGCAATGAATTACCATGATTATTATATGAAAATTAGATTTAAACCCTTAAATTCTGGGGTGAAAATAGTGACCTTTGAAAAAAGCTTTGAAAAAAAATCCTTTTTCCCTTAGTCCTGGTGAAAGGGTTGTGTCTAATATTACATACTTTTTCTGACACCTTCTTCTCCTACTTATCATAAATCCTTTAAGGAAAAAATACAGAACCTTTTTTCCTATGGGTTAATCTCAGCAAACTTGTTTCTGCTTTACCAGGGCATAAGTTAGATAAGCTTGTAAAGTATAATTTTATGGTCTTTGGGGCTTTAGCAATGTTGACAATAAATCTATGATCACAATTTAGACAGAAAATGTTGTCTCTGTTATTTTCACTGGACACTGTTATATAATTTCCACATCTTTTTACTTTCTTAAATTTTTTTTATTTGGTTCCACAGTACTGAACAACAAATAAGCAAGATATAATCTTTATATTAGGGATGGAATGTTCTTGATRCATCTTTAGAGTTGCATCAACTCTAATAATCTGGAATTTTTRCAAATATGAATTTTGCATCTAGATAAGTGCTTTTTAAAATGATRGCAGTCATCTTGTGTTAGGCTTGATTGCAACCTGTTTTCTAAATTAAAAAATGTAAATGTGGCATTGACAAAGGTTAAAAAGATTTAAAGGGGGCTCTGTCAGCAGTGTATGCACRCACCAAGCTAAATCCTATGTATCTAATCAGTGTCCTCTGGACTGTGTGTCTTGCTCCATTGTTTACATTCAAATCCATAATAATTTTCTATCCTTTCACTGGGCAAAGATTCATTTTAAAATCTAATGGATTTAAAAATATGCTTTTCACCTGTCCATTTGATACCAAGCCTGCAATTTGACTTTCATTGTTTGTTTCCCTCCTTGTCTCGTCAATCCTTTCCTTTCTTTCTGTCCTTTTACTTTATTACATTTTTTATTGAGGACTGAGATGAACTGGTTGCTGCATCATGGGCCCATTACACTTCCTAACAATTCCATTTGCACCTTATTGTTTGTCTTATTGCTGGAAAATTCAGGTGATTCATCATGCCTGAAGAAGCACCTGATCCCAATTCCCYTGATATCACGATTACTATGTGACAGGAATACAGTTAGTGGTGGCTTTCAGACTCAAAGAGGCCAAGGTGATAACTCTTTTGGGACCTTTAGCCTCTCAAGTATTGATGAGTTCCATTTTTTTTCTAATGCTCTGTTTTCTTGCTCCCTTTCAACAGCCCCCTGAGTGTGGAAAAGGGCTTGGAGTTAATAAAGGAAGTGGCAGATCTCCTGAAGCTGCAGATGAGTGTCTTCGATGATGTCAAGTATGTACATGGGATTTTCTCCTTTTTTTATTGTATTGGATGTCTCATTATTTTTGCATAGTTCATCTTACAAGGAAATATCTGCTCTTTACTGTCAAAATTAAGGAGAGTGGGCAAGAGGGAAAAAAGAATATTCAAGATCTTTGTAACATTCCCTACACACGGGARCAAATTATTTTGAGAAAATTATAARGAATGAAATTTTTTTTCTGCTTTCATAAGGAAAAACAATCTGTTCCAAATGCTGCACAAATATTGCCARCTTTATTTAACARTTTCTAGGTAAGGAAAGTCTTCTGAAGGGTCATTATATACCCAGCATTGCTGGGGGGAAAAAGACATCAGAGATGGATAAAAACTTGGGTGCCTGGCTTTGAGCCTGGCACATGACACACCAGGTCATGCTTTTTGGTCAGACACTTATTTAACAAGTCACAGAGAGTTCAGCTATGCTGAGCACTGCTTTTCCTCCTGTGATTCATCCTGATGAATGCTCTGCATGTTAATCTCATGAACGAGGAGGTTATGATCTGCCATGTCCAATAAMGGGGTTTAGACTGAGGATTTTCTGAAGGCATTTTGGAAGAAGCATGTACTTCACAAAACTTCATCCTCTCAGCGTAAAACAGAAGTAGTTTGATGTAAAGGTAACTGAAAAGAAGGTCAGCTGTGGGAGGGYTTTGAGAAAAGAAGCCACATCTGGGGCACACAGGAAATCACTGATGTCTGGGTAGCATCCAGCTCCTGCCTGTGTTTCAGAAGCTTTGGGATTACTTGCCTTGGCCCTTGAGCTGGGTTGCTGAAGTGCAGCTTCTTCCTCAGCCTCACCTGTGCTGCCATCAGCTGCTGTTTGATCTTCATTTACAAAATGGAATTCATTGTTTAATACTCTGTTTTGAATCATAGTGTGATGATGTTTCACCTTTAGTGGAAGTGTTTATTCTTGATTGTTAAAAATAAATACAAAAAAAAAGTTTGTGCACCTTCTCTTACTGTATTTATATGGAGAAATGGACTGCTGGTGAGAAAATCTTCTCAGAAACCTGGAAAATACCAGGCACATTGGCTTGAGATATTGAGAAGGGAAATATTTTTTTTGTTTCGATTCATGTCTTTTTGGTTGTATTTTATGAAATACATTTTTTTTATCAATACTGAGTTTTTAAATAGGAAAAAAATTATATTCTATTATCTGTCTTTTAAACAGAATTTGTACCCTTGACTTTGAACACTAGCAGAGAAAGTCCACTGCACATTTAAAGGAGAAATCCCACAGAACAATTTCTCTGCTGGAATCAATGGGTTCAGCTTCATTAACTTATTCATTTACAGTACAAGAGCACTTTCACCTACCTTTCTAATTGTTAGTGTAAAGYCTTTTGGTTATTTTTTATCATTTGATAAATCACAACACATTGCAGTTGATAGGCTGTAGATTCATTCTGTAATAAAAAATACCCTTCCAGTGGTATAGCCAGCTGTGATGGACCTTCCTTTAATGTGCAGAATTAGCTGCTTGTTTTGCATCTGTTAACATGCAGCCACATGACTGTACTGAAAATATTTGTATGGTCAGTACCTTAAAAGCATGGTGTGCATTACAGGAAATCCAAACAGGACTGAGCATTCTTTCTATCCATACAATGTTCTATCAGTCTTTACCTTTCTAAAAATCTACAAATTGGTGAAGGGTTGTTCTAAATCTCAAGTCAGTGAAGAATTCATCCATATTGAATGTTCTTTGTTCAAGAGAATGAGATGCTTTGACTCAGRTTAAACCCATGAAGTACTAAAGGAAGGTGGAGCTGACCAGTAGATAAAGCAGTAGTAGAAGCTTTAGACAAAGGCCTTGCCAAAAAATGAGTTGACACTTTCTGGAATTGATGTTTTCTTGCCATTGCACCACTATCAGTGGAAAACAGTACAAATTTGAATGCTCTGCTGAGCTTCTCAGTGGCCTCATRGAGAGGGATTTCAGGAAAATCCTGATGCCATGTCATAGGCACCACTGACCCATCAGGAAATATTTCTCAGGAAATATGCTCCTTACTTGGGCTAGGGCATCATGGGTGATTTATTTCATTTCATGGGCGGCTAAAAGTATCCTTTTTCTTAAAGATTTTTTTTTTGGTAGCAATGGGGAGGTTGTGTAGAAAAAAACTGTCAGTCAGCCTGGAGAAAGAGAAGTTAGAAAGGGGTGAGAATTTGTCATACTAGCCTACTTTAACTCTGACCTGAATATTTTCTTGGTCTGGAATTCTCAATTCTCTCTTTTCCCTCCAAGAATTTGTAATGGTTAGAAAGTAACAGCATTGACTTTGATTTTTTTGATCATTGCAAAGATTTCAAAGTCATGCCATGTTAATGAGAATCATGGGTTAATTTGAAAGTATAGACAAAGTCATCATATCAAATAGGAACAGTGCAAGAACTGAGTAGAGAGGCTAAGTGGTGAGGTCTTTAAAAGCTATTTAAATTCTGTTACCAGTTTATTGTCCTTTTCTCTGGAAAAAAAATTAAAAACAAAGTTAGTTTAAAGGAACTGCTTCACTAAGAAATTACTGCCTTAAGTTTTGTCTGCAAATATCTTTCACYCTTCCCTATATTATTAGTTCTTCCCTGTGCTTTGGAGTTAGGTGAGTGGACAATTGCTTTTGCCACGGATTCCTACCAACACCCTGTGATTGGTAGTAACTGGCTGATGCTTGGTAGTAATCAGCTTTATCTTATCTTCTCTTTATCACAATCCTGCCAACTTTAACTGATAGGCTTCAGCTCCCAGGATAACCCCAGGCTTGGCTTCCAGAGCATCCAGTCCTTTTCTACAGCTGATTTATTGTCAAGTTTGCATTGACATAAACTTTGCTCACCCTGTGAAGCTGATGAGTGGGAATAGATTTAGGGAATTGAGAATTAGAAATAATTCAACGTTGAAAAAAAAGATCCAACTTGTTAGTTGTCACTTCTGTATACAGCCTGAATCTTTATGGAAGTAATAGTTATGCTTAATATGTTTTGTTAATGGTTATGTAGCTGTCAAATAAATTCCATTATTTCTTATTACATCATTAGAGACCATTAAAAGGATATTAGCATGCTGATGTAATTATGCAAGCAGACGTAAAATTACTATAGTTATGATTTTATAATCTAATTATGGGTGTCCAATGCCCCTGGTGATTGATTGTTGGAGTGGTATCAGGGATTTGGAGTCAGATGGGTACTAATGTTTAGGAGGGTTTGTAGCTATTTTATTTAAAAAAAATATGATTTAGCAATCTCCAACACTGGCCTTCTTCATGTAACTGAGTTATTCACAACATGAGAMTTTATCAAGAAACATCAAAATATAATAAAAATACCAAAATCTCTCAGCTCAACTTTGAAAGTTGTGGAAAAGACACAGAATTAACAGTCAAAGTAATTGATTAGAGCAGATAGGACTTAAGTGGTTTCTGATGAGAATACAAATAATTTTTKAATTTGTATTTATTACTCTCACATTTGTGGTATTTACTGCCAGCATTGTAAAGGGGAAGTTTCAGCTCTGACCTTCGATGAATACCTTTGCATGGAAAGAAACCAGATTATTCTGATTTCATATTATTTCAGGCCTTATATCCTATCATTCTCCACCTCCATCTCCAGATTTTCAGCTGAATATTACATTTTCTCTAGATTGATGTGATTTGTCCAATTGTCACTGAAGATCTTTTGCTCTAGGTGTCTCTTTTTTCTCCATTTTGTTCTGCTTTAGCTTCCTCTACCCATTTATCATAATGGCAGTTTCCTCATWTTTACCTTCTAATACAGCAAAACTCAGTACTCAAAAGAACTGAACTTTTAGGAGATGTGCTAACTTGACCAGCATTTCCATTTTCATATATAAGTTTTCAGTGGAAAACCTCCAGCAGAGTTATCTATATTAATTCCATAAAACTACATTAATCTCAATCTGCTGCTGTTGTTTTGAAGTGTAACAATTCACTGTATAACCATATAATCTATATATATATAATGTTGAGAGTGAACAGGACACTTAGGCTAAATGTGGAATGCTAATATAAATAGATTTTTTTTAAGTTGAAAAGGCTGATTCTGATATCTAATACAATGTCCTGGATTGCAAAGCCACTGCATTTAACCAGTGTTCCTCTATCAGGAATTGATGCATCTGTACTGTGCATCCAAAGCCAAGTTAAATGATCAAATCCCTCATCTTTTAGAGTCTAAATCTCCAACACCCAGGATTCAGGGCTGGTTGTTCACCTTTCACCTCACAGTGCTCCCTACCCACACTGGGACTACAGGTGAATTCAGTGTTTACCTAAAGTTTATTATATGAACAATGAAAAATTCAAGTTATCTGAAGATATACAAGGAAACTATCAGACTTAGCTGAAAAATACCTTTCAAATTTTGTAGCAGACACAGCAATGTGATTTGACATTTTGAAAAGAAAATGCTATMAATTCAAAGTAATAACTAGTTTCAAAATTTAACTAAGCTTGACTTATATGGAAAATGCTTTTATTTAGGTGATGAGAATAAACAAAAAATGGCTTTGGACTGAACTCCATCCATTTTTCTGTTTTGTTTTGTTCAGGTGACCAATCTTTTGAATAACAGTAATTATGATAGACTTCTGAAATATTGAATCACATCTATATATTTTTCTACAGCCAACTGCTTTATTTCATAGTCACAAAAGAAATCCTCACTTAATGAGTAGCTCTTCAATGTTTCATTTTATTTTCATTGTTCAATGTGTGACTTCAGGTTTTATTTATTGCACTTTATTCAAATTCTGCTTTGAGGTCAGAAACCCTATTTCCTTCTGTTTTGGTTTGGATTTTTTTTTYYCCTTATAGTGCTCTTCACTACACTGTCAAAATGCTTGGCAAACATGAATGGATATATTTAACTCACGTGAGCTATGGGGTTTTATTAGGACCATCCAGAGCTGGAGTTAYGCATGGAAAGATTGGTGTCAAAGCATTTCCCACTGTGAGGTGTSCAGTGTGATGTCTCACTGCATGGCTTACTCAGCCTCTTCTGAAACTGCCCTGACTGAGGCAGAGATCCCTTGGCTTCAATCTGCTGAGCATTCCATTACCTGAGCATTCAGCAGTCCCAGAGGTCAACTCTCCATTCAGACACTGATATTAGGCCTTTATTACTAAATAAATACAAATTCCTGAAAATTATTTTCCCTTAAATGAACTGAGACTGAGTCTGAGTCTGAAGTGAATGATTCCAGCAGTATTTAAAGCAGCAGTAATTAGTAGCAACAGTAGTAAAGTAACCTTTAAATCTTCGTTATTCCATATTTCATTTGCAACATACTTCCTGAAGTCTGATAAAATTGAAATTAAGGGCCCTGAAAATATTGGTCTTCTCTACTACTTGACCACCATTCATGTTTGGATTTCAAGGATCCTACTGAAAAAACTTTTAAAACTTTTGAAAGAAAGGCTGCATTTCTGTATTTGAAGTAAGACTGATTTTTTTCCTGTTACACAGTAGCACGTCCATAGTGTTAATCATGATTTTTTAATAGTTTTGTTTAAATAGTGATTTTAACAACAGTTTGAATTTGGAAGGCTTATCATGAGGACAGTTACAAGCACATYCTTTTCTTACTTCAGATCTCTTAGAGATTTGGGCTTAGAGACATTTTGCACCTCCTTTTCAAAGAGCAGGTCTTGCACCACCAAACACTGCCTGTCATTATCCCTGCCCTCCGGAAGAGCTGGAACGGCTGGGCTGGAATAAATACAATTTGAAAAGCCAGCCAACCATCCCAGTTGAAAAGGACTTGAACTGAGGAAGATATCTGAAAATCAAACCAAGTGCTGAAAGTTTGGAGAAGCTTAAAACACTCTCAAATTGGAAGTGTTGGGCAGGCAGGGTGATGAGTGGATCCCCCAGCCTCACCTATTACAAACACGTGCACTGGCTGTAGTGCCCTAAACATGCACTGTGGGGTTTGTTCATTGTTTGTCATGTTATTTTTRTAACACCTGAAAAATTCAATCGACCAGTTAATCATATTCAGTCATCCAGAACCTAAACACTGGAACAAAACTTGGTCTTTTCACTCCAYTGTGCTGATGGGTTGTGACATGTGGTGTGTGCATGTTCTAAATGTAAACAACTCGGGAAATGACTGAGGCAGGGTGGTGTGARGGAGGATGATTTAACCACTGAGCAGTGGTAGGACAGGTACCACAGGGTCTTGTTAGGTTGGCATTTGAAAAGTTCCCTCCATTGTGCAGATTCTCCACGATTCCATTCTCCTTGATTTGGTGTGGTTAATCTTTTCTCATGTTGTGTGTTGAACATCTGTAGATTAATATTCTTGCAAAGTTTTGGGTTTTTTTCCAGATTGGGCAGATTATGGATTTAAATTTACTGAGAGGAATGTTCTATAACTCATCCTACTCTCCTTAAGAAGCTGTAATATTAACTAGAAATAGACATATTTTTTTATTTCCACTCCATTTGTTGTCCAGAAATTAAGCAAGATTTGTGTTTCAATTTGAACTATACCATGTTTAGTCTCCATGAAAAGATAGACCTTTCAAGAAAGTTGAGCAGTATTTKTCATCTGCTCTCTGATTTTAAATAGCAAACAAATAACTGTGGTTATTTGACATAATCTTGTTTAAAGTGTTATAAAAGCATAACTCAGAAATAATGGAACCCCTCTTGTTCAAACTTGGCTTCGCCCACAGATYTAATGAGTCTGGGAAACAAATTGTGTGAAAAATGTATTCCTGAAACTCATTGCATGCAGGCATTTATAAGAAATTACATTGTGTTTTCTGGTACATATTGTCTTATTTGACAACTAATTTAGAATATAAAGATTCATCACTTTTTAGAGGAATGATGATAAGGGAGAAAAAAAGGTGAAAATTTAAACTATGCATTTCCTTACTTAAAAATGAGTGGTTCCACARCCTTAGCATTCCATTCATCTTGTGGCTTTTCCCCCTGAGGTACAATACATTTTGTGTTCTCTTCTTAAATGAATGTGCATATAACCAAGATAATTTTGCCTTCTCCACTGTAACTTTCCTGCTAGAAAAATTTAAAAATCATTAAAATAACAGGAAAGATTTTGGCCTGCAGCATTTTATGAATTCTAGGTTACAAAAGAGAGAGACCATAAAAATCTAAGGAGAATCTGATAAATAATATGTATGGTGCTTGGCTTTCCATTTCAGCATTTAATCTCATTAAAACAGAGGATTTGCACCTTTGTAATCAAAAGCAGAATGAATCCACTATTATTGATAGATTTCCATGAACTCGTAGGTCTCTGCTGAAGAGGTTTTTATACATATGTGAACTTCTGAAGTTCTTTCTTTTTTTAACTTCATATTTCTCTACTGCTCATCTCTCTGTGTGACTGAGAATGCCATCATATTCCTTTTTTAATAAAATCAAAGTTCATAACATTATAGGGTAGGCAGGATATATTCCTKTCTTTCAAGTTTGTCATTGAGTGTGTGCTGCCAATGCATTTAATTTATATAAATCTTCAGATATTATTAACAGGTAATAATTTCATTCTGCAGATGGGTAGATTGAAACCCAAGGCAGTTTGCTTCATTTTCCCTAAAATGGYACAGGACTTGATGACAGATATGAGAATAGAAACAGAGAACTAGGATTCTCACTCTTGAACTGAAGCTTCATCCACAAATAGAATTACTAATATTAGAAGTGAAAAAARGTTTTTGTGTAGGGATTTGTTTAAAAGAATAACCTCTTAGAAGAAATGTGAAAATTATTTTATATCTGTGTCTGTCTTGATCCTCCTGCCCTTGGCTACCTGACTCCCCTAGAACTACAAACACACACTTTTTCCTCTCATGTTGTGACCTGGATGGTTGGATTTCATGAGCATTACAGACCTGCTGACCCAGCTGAAAAAGATAAAGRAYTCTTTTGCATTTTTGTTACAGCCTAGCCAGTAAATATTGCATAAAGAGATCAATGMGTTGAATTACAACCTACCTGTGGAAGGGTTTGTATTCCTTAAGAGCCATAAAGACAGAGCAAATATACCTCTGTAAGTGCAACTGAAAAAGCCCAATAAATTGCACTTGCAGTGCCTCCTTTGCCAAGGAAATATCTCACAGGTGGCAGRGGAGCCTCAAGAACAAATCTTGTCATTGGTGTTTTTCAGAGCTAAGGGAGAATCCAACAGGTCCTTAGGAGGACAAGCAGGAGAGCTCTGCTTGTTGCACTCAGAATTTGGTCACCTTTTGAACTAAGACTGTAGCAAAGTTTGGGGTTTTCTGTCTTTGGTTGTGCTGCCTAATACTGACACAAGAAATTTGTGTCCTACGTGGGTCCTATCAAAGCTCTGAGCATTCTGAGCTTGTACCTCTGTAACAACCCCAACATGTGAGTCATGCTCCTCATTAAGGATTAAAAGTCACTTGTGCAAGTGGAGTAAAAGGTGACTGCCCATCCCAGCAGCAAATTCTATCTGTGCTTTCAGCCAGTTCCATTAACAACACAGCTGTGGACAGGGTGGGCAGGGCTGGAGCCAGTAAAATGCATTGTGGTCTTACAATGTGAAAATTAAAAATGTCAGCTGTTTGTARATATAAAGGTATAAAGAAGGAGAATGGAAAGATAAATAGAATGCTTGCTATTTTCTTTTTTATGATATAAATCTTATGCTTTAGCTTAATCCTTGGGGAGTGGAAGAAAAATTGCTTTTCATTTAAGAAGATTTTTGAGACCATTTTCCCACCCTCGCAGGGTCCAAACACTTTTTTTTTTTACCGTAAGAAATTATAGCACTTGAAGGGTTTGTTCTTTTAAATACTGTAATTAAGAACCTTATTTGCATGGCAGGCAAAGCTGGCAACTTTCATGTACTCAGTGTGGTGAAAATGTCAAGTTTCATGGCTTGTGACAGATTAATAGAAAAATTATTTTAAAACTCTGCAAATTATTCATAGATATTGAGTAATCATCAAAAGTTGCATTTTGTGAAGAATAAAAATAGGGCAAACTGAGTGTAGCATCAATCTCTAAATTAAGCGTTGTCTCTTTTTAAAATCATTTAAATTGTAGGCTTAGCAAAATAATCTTCACCTCAGATGAAGCAAGTTGTAAAATCTTTAAAATACTCTTTCATCATCTTTTGCAATGTAAATTAGGATCAGTGTACTTAGCGCAATTTTGATGCATATAGATTAAATGATTAATGCAAAATTAATGATTGATGTCAAATAATTAAAGCTCCATCTTTTAGTATCGGTATCAGGGACCCACCAGACACGGGCTGCTGTTATTGGAAAGCAGGACTTTCTGGGCCATCCCTTTTCCGTGGCTTCAGTCTGGAAATTATTCTAATGGCAGTGTTGTGTCAGGCATTTCATTATTTGGACACCTTGCCCTGGCCTCYTCTCTGCCCCTGCAGTGCTGCTCTGTGCAGTCCCTGCTCAGAGCTGCTCATGCCAGGGGGAGAGGAGAGGCCACCACCAGGTATCCAAGTCCCCACCTGATTTATGAGGAATGTGACTTGCAGGAGTGAATCTGGGCTGCCACCGTCAAACCCAGACATAAATTTTGTTTCCATGCGGCCACGTTTACGAGATGTGATTGCTCTGAAACTGTCAATCTTGTTTTCTAATCTTTGTGGTCTCCCTGTTAATGCCTCCCAGCTGCCTGGTGAAAACTCCTCGTATGGAATTTAAGTGGTGGTAGGGAATCAGCCACTGCCTGGTGGGCACTGCAATTAGTGTCTTTCCCTCAGCAGGGATTTTGCTTTTCCAGCTTTAGGAGCTGGTCACTGTCAGACACCAGGTGTAATGCCAGTACAACAAGTCTTGAACTTTCTGTGCTGTGTTCAGTGCAGGAACACTTCAGAGAATGGTGCAAGCTGCTCATGCTCAGTGTATATGGAGGATATAAATATTAATATAAATATTAACATGRTGTATTGCTTGCTGTATTGCAGGGTATTCTGGAACACTGTGCATCATTCTGCACTTTAGGAGAAGGGCTTGAAAACACTCATTTTGCTAAAACAGAGAGAGGTTTTTTTTTAATTGATCACTGGCTGTGCATACATATCTGTCAATAGGGATGTGAGAATACACACAGCTCCACATTGATATTTCTGCAGTCCAGGTGCTAAGTGAAACAAATCTTTGAACAGTAAAGATATTAAAGAGTGGAGATGTGTGCCTTTTTAGTATTAAGTCTGAGTGATGATCAATAATTCTCTACTCAACAGTTCAGGGATGTTATTTTGTAGCAGGTCAGCACAACACATTTTTTTTTGCAAGCCTTCCTRAATCTTTGAAGCTGTCAGGTACCTGCATGTGTCATGTAAATACAGTACAATGTAATACTTCACAAAATAAATTCTGGTCAAAAATGTTGGTCATACTTGAATCAAGTGGTCAAATGATTTACAGCTACTCTGAGTATCAGAAGGAGAACAARATAACCAAGTGTGCATTTCTTAATCCATTCATGTATTATGTGTCARTGTCCAGCTGCAGYTTTCTGCCTTTGTTTTYCTCTGTAAATCATGTTGTASAAAYRYAYTGTAGTACAGAAATGCCTCTGCTAATTATGTGCTTTTCCCCATTGATTTGATTTGGTAYRTTTATATATATCTGAATATAATATGTAAAACATTTACAGCAGCATGAGCATCTTAATTTTTCCAAAATTGAGAAGGTGAAAAGGCAAACTTCAGTGCAATATAAACAATGGGCAGAAGCTTCAAATGCCTAAACACAAGGCATAGAAATGTGTACACATTGCAAGTCATTAGTTCAAGCCCACCAAACGTTTCCTGAGACAATTACCTTCCCTGCTATAAAATTTGCTTTGCACAGTCCTCTGGAGCGTTACTAATTGCTTTTCTTAACCTCCAGAGATTAAAGGATTTTGAAATGAACATATAGACAAGTAGTGACTTTAATTTCAAATCTAAGCTTTATTAAGGCAAGCCCTGTTTTATAAAATGGGGTCATTAAGAGAATGTTTCGTGTTGGAAATAGCCAATCCCGATCTCCTCATCTTCCTCCAGTCTTGAGAAATTGTACTCTGCCTGCATCTGAAAAATGAGATGCCACCTCAAATCATTTCCATCTGGCATCAGCTCTGTGTCTCATCTTCAGGAGCACACAGCCCCATGTTGGCACTTGTTTCTCAAATCCTTTTCCACTAGGGGGTATGATAGACTGTGGCTGCCTCTCTCAGAGAACAGGCAGTGTGATACTGTAATGCTGARGCACACGAGGGAGAGGAACAGGCATGAAAAGCTTGGTACATAATTTATGGAGATTTAAATCCTGTCATTCATAAATATAATTATAACCCACGGCTTGAAAGTGATATGGACCTTGCCATATTGATCACGCTCCAGCTCTGTTTATTCAGATCATTCATTTGTTGACAGGGAAAATATAAGAATGCTGTTAGTCATAAAACAATTAACAAAAGGAAATACTTCTATTTTGCACAAAGAATATTCTTTGTTTCTGTGTGTGTTGTGCACCCTCCCACCTTCAGATGGGAAATATAAACCCAAGGGGAGGGGATATTATTAAATCAGCAATCAACCTTCAAGTCATTTTGGTATAAACACTGTAATTATTTCATCTCTAGTAAACAGAATAAAAGACAACAGCACATAAGGGTGACAATTTGCAATATGCTTTGAATGTCTTTGTTAAAAAAACCCTTATTATGACTGAAGGCAACATTATTGTAAGTAAAAAAAAAAAGGCAAAAGTTGTGACAACCAACAGGAGGGGTAATTAGTTGGTAAAGTTCAAATAATAAATTTAGCAGGTCATTGCAACAGAMATTCTATTTTGTGTGGGGAGAAGTCTCTATATATTGGCCTTGAAGCCAGAACTGCTTACCTTTGTTTAAAAAAAAAAATTGTAAAAAAGTGTCATAAAGAAGTGATAAGTGCAATTACATTGTACAGTCCAGATACCTTCTAAAATTCACAATCTTCACTTACTTAWATGAGTATAAATAAATTTGTGTCACAGAAAAATGACTACAGATTTACCTGGGGCTAATTGCAGTAGCCTGCAGCTCAGGGGAGGGATAGACAAAAAATACTGTCCAACATTTTTAACCTCAGTTGCAGCAGATGCCAGWTGTGGGTGAGGTTTCAGCCTGGCCATTGTGGTTTCCATGTGTGACAGTTTTCTCCTGCCCAGCTGGGTGAGTGCTGGCTGGGGTGAGGTACCAGCCAGGAGTGATGCCTCTGCTCCCACAGCTCCTCCCTCCTCTGTGGGAATGGTTTGGTGGAAGTTCATCAGCTTATAAACAAATGTGTGCACTTCASTGAACCCTGGTATTCAGGGCAGTTGGGAGACAATTGCCATTAATATTAGCCAGGTTTCAGAGGGTMTGACACAGGAAAGCAACTTAAAGTTCCTATCAGGAGTGTATTTTTTACATCTTGGAACCTTTGTTCAGGCWGGTTGACCTCTTGTTAAAAAGTTCTTTTAAAAATATTTTGCAGTCAAATAATTACTGGTTTTGTTTAAATGTTCTCATCCAACACATAATGAACAGTGAGGAATTCCCTAAAGGGCATCTTTTGTTATTGAAATGTTTATTTATTGAGTGCTTTTGCCAGAAGCCCCCCATGAGAAAAATCTCATTTTATGAGCTCCTGAAGCAGTCAGTTCCCAAAACATCAAGCAGAAATGCAATTTTGACCAASTAATCTCAAGGTCTTTTGTTTGCTTTTAAATAAACAGAATGCCAATGTGCAAAAAGTTGTGACAAAAGCCCCTTTATTTTCTGTATTTTCCAAATATTCCTGGTGAAGCCATGTGGATGTGGTGCTCAGGTGATTCCTTACATACAAGAATTCAGTTGCTACAGTAGAGGAAAGCAATGTCCCACAGAGCAACGTTTGAGTGGGTGTTTTAAATGGTTCTGAGATTTATTGTTTCCTACAAAAGGATGGTCTTTACTCAGTATCATCCCACTTGCATGAGGAATTGTTTTCCTTGCCCTGTTTTTTGTTCTTGTTTTCCCTGGGCAGTGAAGAGAAACGACAGTACTTGTGGAAACACTGATGTGGGCATGACTTGGATCTTCCCATGTTCCTGGATTATCCAGGTGGAGTCAGTAGAGAATAGAGGGATGGGTGCTGAGAGGCTTCACTCCTTGGAAATCGCAGTCTCCCACTGCCTGGGCTGGGTCACTGCAATGATTCAGGATTAATCTGTATGATTTTACTGATGCCAGGAAGTGCTGGGCTGCAGGGAGTTGGGCAGGGCWGGACAAGTGGGAGGAAGTGAGGAGTGGCTGAGAGGTAAACATAAAACATTCAGGTGAGGGAAGGAGGGCAGGAAACTTTTTGTCTTTGCTGAAAGAGCCAAAGTGTCACTACGTTGTGCTGGAAATTTTGTGTTGGTTCCAGGTTATCAGCTATAACTATATATAGTTGTATAGTTAGGCTGTGCAGTTATATATAAGGACTATGCAGTGAAGATTTTGGGGGAGTATCTAAAGCTGGTTTTYCTTTCCCTCCAATCTTGGTCATGCAAGAGCTGCACACTGGGGTGATGCAGCTTTTATTCAAAGCAGACTGCTAATGGCACTGTCAATACCTGGGCAGCTGGACAGGAATCAGCATTTCTCTTAGTCTGACAACACAGAAAGAAGGACAGCACAAGATTAGTTAGAGTCAGTGTTTGTATCCTGAAAGAGGTGCATTTTATGGTTGATTATCTCAGGGTTAGTGACAGAATATTCTRGGTTTTGTAAAGCAGTTATCTCAAATAAAAAGTACTTTGCAACTGTTGAGTATTTTCATCTATCATATTGATATGGTGTTGAAAAATGCTTTATAATTGCCTGGCATTATTAAAAGCTTTCTTGACCRTTGGTGACCAGGCTTTTAGAGTGTCCTTTAACAATAAAATGTTTTCTTTTTCCCCCCTCCCCCTAAGACTACTTCAAGAAAAATGATTGATTAATGGCAGTCTCTGTTAACTCCAGAATAAAATGTGTGCAGTGCTTGCTTTGCTAGTAAAAGATGAAAGGATATTTCTTTTTCTAATCTTACTCTGATTCCCTCTGTGATCTCAAAGCAAAGTCTCAGAGTTAAGAAAAGGTTTTTTCTGCCTGAAATGGAAAAAGTTTAAAGGTATTTCTGTCTGGGATATATGTGATGCAATTAAGCACACTTCATTAAGTGCTCTCCATYCTGTGATTGTAAGAGATGAATATGCTGCTAAAAGAACAACTTAATACTTCATTTCAAGGCCTGCAACAAAATATTTTTCAAGTTATGTCTTTTATGCAGCAAATTTGCAGATTTCCTTTTCTCCTAAGCCACAGCCATAGGAAGCCAAAAGCTGGWACATGTGCAGTTCCAGCCCATGCACTTCACCTTTCAAGCAGGGTTGCTCTTCATAGCATAAATGTAATTCTTTTCATTATGAGTGGGAAAAAAACCTTAGAAACTTGCATAATACATATAATGTAAGTAAACTTTTATMAAGTAGTGCCAAAAATTGTTTTTCTTGAGACTCTACTCTCTTCTTCTCTGTATATTCTTGCATTCTAATTTATATAGGCTCTTGTTCCCCAGAAATTGTTCTTCAAAAATACATTCATTATATCTTTATGTGTATTTTTCATATGTAGATAAATATTTAAGCATAGTTTTAAGGTCATCGCACCTGAAATTTCTTCTTTCTTTTATCAGATGTGCATGTAGGGTGTTTATTGGGATGGATGGTGAATGAATGCAACATCACTAATACAGATTTATTTTTTCTTAAAAATTGCATAATTATATTTTTTTGGTGAAACCCTGAGTATATTGCCACTCTACATCTGGCTAATCAGTACCTTCCTCTGTAAATGTCTTATGGATTTTAGTGCCATARAGGAGCACCAGCCTACATGCAGAARGGTCTCCACAGAGTCAGATCATTTCCTCTCAAACATTCTTCCAAGAGGTGATCACYTCTGCTGTTAAATGATAAATACTTTGTGGTATTTTTCTGAYCAAAACCAGCTATTGGATCAGATATTTCCAGAATCTCTTCTCCACACATATTCTTGCAGAATATGATTAGAGATAAATATTCTGAGTTTCTGTATTGTCCCTCTGACTTGCAGTTGTTACAACAGGAACTGAAGTTGTGTTGATATTTGGAATATAAAATGTGAAAATACATAGAATCTTCTGTGGATGCCGAATTCCAGTGATGCTCTGTGCTGTACTTGAGGGAATAGCAATTTCAGTGCCTCCATTTTGCCATCTTCATAATAAGAATAGTATTTACAGGAGTGTTCTGAAGTTTAGTTAATGTCATTGAAATTYTTTCAGACGGGCACAAAATACACACAGGAAACCACAAGAGGTATAAAAATGTATGCAAATGTAGCTAATGAACCAAAAGGAAGAAGGCTAAATGGTGTCTTAATAGGTTCTCTTTAAAAACCTATTTTGATAAGGAATATTATGCCATGTCTCTTGATTATGAATCTTATATTTTTAAAATAATCTCTTTCAGCGTGCTGGGACCAGCTGTGACCTTCAGAGTGCACTCAAACCTCCAAAATATTTCAACTGCAGATGTTGCCAAAGAAGCAGGTGAGTSCTTGTGCTCCTTTCCCAAACTGTGAACAGCCATGTCTGTTTAGCAGTCAGTACCACTGCAGACAGCACAGACACATCCTGTTCTCCCAGAAGACTGRCATTTTAAGGGAGAGACAGTTGGGAGGTGAGTGGCACGTGGAAAAYTGAGATTTAACATCTCTGAGTCCATTAAAACTGTTTGAGGCTTCCTTGTTTGTCAAGAAAATTAAATAGGTGCTTGTAGTCAAGCTCCAGCATGGTGAAAAAYTCTGTAGTGTTGTCAAAAACTCATGAAAACACATGAGCCATTTGTAAAAGGAGATGTAATACTTTCACTTTTCTGGTAGTTTTTTTCAGGGAGCAAAAATACTATTATACCTTAGCCTTAATTTCTGGAACAAAAAGTGGTAGAAATATGCCTTTGTTGGTGTGCTGTTTAAAGAGTTTCAATGACAAGATAATCTTGGAAGTAGAGGTTGTGTTTCTAGAATTAGGCTGCTTCTGAGTAAGTACCAGTGTTCTGAGGGCTCCTATTGGCTCCTTTTCAGCTTGGCTATTAACTGTACTTTGGAGTTGTTGACTGCAAGAAATAATTTCTGCAAGGTATCTGAATTGATAACTGATTTACTTCCAAATCACTCAATTGATAGGCTTTAAAAATCAGAAGTAAACAAGTTACAATATTAGTTGAAAACAGAAACAAGAAATATTCATGTAAATAAGCACTGGGGGCCCCAAACTGTTCATTAACTCCTCCTTTTGTTTCACCATGGATGAATTCAGTTACAKAAAGGACTGGGGTACTTCCTGTGCCAGAACTTTCCTTTGCAGAACCCTTTGCATTGGAGAAGGRTCTTGTAAACTGGTGATTAAAGAGTAGCAAGGGTTTATCACATCAAAAAGCCCTGGATGTGTACTGTCAGAACTCAGAACTGAAAAGAAACACTGAATTTCTTGACTCATGAATGGGTATGGTTTTTTCCTGGAGAAAATTAATATGGCTTTTTTTATTACAATGACCTCCCCTGTCCTGTAAACTTGTTGTATATCTCTGAAAGGATCAACAAATATGCTCCTGTTGGTAGAGCCTGCCTGGACTGCCAGAGGCTTTGGACAAGGTCTTCYCAGAAGTTTCTAAGGAAACAAATATTTTCTTAGAATGTGGAATATGGAACAGAAAAATGGTGACTCACTAATTGTTTAGGAGGGAAGAAACAGATTATGAATAAAGTATTAGTTTTCTTAAAGGCTAAGACAGCAAAACAGGTGGAAGGATCTCTGCTGGGACTGTAATGTTCAACACAGTTATAAGGGAATTAGAAAAGAGAGTGAGCAGGATGGTGAAAAATCCTGCTAATACAGAATTATTCACAGTGTTAAAGGTGCAGGTTGATCTTAGAAATGTATAAAGCTGAATGAATGGACTCAAAATGGCAGAGGAATTTCATTGTAAATTACTGGAAAAAATGTCCTATGGAGAAAAAATAGCTTTGCATACAAGGTCTAGGTAGTAATGCAGTCAGTGTAGTAATTGGTGATTTGATGAAAATGACAGTTCAGTCTCCATCAGCAGTTGAACAAGGAAAGTGTTTTTAAGAATTAGTTGGAAAAGAATAGAAAACAATAATATCACTTGTTCTTTCATAAATATGTCTTTTACCTGTGCTTAAATACCACATAGAGTACTGCTTCTCATACCTCAGAGAGATTTGRAATTCTGGTTGAAATGGAAAGAATCAGGGAAAGGCAGAAGTCATGACTGTAAATGTGGAATATCTTGCACATAACAAGTAGAGCAGTAAGAAAGGAAACTATTTTGAAAAAAAAATTAAAAATATGAGTATGTAATGAGAAAGGTCTGTCAGTTCTAGAGTTGCAAAGTGAATGTGGACAGGATTGTGTAATTGCTTTTGCAATGCARGAACAGATGAAACTGGCAGAAGGCAGGTTTAAAATAAATCCGAGTGCAGTTTGTAGTTTTTCCAGTTGTGGATAATGAGACTTACATGGGTTCAGAAATTTGCACTTAGGGAAATTAATGGGATTGCCATCCACTGAAATTTAGCAAGACTGTGGAAACAKTGTCAAGTCCAGGAGGTTCCTCATGTGCCTTGGCCTTCCTAAAAAGTTACTCTGAAAAGTCAAAATTCTGGGGACAAAATAATGCCACCCCAGAGAAAAGCCAGCAAAGGGGTGAAGGATCTGGAGCATAAATCCTGTGAGGAGTGGCTGAGAGAGCTGGGATTGCTCAGCCTGGGGAAAAGGAGGCTCAGGGGAGATCTTGTCACCCTCTACAGCCACCTGAAAGGAGGGTGCAGTCAGGTGAGGGTCAGGGTGCAGTCAGGTGAGGGTCAGTCTCTTCTCCAAGAGAAATGACAGGATGAGGGGAAATGGCCCCAAGCTGTGCCATAGCAGGTTCAGGCTGGACATTAGGAAAAATGTCACTGAAAGAGTGGTTAAAGCACTGGAACAGGCTGTGCAGGGAAGTGATGGAGTCACCATCCCTGGAAGTGTTCCAAACCAAACAGGTGTGGCACTTTGGGATATGGGTCAGTGGGCATGGTAGTACTTGGTTAAGGTTGGACTTGATGATCTTGGAGATCTTTCCCAATCATAATGTTCTATGATTCTATGAATTTCTGCAGATTCACCAATTTAAATTCATATTTTATACAGCAATTTTATCTACTCTTTATCACATTMATATCCCAGGCATTTTCTAGCTTCTGTTTGCTTAGTGAATTAAAAGTTTCAGGTTTTGATGGCTGCAGGAAGAGGTTTATAGGAGTCTTACTATGGCCACACTGAAATACCAAGAGGAGTATTTCAGTGTGGCCATAGTATTGTCATAACTAAACTTTGTGTTTG